>JASDQU010100766.1:141471-184802 GCA_032191745.1 Picea mariana
TAAACTTCTTCTTGAACAACCATTTGCTACCAACTGATTTTCTTCCAGCTGGAAGCTCAACTATATCCCATGCCTCATTCTTATCCAAGGCATCCATTTCTTCAACCATGGCCTTCTTCCAGAGTTTACTATCCTCTGAATTCACTACTTCCCTGACAGTTCTGGGATCATCATCGGTAATAGATAAAGATAAATTGGAATGAAAATCAGGTGGACTATACCTTTCTGGTTGCCTTCTATCTCTCACTGATCTCCTCAATACTGGGGTATGAGGTTCTTCTTCTTCTGCTTCCACTTCCTCTGCTTCCTCTTCTTCAGATGATTCAGATTTTGCATCATCCAACTCAAGCTCTATTTTCTCAGGTTCATCTTTCGTTGGTGGGAATTCCTGTTTGGACACATCTTTTACCTCTCTGAAAACAACATCTCGACTGTAAAGAATTTTCTTGGTTTCTGGGTTCCAAAGCTTATAACCTTTCACACCATCTTTATAACCAATAAAGATACACTTTTCAGCTTTATTATCCAGCTTACTCCTATTTTCCTTTGGAACATGTACATAAGAATCAAAACCAAACACTCTAAGATGTTGAAGAGAGGGTTTCTTTCCAGACCATACCTCATGTTGGAGACGCCCTTGTTTTTACCTTGCAAAATATTCAATTTTTGAAACTTGAAATCCAAAGTTGATTTTCTTTTTCTTCCGAGATCTTAAAACTCTGAAATCTTGTCACCCGAACATAAATGTTTTTTCTACCTTCAAAACAGATCCATTTTCACGAATATGTTCACTCTTTTGTTTCATTTCGGGTTCTCGCAGGTCGAATTCTTTAATTATTGGATTCATACTTCCCGAGTCATGAAACAACGAGGTCATTTTTAATTTTCGCCTAAGACGTTAACTAGGGTAAAACTTTTAACTCATGAGTAGACGTCATCGGGAGTTCGCGCCTCGGCATTCGTCAAACCCAAGTTTTTTTTTTTATAGCCTCGAGAGCTGAGGACACGAGGTACTTTTTGGGATAACCCTGGTAAAAGACAAACCATGGTTAAATTTTATTCTCGACGCTTCGTCACTCGGCACTTTCTGTCATAAAGATAAGGGGTCTAAAACCCCGACTCATGAGGTTGCGACATGATTATAGAAAGATTATTTAGTAGCCTAATCTAGGATTTTCTTCCCATAATTTGAGCCTTAATTATCGTCACATCGCGGCTTCGTTACTCGGCATATCATTCTCCCAAAAATATGTCTTCGAAATTTCGAGTCGCGATATGGCGAATTGATTAATTGTATAATTAATGATGCTACAAATAACGGTTACTATTAATTAAGTTGAAATCGGCACTCGCAGTCTCGCGAGTTGAAGAGTCAAAATGTAAAAAGGAAATTCACGATGCAACGAACAGCGAGAAAATTATTTACGTTGCTAAGATTTGAAAAATTTAAAATAATGCGAAATATGTCCCGCGCATCGAGAGTTGCACTTTTCCCGAGGTAAATTTTTATTCTCCATACTCCGACTGACCGTCAGACCGCCAAACATTAATGACATTAATGAAATATTAGAGTGAATCTACGAATAATGAGATCGGATTTTATGCAATAAATTTGTTTCTAATTGCGATTTGACAGACCTATGTCGAAGAATACAAAATTTTCAAATATATACAGAAGTTTCATCTTATTTTAAACATCTTTCATAAGTGCATAGAGCTCACCTTTCTCTGAGTGAACTAATTTCTTCATGTATACACAGGTCTATCACAGAAGAGAGAAAACACAAGTTTCAGCCATGGCTCCAAGGAAAGCAACGAAAGAAAATATCAAGGTTCCAGGGCAAGGCCCAGATAATGTCTCCGACACGTCACCCCGGAGTGGCGGCTCAGTCCCTAGCTAGTCGTTTGTTTCAGATATTTTGCAATCTGAGTTGGTAAATTATTCAGACTCCGACGACAATGATAATGAAAAGGACAACCTGAACACTAAATACAAGATAGTTGTACAGTCTGGAATGCATCGAGTTGCAACCAGACCACGGTTGCTCCCATATTATGACATGATCCGATGGGCGTTGAATCACATAGACCTCCCCACCAGAACTATCATAAACGACCAACGGACCACGGTCGGGAATTTTAGACCAGAGCATATCCAAACCATGTACAAGCTCCCAGCAACATCTGAATACGCATATGATACTGAATTCCTGGAGGGATTCAAAAAGAAGGAATGCACTGAATTTGACAAAACCATGCCCGGTTTGATAAAAGATTGGGTTTCGCGCTCCGCGAAACTCAGAACAAATAACCAGGGAATCTATTCAATTGCTTCGCTGGAGCCATAGTATATGTATGTGGCAATGATGACATGTCGACTTTTTGGAAAGGAGGATACATCGCATTTTTACATTGCGTGGGTACCTCTCATATTTCAGGTAGCAGAAGGTTGCTCATTTAATTGGGAAAAGATACTCTCGGACAGTTTGTTCAACCGGGTCACCGAATACCGAGAGCAAAAAGAAAGTGGAAGACCATCCTCCTTTTTCATGTCTGCGTATATCATGGACGCAATATGTTCTATGACCCCGTTCCCTTTGATGAACTGGGCTTGGAATCTAGCCCTAGAAAAACCTGTACATGAGTATCACGACAAACTGTGGGAAAATAAAGCAAACAGATTTATTTATGAAATTTTCAACTAGGTGATGGTGCCCCTGCATATCACCATTTTTGGTCATTCTCCACCTCGCATCTCGGATAACATTGCTAAAAATCTGAGTGGTATCGCGGACTAGTACGTAGAAGAAGAGTTTTCCTATTTTAGAGTGTTTGGAGCTGTTGTTTCCCCTCTTGCGCTACCACTGTTCATCCCCAAAAAACTGGCCTATCGCGAAATTGCTCGACAAACAGTGATTTGTGGGGTGAGTAAAGAGCTCAAAGCATCTTCGAAGAAGGTATGGCCATTTTTACCTGTTCGGCTAAAATATTATTATTTATTGGATTTYGGGCATGCTAAAGCCAAGGCTGCAGCCCTGGAAGACCTAAGTTTGGTCTCTATTGAATATAAAAAACATGATCCCCAGAAAATTGTAAGTAATCATTTGGCAAATTGTGGGCTGAAGAAGTTTGAACATGAGTGTTCACACTCGGATGATGTTTTTCGAGGTGCGAGATCTTATGGGGAAGTGCTAGTCAGGATCTGATCCTTAGCACCCGAATACATGGCATCCGTATTAAAATTTCAAGAACATAGACGAAGAAGCCTTCCCACTATGTTGGGAGGTTTAGGTATTTCCGAGGATAAAAAGAAAGCCACTGAAGGTTCTGAGGATCAAAGGTCTAACCCTAGACAACAGCACGAAGGGGAGCAGGGGAAGAATCCAGAAGCAGAAGAAGAGCCTACGGACCCACCCAAGGAACATAGTTTAGAGGTGGAAGTAAGAAACACAGACCCGCCAGAAACCCAGAATCCAGAAACTGAGAAGAAGACCTCTGATCCTCCGAAGGGGCAGGACTCGTTCGTCACACTAGGAAAGGAAACGAAGCAGATCAGTTAACCCATCACTTCGGTCACCCCCTTGCAGTCAACGCAAGGAAATATAGAAGAAGGATGGACTTTCGGTGAAGAACTAAGGCCTATCAGAGCAGAAGAACTTCCTCCGATTGAGTTCTTCTTTGACAAAAAGAGAAAAGTAGTTGTGAAAAGGGAGTTCTACCAGGATGAAGGATCAACTGCTAAAAAATTCAAAGTGATGACAGATGGAAAGAACAAAAAGAATGATGAATTCGCCACAGAGATCGCAGGAACGCTAGGAGCGTATGTGTTAGCAAATCAATTCTCGATCGGAATGTTAAAAAGTCATCTCAAAAGAAAGAATCACCTGATCAAGACTCTCTAAGACAAAGTAGCTTCGGTCGCAGAAAGCGCTAAGAGTTAGGCGAGTGGGGAAATAGAACTTGCCCGACTGGTTGATAAAAAGGAAATAGAAGTCCTCAAAACCAAGTTGGAACAAGCACATTTAGTGATCCGAGATGGTCGGATACAGGCAGGTCAGTAGAAGAATATGATCACAAAGCTGTAGGCTCAGTTACAGGTCACTGAAAGTAGGATAATCGACGTTGAGGGGTTTAAATCCCGAGCGATCGATATTTGGAGCAGGATCTCTTCTGTACAACAGAGTCTGCTAGACAAAGTGGGAGTGATTCGAGAAGATTGCCTGTTGATGCATCATATTTCTGAGAATATGACTGTCAAAGAAAGGAACGTAGAGGCTGCTCGGGTTTCCTTTCAAGAGGCGGTGATAGCTACTAACAATAGATTTTCAGCAAGTTCTCTCGGACTCACCATCGTTGAACAAACTAGAGGTAATATTTTGTTAAAGGATTGGGAACATAATATTACCTTAAGCAAGGAACAGGCCCAAAAAGTAACTAATTCATTAGAAGACGCCTTCAATGCTATAGATGGTGAGTTGTTAGGAATGGAGAGTGGAGGCGACTCAGAAACGTTAAGGCAAATGAATGTAGATCAGCTTTCCCTCGATATGAAGGAGAAGAATGAGAGAGATTCAGAGGATATCTCTAAGATGGACAGAGTGGACATGGCTCAAGTTGACAAACACCTAATTCAACCTAGCACACAACTCAATGCCCTTGACATCATTGATGCACAAATGGGTGATAAGCTTCCACAGTTAGCCTGAGAATGTTATTTCGTCGAGGCCAACTGTCAAGCAGAACCTTCGCAGCTTATATCCCAGTTTGTGGACAAATGTATCATATGCACTGAATCCACGCAAAGACAAGCACCTGACACCTTTTGAAAATAGAGTAGGAGAGATGGAGTGATTTCGCTCCTCTCATTTGTAACTGAATTTATGAAACCGTTGAGTTTCTAATATGATCTGCAAATTTGTATAAATAGATCACAAAAAAAAAAGGGGCTGGACCTTTTTGGTATTGATTGTAATAGAGTTTTTGCATTCGAGAAGTTAATACTAGCAAATTTGAAGATTCTCGATTCCATCACGATTTTATTTCAAGTTTGTTTCTTTATGTTTCATTGTTTCATTTCATTCCACTTTTCATAATTGATGTGTATCGCTATACTTTAGTACGACCACTACTATAGTGAAGGGATTTCATATTTCTGTAATTGATTATTGTCTTTCCTCTGCACCAGCTATCAGCGGGTGTAAGACCAATTTGCAATTACAGAATTATATATTTATTTACACTATGTCAATTATTTCTATACTAATTTCTTCTTCTGTGTATGTGTGAGTTTTCTATTGATAGGAACCTTACGTTATCTACAGCTAAATGTTTTTCTCTCACCCTACATCTTTTTACTAAGAATAATATAGTTACGGGAAAGGGCCTTCAGTTTGCATTCCTATTTTATTCTTAAAGCAAAAAATTCTCTTTTTTCGACCAAATTGAAACAACGTTGAAATCTCTCTTTAAATCATTTCCTATTGGTACTATTCCTCAATGACTGTCCCTGCTGCAACTCAACCTAATATTCAACCCGGACTATCTAATCAAACACATATTGCTTTAAATATTTTTGACACAATCCTTAAAACTGCTAACACCTGGGGAGAACTTGAACGTTCATGGGCAGCCATTGAACAAGATATTACTACTCAAGAACAGTTGGAATCTATACAAAGAGAATGTAGAAATCCTCATTAGTTTTTTATACTGAAGGTTAGAGTAATCCTTTATCAATCTTTAACTTACTTTCAGATGCCTTGACACTGTACTTTTAAGCCTTAAGTACAGACTCAAGAACAACATCTTTCTGGCTCCGTTGTCGGGGAGCGAAGTTACGAAATCTTTTTCCCTAGGAAAACGACATTTATTTCATTGAAAGTGTTACTCCTTGATAGTGAACATTGAGTACACACAATTTTAAGGCTTTTCAATCTTTCACTTGGCGACTCCACGAAAAAAAAAAAAAAATGGCATTTGTTAGAAGGAGTACCAGACAGAACCCGGATGGTAAACTGATTATGCCTGTTAATAATCCCCCAAAAAATNCATTGAAAGTGTTACTCCTTGATAGTGAACATTGAGTACACACAATTTTAAGGCTTTTCAATCTTTCACTTGGCGACTCCACGAAAAAAAAAAAAAAATGGCATTTGTTAGAAGGAGTACCAGACAGAACCCGGATGGTAAACTGATTATGCCTGTTAATAATCCCCAAAAAAATTTAAAGACTAAATACCATTCAGAACCTTCTACTTCACGCTGTCCTCTGTTTGATACCCAAAATCCGATGACAAATTGCTCTGAAGTTAGGGGTGATATTCATAAAACCTTCCCATCCATACACAAGGGAAAGGGTCCTTTAGAAAGATCATTGTCATTTGACACACCAGCCTTTCTCCGACAAAAATTCCCAGTCTCACCTGATTCCGAAAAGTCTGTTTCAAACTCATTTTCTACACCCGAGTCGATGGCAGGCATTGTAGTAGGTGGTGGAGGTGCTCCTGGTGGAGGTGCTCCTAGAGGAGGAGGTGGAGTTCAAGTAAATGTCCCTCCTCCCAGAGTATTCGCAAAGGTAGTGACGAGATACGCTCCCTTGGTTTTGCCCGTCCCCCTTCATGATTTGCTTGAAAACTACATCAAGAACCTTCCTAAGTTTACTGGAGAGGGAGATCTAACCGCAACCGAGCATATAAATTTCTTTGACCAATTCGTTGGCATTTTTGGTATTGAACACGAAGATGTTTACTTGAGACTTCTTGTCCAGACCTTTGAAGGGCATGTCTGAACTTAGTTTCAGAGTCTTCCTGCAACTTCTATTCGGACATATGACGCGTTGGAAGATGCTTTCCTTAGACAATGGGGAGAGAGAAAAGATCACTTATATTACCTTACCAGGTTTGGGTCTCTAAAGAAAAAGAACTCAGAAACCGTTATGGAATTTATTTTGACATTTAACAAACTCTATAATAAAATTCCATCCATTGTTAAACCTTTCGAACCCTCAACCAAAGTAACCTTTGCGGGAGCTTTCGAACCTGATTTTGCACTACTTTTGCGAGAAAGAAGAGGAGCCACCCTAAATAGAATGTAAGACGATGCTGTCGAAATAGAATCTAATATGATGGCTTCAGGTAAGTTAAAGTCTAAAGTAGAAACAGTCAACCGAGAAAACAGACGCTATAGGGAACCAGCAGGTCCTTCGGGGTCAAATAGATATACTGATGACCGAGTAGATGATATGGCCCGAATAATTAAAGAACTGTCTAAAAAAATCTCTAGGATGGAGTCGGATCAGGTTAAAGCTGATTCTTCTAATAAAAAAGACTTCAAGAGAAACCCAAATCCCCAAAATCAACAGAAACAAATAAAGAATGAAGATAAAAAAATACAAGCTCCACTAAAAAATGAAAATTTTATAGGAGCAAATGATCTCCAAGATTTCGGAGATTCGGAAGATGAAGTCGCGTGTTTTGGTGATGAATGTCCACAGCCATTTTTGACCAGGGAAGACTATGAGAAATCTTTAAATACCTCACAACCGTCTAATGAAGATGAAGAAGGTGATCATACCAACCTCTGCGTATCTCAACCAGAAACGGAAATGATAGCGGTTGATTTTCAACCCAAATACAATCTAAGATCTAAAAATAAACCCACCTCAACTGAACAACCTAAGAGAATCCTTCAAAGGGGTCAATCACATGAACCTCCTTTGGAAGAGACATTATTACCCAGAAATAAAGTCAAGGTAGCAAAAACTCAAGAGTCTGAGGTGAAAAACGTTGAAACTAAAACAAAGGAAACTGGACCAATAGACAAAGTTACATCTTCGACTAAGATAACAAGTGATAAAGTGATCCAGAAAAACAAGTCCGAAAGAAAAAATGTGGAAGTCCAAACCAAAGAAACAGATAAGATAAATACATCTTTCGGTCTTGAAAATGAATTAAACAAAATTAAGATACCGATTCCTTTGGTAGAATTGGCAAAAAATCCAGCTTATCGGAAGCAGATTGCCAAAGTGATGGGTGTCTACAATCTAGAAGGTTAGTCTGATGTTATCCGAGAAATTCAGTCTGATGTTATCAATATGGAAGATGATAGACCTAACATCACCTTTGGCCCTCATTTTGAGGGATCCAAAGACAACGCCGCTCCTTTCTATATCACCCTAAACATTCATGATCAATTACTGCATAACTGTATGTTAGATTCTGAGGCTTCACATAATGTTTTGCCCAAAATTATAATGGAGAGGCTAGGTCTCCAAATCACTAGACCCTATGGAAATCTATACTCTTTCGATTCGAGAAAGGTTAAATGTATGGGGATGATAAAAGATCTGGTAGTTACCCTGGCTCAGGTCCCAGTCAAGAGTATCTTGATGGCTGTGGTTATCGTTGATATTCCCCCCAAATATGGTATGATATTATCCAGATCATGGGGAGACAAGTTGGGGGGTTCTCTACAATTGGACATGTCATATGCCACAATCCCTATATTCGGTGGTCAGTTTACCCGTTTGTACAGAGAAACAAGATTAGCGTATACTGTCAGTAATCCTCAGAACCCAAATAACTTTCCCATTTATGTGGCAGACCAAGATCTAGGGAATTGCATATTGTCATTTGATGATGGTTTAGATGGGTGTCCAAAAGAACTTGATATGAATAAGGAAGAACTTAGCCCCTTGATGGAAGGGCTATGCCAAAATGGTATCTGGAAAATGTACTTCGATGGCGCTTCGTCTTCTGAAGGAGCTAGTGTTGGCATAATTTTAGTAGCACTTGAAGGTAAGTTTATTGTTCCTTTCTCATATCGTTTGTAGTGGGACATAGATTACACCAATAACGTATGTGAGTATGAAGCATTAATATTAGGATTAGAGGCTGCAAAGAAGTTAAATATAAAAAACTTGGAGGTTTATGGTGACGCTGAATTGATAGTAAGACAAGTAAACCGACAATACCTAGCCAAGCATCCCAGACTAAGAACATACAGAAATTGTGCTTGGGATTTGATGGAGAATTTTTTCTCATCTGTAAAAGTCCATTTTATCCCTCGCACAGAGAATCTACATGCTGACACATTGGCTAAGGCAGCCTCAACCTTTTCTCCTCCCACGAACGTTAAGCTGAAATATCATATTGAAATCAGATATAAACCCTCTATACCAGATAATGTCTGACATTGGCAGGTCTTTGAAGATGACGAAAAAAATCAGAAATTTCTTACGGCAGTAGGTGAGTTCTCTGAAACCCATCCCGACCAAGAAAATCAAAACGACCCGATGTGGATTATGCAAGAGGGTGAAGATCCTGAAACCTTTCGAGAAAAAATAGCAGATCATCGTATGTTGGTCCTTAAAAACAACCAAATATTGAAAGGCTTAATTCGTTTAGAAAGACTTTTCGATCAAAACGACATACTTGTGAAATCCACTTTGCAGCCCGAACCAGAAGAAGTGGAGGATTGCGACATAGGAACTGAAAAAGAAGCCAAGATAGTAAAGATATCTAAATTCCTCCCTCCCAAGGTAAAAGACCAGTACAAAGACCTACTCAGATAGTATAAAGATGTTTTCGCCTGGTCCTATGATGAGCTTCGAATGTATGATACTTCCATAATTGAGCACAAGATATCGTTGAAGCCCGGGGTCAAGCCTTTTAGGAAAAAGCTCAGGCAATTTAACCCCATTTTGTTGCCCGTCATTGAAAAGGAAGTTAAGAAGCTTTTAGATGCGAAAATAATTGTACCTCTAAGGTACTCAGACTGGGTGGCAAATCTGGTCCCCGTCAGAAAAAAGAACGGAGAAATCAGATTGTGTGTGGATTTCCGGAACTTGAATAGGTCCTCTCTTAAGGATAATTATCTGCTTCCCAAAATGGATCACGTCCTAGAAAGGGTAGTTGGAGAAAATCGAATGTCTATAGTAGATGGGTTCTCTGGGTACAACCAAATCGCCATGAACGAACAAGACAGAGAAAAAACTGCTTTCACCACACCATGGGGTACATTCATGTATGACAAAATGTCGTTTGGTTTGATGAATGTAGGGGCTACATTCCACCGTGCTATGGACATCGCTTTCGTAGGAGAGAGAGACAAGTTCGTAGTCATCTACCTTGACGATTTGACAGTTTTCTCTAAAACCGATGAAGAACATTTGATCCATTTAAAATAGACTTTCGAAAAATGCCGCAGGTATGGCCTATCTTTGAACTTAAAGAAATCACATTTCGCTATGCAGGAAGGTAAGATTCTGGGGCATATCGTATCTAAAGATGGGATCATAATTGATCCTAAGAGGATTGAAGCAATAGAAACTATCAGTATTCCTAGAAACGTAAAAGAAATTCAATCTTTCTTAGGTACAATTAATTTTTTACGAAGGCTTATACCAAATTTTGCTGAGATTGTCAAATTGATCACAGGAATGCTGAATAAAGATAGCAGAGTAAATTGGACGACCGAGGCTAAAGCATCGTTCGCGCATATCAAAAAGGTCATCAACGAGGCACCTGTGTTAGCAAGCCCAGATTACTTGAAAGATTTCCTCATCTTCTCCTTCGCTTCTAAACATACTATCGCCACGGTGTTGCTGCAAAAGGATGATGAAGGCTTCGAACGACCGATCGCGTTTTTTAGCAAGAGCCTTAGAGACGCCGAACTAAAATATGACATAATAGAAAAACATGCATATGCAATGGTGAAAGCATTAAAAGCATTCAAAACCTACGTTCTGCATTCAAAAATCATCGCATACGTACCAACCAGTGTTGTGAAGGATATATTGGTATGACCAGATAGCGATGGAAAACGAGGGCACTGGCTCGCTAAAATACAAGAATTTTATATGGAAGTCGAGCCTACTAAATTGATAAAGGGGCAGGGTCTGGCCAAACTCATGGTTGAGTCGAACCTTAGAGCTCTTGATATCAATTGCCTCCAAGGGGAAGACGGAGACACGCATTTGCAAGAGCCGAATGACCAGACACATCCAAGCAAGGTTGAAGAAAAATTCATGTCATCAGGCTGGTATAAAGACATAGTTTTCTATTTGTTAAACCTGAAATGTCCAGATGGACTATTCCCAGCCAAATGCAGAACTTTAAAACTCCACGCTGTGAAATATTGCATCTCCGAAAATCAACTATACTGGAAAGTTCCACTGGGGTTCTTACTAGTCTGTCTGGTTGAGTCGGAAACTTCACGGGTCATAGAGGAATTTCATGAAGGAATCTATGGAGGACACCATGCATGGAGAGCCACAGCATACAAGATCCTGAGGGTCGGATACTATTGGCCGAAACTATTTTTGGACGTCAATGCCAAAGTGCATGCCTGTTACTCGTGTCAAATATTCGCTGGTAAGCAAAAACTCCCTGCATTGCCACTTGTTCTAGTCAAAGCCGAAGCTCCATTTCAACAATGGGGTCTAGACTTTATAGGGGAAATTAATCCCCATTCCAGTGCTCATCATAAGTGGATCTTAACAGCCACAGATTATTTTACAAAGTGGGTGGAAGCCATTCCAACCAAAAGGGAAACAAACTCGGTGGTGATCGACTTCTTGGAAGATAACATCTTGTCAAGATTTGGGTGTCCCCGAAATATTGTCACTGACAACGCCTAGGATTTCAAGTCCATGGCTATGATCAGCTTCTGTCAAAAATACAATATTGTTCTTGGCCATTCCACTGCTTATTACCCCCAGGGAAACGGGTTGGCCGAATCATCTAACAAGAGCCTGGTAAACGCAATCAAAAAGGTACTGAATGAAAACAAAAGGTTCTGGCATGTGCATTTGAAGTACGCATTGTGGGAAAACCGCATCAGCACCAAAAGGTCTATCGGCATTTCACTGTTTCAGATGGTTTATGGGACCGAGGCGGTTCTGCCTATAAACTTAGTGTTACCAGTGATGAAATTATGGCAGGATCAGAACGAAGAACCCAATCACGTAACCAAGAGAATTAACCAGCTCATCGAGATTCAACAGCATAGAGTGGAGGTTGATGAGAAAATGCAGAAATACCAAGACAATATGAAAGCATTGTTCAAACTCAAGGCTAAAGACAGAGAATTCCTTCAAGGTGACTTAGTGTTAAGATGTGATACGAGAAGGGAAGAAGCTGTGAAGCATGGAAAATTTGATCACCTTTGGTATGGACCATTTAGGGTCTCAGCTCCAGAAGGAAAAAATTCCTTTCTTCTGGAAACTATTGATGAAGAAGTTCTCAACGCTCCTATCAACGGGCAATTTCTAAAGCACTACATGATGTAACAGTCGCAAAATAAAAATAAAAAATAAAAATAAAATTAAATAAATAAATTTCATTATAAATGTTTTGTACATATTCATATTTTCGTTCAAACATTTGCTTTTAATTTTTGGTTTTCTTTCCTAAACTCTCAACACATTTCCAATAAGATTTGTATTTGTTTTTACAGGATTCCAGCTGTAGATGAAACTAGCAGAAAAAATAATGTCCAGGTCGGTGTTGGAAATAGAACGAATTAAAACGGGTGATACATAAGAAAATTCATATTCCATAAAGAAAGTGAAAAGAAAAGATAGAGGTGAGCTTTCTCAATGTACAGGTCATGAAAGGCTGTTTAAGCAAACTAAGGTAACATTGTTCAAATTGCAATATAAAAGGTTATATAACAGGATTATTTTTGGTTTCAAATAAATGAATTTGAATGAATACATTAAACCTAAAGACAGTCAGTAATGATATTTGTTCCTAATTACCTTCGAAAACCAGTCCCAAACTGTTGTGACCTTTTGTTTATTAAGCCTTTGAATTGTTGCCTTGTTTTCCGACTATCTCCGGGCCTAACTTTTAGCGAGTCACTATCTTCCCGAGTCCTTGTGAAGGCGTAAAAATTTTTCATTTTAAACTTCAGCGATTTCGAAACAGAGCTTAATAAGAAAGTTGGTATTCACAACTACTTGATCTTCTGCTAATGCTAACGAACATCATAGCGATCCTAACTTTCCTAGGTTTTTCGACAGCGTCAAAAAATTCAAAGCTTGCTTGAACAAGATGTCCCTTAAAATTTTATTATATTCCCCTGTCTCCCTAAGAATGAAGGTCTTGTGAGGGTCGAAGGAAGATTGATACCGAGTAATCAAAATGAGTTGACAGACCTCTGATACGAAATATTACACAGATCTCAGCCCTGATATAAATTGATTGCTCCCATCTTCATGTTTTAAAAGTAAATTACAAGACAGGTGGTGAAAGGAAATTCAGAAATGATTGCCCCCACCTAGTCCAGGAAGACGATGAAAGGAAATTCAGAAATGATTGCCCCCACCTAGTCTAGGAAGAGGATGAAAGCAAATTCAGAAATGATTGCCCTCGTCTTAGCATTTAAACGCATAAATATTTTCCGAAGTGGTGAAAAGAAATTCAGCAAAAAGGGGTCAGACAACTTCACCGGGGTACTAAACAGGCTCGCTGGCAGTGAAGCAATGTCTCACAGATATGTAAGGTTGTTATACATAAATATCAATCTACTCCGGTAACCAATGCTTTCTAAAAACCTAATCATTACCCCAAATTCCGACAGGACTTCCCGTTTTAAAAATTATATAATATCATTCTTTTCATGCAAGCTGAGGATCACAAGATCTGTTGAATATCCTAGGGTGGTTTCGACTGTCTTAAAGCGTCCCCAAATTTAGTAGTGGGAAATGGAAAGTTGTGAAAGTGACTTCAGCCGTGTTTGGAAAGAATATCTGAGTTCGAAAAAAAAACTTCTTGAAGTATTAAACGAAATTTCCCCTCCCTTCTATCTTTTCCCTTGAATTTTTCTGTTGATTTTAGCTTGTGACTCCATTTACCCAATATTGGCACCTGGTCTACTATTCTTTCCACCTCACAGGAAGTTGGGATCCCTAATTGGAGCCTATGTTAGAGCCGCCCTTGTTTTTACCTTGCAAAATCTTCAATTTTTTAAACTTCAAATCCAAAGTTGATTTTCTTTTTCTTTCGAGATCTTAAAACGTTGAAATCTTGTCGCCCGAACATAAATGTTTTTTCTACTTTCAAAACAGATCCATTTTCGCGAATATGTTTTCTCTTTTGTTTCATTTCGGGTTCTCACAGGTCGAATGATTTAATTCTTGGATTCATACTTCCCGAGTCACGAAACAACGAGGTCATTTTTAATATTCTCCTAAGACGTTAAGTAGCGTAAAACTTTTAACTCATGAGTAGACGTCATCGGGAGTTCGCACCTCGACGTTCGTCATACCCAAGTTTTTTTTTTACAGCCCCGAGAGCCGAGGACATGAGGTACTTTTTGGGCTAACCCTGGTAAAAGACTAACCATGGTTAAATTTTGTTCTCGGCGCTTCGTCACTTGGCACTTTCTTTCATAAAGATAAGGCGTCTAAAACCCCGACTCACGAGGTTGCGACATGATTATAGCAAGATTATTTAGTAGCCTAATCTAAGATTTTCTTCCCATAATTTGAGCCTTAATTATCATCACATCGCGGCTTCGCGACTCGACATATCATTCTCCCAAAAATTTGTCTTCGAAATTCCGAGTCGCGATATGGCGAATTGATTAATTGTATAATTAATGATGCTCCAAATAACGGTTACTATTAATTAAGTTGAAATCAACACTCACAGTCTCGCGAGTTGAAGAGTGAAAATGTAAAAAGGAAATTCATGATGCAGCGAACAGCGATAAAATTATTTGCGTTGCTAAGATTTGAAAGTTTAAAATAATGCGAAATATGTCCCGCGCATCGAGAGTTGCACTTTTCCCGAGGTAACTTTTTATCCTCCATACTCTGACTGAACGTCAGACCACCAAACATTAATGACATTAATGAAAGATTAGAGTGAATCTACGAATAATGAGATCGGATTTTATGCAATAAATTTGTTTCTAATTGCGATTTGACAGACCTATGTTGAAGAATACAGAACTTTCAAATATATACAGAAGTTTCATCTTATTTTAAACATCTTTCATAAGTGCACAGAGCTCACCTTTCTCCGAGTGAACTAATTTCTGCATGTATACACAGGTCTATCACAGAAGAGCGAAAACACAAGTTTCAGCCATGGCTCCAAGGAAGGCAGCGAAAGTAAATATCGAGGTTGCAGGGCAAGGCCCAGATAATGTCTTCGACACTTCACCCTGGAGTGGCGGCTCAGTCCCTAGCTGGTCATTTGTTTCAGATATTTTTCAATCTGAGTTGGTAAATTATTCAGACTCCAACGACAATGATAACGAAAAGGATGACCTGAACACTAAATACAAGATAGTTGTTCAGTCTGGAATGCACCGGTTTGCAACTAGACCACGCTTACTCCCATATTATGACATGATTTGATGGGCGTTGGATCACATAGACCTCCCCACCAGAACTATCATAAACGACCAACGGACCACGGTCGAGACTTTTAGACCAGAGCATATCCAAACCATGTACAAGCTCCCAGCAACATCTAAATACACATATGATACTAAATTCCTGGAGGGATTCAAAAATAAGGAATGCACTGAATTTGACAAAACCATGCCCGGTTTGATAAAAGATTGGGTTTTGCGCTCCACGAAATTCAGAGAAAATGACCAGGGCATCTATTCAATTGCTTCGCTAGAGCCACAATATATGTATGTGGCGATGATGACATGTCGGCTGTTTGGAAAGGAGGATACATCGCATTTTTACATTGCGTGGGTACCTCTCATATTTCGGGTAGCAGAAGGTTGCTCATTTAATTGGGAAAAGATACTCTCGGACAGTTTGTTCAACCGGGTCACCGAATACCAAGAGAAGAAAGAAAGTGGAAGACCATCCTCCTTTTTGATGTCTGCGTATATCATGGACGCAATATGTTCCATGACCCCGTTCCCTTTGATGAACTGGGCTTGGAATCCAGCCCTAGAAAAACCTATACATGAGTATCACGACAAACTGTGGGAAAATAAAGCAAACAGATTTATTTATGAAATTTTCAACTGGTTGATGGTGCCCCTGCATATCACCATTTTTGGTCATTCGCCACCTCGCATCTCGTATGGCATTGCTACAAATCTGAGTGGTATCGTGGACTGGTACGTAGAAGCAGAGTTTTCCTATTTTAGAGTGTTCAGAGCTGTTGTTTCCCCTCTTGCGCTACCACCGTTCATCCCCGACAAACTGGCCTATCGTGAAATTTCCTGACAAACAACGATTGGTGGGGTGAGTAAAGAGATCAAATCATCTTCGAAGAAGGTATGGCCATTTTTCCCTGTTCGACTAAAATCTTATTCTTTATTGGATTTCGGGCATGCTAAAGCCGAGGCTGCAGCCCTGGAAGACCTGAGTTTGGTCTCTATTGAATATAAAAAACATGATCCCCAAAAAATTGTAAGTAATCATTTGGAAAATTGTGGGCTGAAGAAGTTTGAACATGAGTGTTCACCCTCGGATGATGTTTTTCAAGGTGCAAGATCTTATGGGGAAGTGCTAGTCAGGATCTGATCCTTAGCACCCGAATACATGGCATCCATTTTAAAATTTCAAGAACATAGATGAAGAAGCCTTCCCACTATGTTGGGAGGTTTGGGTATTTCCGAGGATAAAAAGAAAGACGCTGAAGGTTTTGAGGATCAAAGGTCTAACCCTGGACAACAACAGGAAGGGGAGCAGGGGAAGAATCCAGAAGCAAAAGAAGAGACTACGGACCCACCCAAGGAACATAGTTCAGAGGTGGAAGTAAGAAACATAGACCCGCCAGAAACCCAGAATCCAGAAACTGAGAAGAAGACCTCTGATCCTCCGAAGGAGTAGGAATCAGTCATCACACCAGGAAAGGCAGTGAAGCAGATCAGGCAACCCATCACTTCGGTCACCCCCTTGTAGTCAATGCAAGGAAATATAGAATAAGGATGGATTTTCGGTGAAGAAAGAAGGCCTATCAGAGAAGAAGAACTTCCTCCAAGTGAGTTCTTCTTTGACAAAAAGAGAAAAGCAGTTGTGAAAAGGGACTTCTACCACGATGAAGGATCAACTGCTAAAAAATTCAAAGTGATGATAGATGGAAAGAAAAAAAAGAATGATGAATTCTCCATAGAGATCGCACGAACGCTAGGAGCGTATGCGTCGGCGAATCAATTCTCGGTCGGAATGTTAAAAAGTCAACTCAAAATAAAGAATCGCCTGATCAAGACTCTCGAAGCTAGAGTAGCTTCGGCCACATAAAGCGCTAAGAGTTAGGCGAGTGGGGAAATAGAACTTGCCCGACTGGATGATAAAAAGGAAATAGAAGTCCTCATAACCAAGTTGGAACAAGCGCATTAAGTGATCCGAGATGGTCGGATACAGGTAGGTCAGTAGAAGAATATGATCACAGAGCTGCAGGCTCAGTTACAGGTCACTGAAGGTAGGATGATCGATGTCGAGGGGTTTAAATCCCGAGCGATCGATATTCGGAGAAGGATCTCTTCTGTACAACAGAGTCTCCTAGACAAAGTGGGAGTGATTCGAGAAGATTGACTGTTGATGCATCGAATTTCTGAGAATCTGACTGTCAAAGAAAGGAACGTAGAGGCTGCTCGAGTCGCCTTTCAAGAGGCGATGATAGCTACTAACAACAAATTTTCAGAAGGTTCTCCCGGACTCACCATCGCTGACCAAACTAGAGGTAATATTTTGTTAAAGGATTGGGAACATAATATTACCTTAAGCAAGGAACAGGCCCAAAAAATAACTAATTCATTAGAAGAATCCTTCAATGCTATAGATGGTGAGCTGTTAGGAATGGAGAGTGGAGGCGACTCAGAAACATTAAGGCAAATGAATGTAGATCAGATTTCCCTCGATCTGAAAGAGAAGAATGAGAGAGATTCGAAGGATATCTCTTAGATGGACAGGGTGGACATGGCTCAAGTTGACAAACACCTAATTCAACCTAGCACACAAATCAGTGCCCTTGACATCATTGATGCACAAATGGGTGATAAGCTTCCACAGTTAGCCCGAGAATGCTATTTCTCCGAGGCCAGCTGTCAAGCGGAACCTTCGCAGCTTGTATCCCAGTTTGTGGAAAAATGTATCATATGCACCGAATCCATGCAAAGACAAGCACCTGGCACCTTTTGAAAATAGAGTAGGAGAGATGGAGTGATTTCGCTCCTCTCGTTTTTAACTGAATTTATGAAACCGTTGAGTTTCTAAACTGATCTGCAAATTTGTATAAATAGATCACAAAAAAAAAGAAAGGGCTGGACCTTTTTTGTATTGATTTTAATAGAGTTTTTGCATTCGAGAAGTTAATACTAGAAAATTTGAAGATTCCCGATTTCGTCACGACTGTATTTCAAGTTTGTTTCTTTATGTTTCATTGTTTCATTTCATTCCACTTTTCATAATTGATGTGTATCGCTATACTTTAGTACGACCACTACTATAGCGAAGGGATTTCATCTTTCTATAATTGATTATTGTCTTTCCTCTACACCAGCTATCAGCGGGTGTAAGACCAATTTGCATTTACATAATTATATATTTATTTACACTATGTCAATTATTTCTATACTAATTTCTTCTTCTGTGTATGTGTGAGTTTTCTATTGACGGGAACCTTACGTTATCTACAGCTAAATGTTTTTATCTCACCCCACATCTTTTTACTAAGAATAATATAGTTACGGGAAAGGGCCTTAAGTTTGCATTCCTATTTTATTTTTAAAGAAAAAATTTCTCTTTTTTTCGACCAAATTGAAACAGCGTTGAAATCTCTCTTTAAATCATTTCCTACTGGTACTATTCCTCAATGACTGTCCCTGCTGCAACTCAACCTAATATTCAACCCGGACTATCTAATCAAACACATATTGCTTTAAATATTTTTGACACAATCCTTAAAACTGCTAACACCCGGGAAGAACTTGAACGTTCATGGGAAGCCATTGAACAAGATATTACTACTCAGGAACAGTTGGAAGCTATACAACGAGAACATAGAAATCCTCATTAGTTTCCTATACCGAAGGTTAGAGTAATCCTTTATCAATCTTTAACTTACTCTCGGATGCCTTGACACTGTACTTTTAAGCCTTAAGTACAGACTCAGGAACAACACCTCATGTGGAGTTGTATCATCCAACGTTGATGAAGGTGATCGATTGACCAGGTAACATGATGTACGCACTGCCTCTGCCCAGAATTCTTGTTCTAACCCGGCACCACTGAGCATGCTCCTTGATTTTTCCATCAGTGTCCTGTTCATCCTTTCTGCATCTCCATTCTGTTGAGGAGTGTATGGAGTAGTCTTCTACCTTTCTATACCACACTTCTTACAGAATTCTTCGAATTCATTTCCACAGAATTCTCCACCATTATCTGTTCTCAATACCTTTATTTTCTTCTCTGTCTGATTTTCTACTAGAGCCTTAAACTCTTTAAATTTATCAAATGCCTTAGATTTCTTTCTAATAAAATAAATCCATGTGTTCCTTGAAAAATCATCTATGAATGAAACATAATACACAGATTTACCTAGGGATGGAACAGGAACAGGTCCAAACACATCATTGTGTATCAACTCTAAGATCCCCTTTTCTCTTGTAGCACCAGATGGGAATCTTACTCGATTCTGTTTACCATGTATGTAATTTTCATAGAAATCAAAATCCAGAGTGCAATTGGACATACCTTCAGTCATACCTTTACCGTGTAGTGTTTGAAGGCCCTTTTCTCCAATATGCCCTAGCCTTTGATGCCAGAACATGGTCTTCTTTTCTGGGACAATATTTGTCTCGTCTCCTTCATTTTCCTGCTCAAGGACAACAAAACTGTTACACCCATTAATATAAGTTATTCCCAACAACTTGTATAGAGTTCCACAATGAACTCCCCTCATCAACACCATTGCTCCTCGTACCATATTGCAAGTGTCCTTTTCAAATACAGTTTTCACTCCTGCATCACTCAACTTGCTTACAGATATGAGGCTCCTGGCTAGTTTTGGAATGTGTAGAACCCCAGGAAGAGTTATAATCCTTCCATCATTTAGTAACAACTTAACCCTTCCACATCCCAATATTTTTGTTTTCGATTCATCTCCTAGGAATACATCACCACCATCATATTTTTCATATTCATAGAACCACTCCCTATGAGGAGTCATATGGTATGATGCACCTGAGTTGATCAACCATACACCATGGTCTGCATGTGTACTTGTAGATGCTAGGTAAACATCACCTCCTTCTTCAGTGGAGGTTTTCACCTTTGTGGAAGAGGTACTATCAGATCCCTTTGGTTTTTCAACCTTCTTAGACTTGCAATATTTCTTATAATGCCCTATTTTACCACACTTCCAACATTTCCTCAAAAATTTTCCTAGGGACTTAGATCTACCTGTAGATTTAGATCTCCATCCCGAAGGCTTACCAGGGTTCCTATCTTGGGTACGCCCTCTTACAAATAAAGCATCTGTACTGTGACCATCCATGCTTTTTCGCCTCATCTCTTCAGATAACAAGGATGAAACTACATCCTCATACTTCAATGTAGATTGAGTGGTACTACCTCTTGCTACAACCAGATTATCCCAAGAGTCTGGCAAAGAACATAACAAAGTAATACACTTATCTTCTTCTACAATTGTAATATTAACAGATCCAAGTTGACTTACTAGGGTATTAAAGGCATTTAGATGTTTTGTCACAGAATCTCCATCTTCCATCCTAAGATGATGCAGCTTCTTTCGAAGAAACAACTTGTTTACCAGGGAATTTGATTGATACAAATTCCCTAACTTATCCCATAGTTCCTTGGCTGTAGATTCTCCCAAGACATTCAACAACACCGAATCTTCCAGGTAGAGTCGAATGGTACTCCTTGCTCTTCTGTCCAACTTGTTCCAATATTCCTTTGATATACTAGTAACTGGTGTACTAGTAGTTTGTGTGCTGGTAGATTGTGTACTAGTAGCCTGTGTGTTTGTAGATGGTGTACTAGTAGGCTGTGTACTAGGATCCACAGTGATCCATTGTTCTTTGTCTACAAGAAGGTCCTCCATCTTGATCTTACATAGCTCAAAGTTTTTATCGTTGAACTTCTCTATCTCGATTCTAGATGAGCTCACCATTCCTCTTACTTTACTCAAATCTCCACTGCAAAAGCTCCCACTAAACCCAGGTTTATCACAGACCCAAGATAAAATTGATCTATCAAGACCGAGCCAAACCCTCAGCAACAAAGGCATCCCTCTGAAACCAAAAATGTGCTCTGATACCACATGTAAGTTTTAAACCTGTGAAGTAAAGCAATGCATATAGATTCTTAAGCAATATAGNTGTACTAGTAGGCTGTGTACTAGGATCCACAGTGATCCATTGTTCTTTGTCTACAAGAAGGTCCTCCATCTTGATCTTACATAGCTCAAAGTTTTTATCGTTGAACTTCTCTATCTCGATTCTAGATGAGCTCACCATTCCTCTTACTTTACTCAAATCTCCACTGCAAAAGATCCCACTAAACCCAGGTTTATCACAGACCCAAGATAAAATTGATCTATCAAGACCGAGCCAAACCCTCAGCAACAAAGGCATCCCTCTGAAACCAAAAATGTGCTCTGATACCACATGTAAGTTTTAAACCTGTGAAGTAAAGCAATGCATATAGATTCTTAAGCAATATAGAAATTAATCAATGGCTCATACACAGAGTACACATAAATTTTTACCAGAAACCCTCAACCAGGAAAACCTTTCTTATTTTCATTATATCAAATTTCACCATTCGCCATACAATATATACAATTTTTTTAGGTATTACGTAGATACCAAAACCCTAATCCCTTAATCCGGGATTAATTTACAAATCAGCTAAAAATAGCAAAATCCACTAAAAATAGCAAAAATCGCCCCAAAAAATATAACACATACCCACACAGTTGTCGTATCTGACGCACGCACACACACACACACATGCAAAGAATATAGCACATACCCAACAAGGATCTCAACCTTATCCATTGTTGCAGTGAAGAGTTTTTTGCATCACAAGTTTTCTATCATAGATATGGGACTGTTACATTACTTTATTGGTATTGAAATTAGCTAGAATTATTTAGGAATCAAGATGTGTCAATCAAAGTATTATAGATATCTACTTCATATGTTCCATATGATATATTACAAGCCAACTCCAACTCTAACACCCTTTCAATGAGGGGTTAGACTAGAGGATGTCATTGCATCACCAAGTTTGGTTGATTGTTGATGCAGGACCATCGTAAGCAAGTCAGCAAAGCAAGCACAGAAGTGGAGGAGATCTGGAATTGCACCAACACATATTTTGAAGAAATTTTGAATTCAAATAAAGGAACATTAATGTAATAGATAGGGGGATGTATTTTCATTTATGTTTTGTGATTGTAAACAATTCTTGAGCATTGTTCTCATCTTTCGGATATGAAGGCATTTATTGTATTAAATGTAAAGTAGTTGTAGCTTTTAATTCTAATTAGATAGCTAGATATGTAACAGGGAAAACTCTAGAAATCTCCCTCGTAGGTATTGTATTGTAGTCAGTTATTCTCAAGTGTAAGCTGGAGAGTAAGAGAATAGGAGGGTGAAAGAACATAGACTGTAGGAATCCTATAAGTAGATATTTATTGCTACTGAACCCATGTACAGATGCACTTGGATTAATATAAAGAATATTTGATCCAATTTCATGGTGTTTTTATGCATTCCATTTATATCTTTGAATGGTATGTTTACATTCAGTTTGCATTCTCTTTTATGCATGTGTTTCTAATGTTATGTGTGTATATGCTTTTGATTTCATGATGAATGTATGAAGTATGTGAGAGGAGAAGTATGAGTTTCAATTGTTTCTCTTCATGAGAAATGCTACAAGGAGTGTAGTGAAGGTATGCAAGGAGTGCATTGATGAGGTTCTGAGTCTTATCTTAGAAAAGCTCAGGAAGGATACAATTGTTCTCATACCAATAGAAGTGTAGGTGTAGCACAAGAGTCATGCAAGGTGTGCGTAGGCCAAAGAGAGTCTTAGACTTTACCAATAAAGGAGAAGATTGAATAACTGTTATCACAAGGAGTGCACAGAGTTGAAGTGTGAATAGCCAGTGGTTATTATGAATGTTGCAAGAATTCTTTAGAAATCATTGAGTTTGCAGTCGACCAAATCTCAGGAAGTATAGATATTTGGAAGGATTTTCGAAGGAAGGATGAGGTATGAAGCCACCTCGAGGAAGCCAAAGTCAGAAGGGAAAATATGCCAAGACGTTTGGCCAAAGGTCTTTGAGAAGCATGAATGGACAATTGAAGTTCTTAGGAGGAGAATCACCGAAGTTCTGTGGACCGTTGGATCCTGTAGATTAGTGGGAAGATTGAGACTGAGTGTCTTTCAATACTCATAAGCTTAGGAGTAATAGTGGTTGTTGGATCCAGATCAACGAGAGTCATTGATATTTGCGCTTGAATTCACCGTTTTAGAATTCAAGCATGGAGGATGTTGTGACTCAGAGTCGAGAGTTGCGAATTCTCGATTCGTGAAGTCCTGGAGGAATCAGGACCATTAGATAACGGGAAGCTCAGAGTCATCGATTGTGACGAGGAATCATCGTTATTTCAAAGATCAGTGAAAGGTTTTGTTGCATTACAAATCGTCAGTAAGCGAAATCTCAAATTGCTGAAAGATTTGGCCCCAGGTTGTTGTCAAGGTTCATGTAAAGAAAGTCAAGGGAGGAATCAAAGGACTCGTTAGCCTTTCGGGGATTTAGGGATTGGAAAAKTCAGGGAGACTCATACTAGGGGTTGCAAAGTCATGAAACCCAATATACCTTTGTGGTGGAGTGTGTGGTCATGTCAGTTGGTCACGTGGATGAGAGTTGGTACTTAGTGCTTGTTTGCACAAGTGTAGCTCCTAAGAAGGACCTATGGATAGAAACTTGTGTGTTGAGGATTCCTATGGGGAATCAAAGAGTCAATCAGACTCAAATGGGAGATTAAGAATTATCCTTAGACCAAGAGGTTGTGAAAAACCTACTGAGGTAGGGGTGTTGTGTCAACATGGTATCAGAGCCCAACTTACAATCATTGTTTTATGTAAGTAGGAGAGAACATAAGGAAAGTTGTGATTCAAATTATGCATGGAACAAATTCAAAACAATGCTGCCTAGGAGACATCAAGATAGATCAATTCCCTATATAGTTGTGGAAAGGGAAATGAGATAACTTTGTGCTTTATTAGATGTTATGGAGAGAGCACAGAGACAGACAATTGATGTTGGAGATGTTGGTGAAGCCGAAAGTGAAAATGAGGTGGGAGTTGGAGAAGAAGGAATTACAGTCTAAGATGCTATAGAAGAACATCTATTTTGAGTTGTTGCAATAATAGGTGCCAGGGAAAAGATGGACATTTTGATGTACGAAGAAAAATTAGACGTTGAGGAGATGCTAGATTGGTTGAGAGCTATGGAAAAATAATTCGACTATGAGGATATTGAGGAGGATAAGAAAGTCAAACATGTCATCACTAGACTTAAAGGGCATGTAGCACTATGGTGGGATGAACTACAGGCTGACAGGCATTGCAAAGGCAAGCAAAGAATAAAAATCTGGGATAGAATGGTTGCATAAATGAAAGCCAAGTTTATACCTAGGGACTACCAAATTAATTTGTTTTGAAGAATGCAGTATTTGAGACAGAAAGGAATGACAATGAAAGAATACACTGAGGAATTTTATCGACTAAACATTAGAGCTGGTCATCGAAAAAGTGATGATGAAAAGGTCACCATATACATGAATTGTCTGAGATATGACATTCAAGATGAGATGAGCATGGTGACGATCATAAATGTAGAAGATGTTTATCATATTTCTCTGAAGGATGAAAAGAATTTAGCCCGAAGGAAAATTCAAAGAGGAAGAGGTAGAAGTCAGAGTAGAGGCAAAGAAGTTGCCTAAGATAGAGTGCATAAGCCCAAGAATGAGGAGAATAAACTTCATACTCACCCTGAAAGAGGAGGAAGTTCACAGGGAAGACAATATGCCGATGGAAACACTTTTCCTCGAGCCAGAGGCAGAGGAGGTGAGGTAAAGTGTTTTGTCTGTGGAAAGAACGAAAACAAGTCTTATGAATGTCCTGATAGAAAAAGAGATGGAGGAGGCAAAGCTCACATTTTAGAGGCACAAAGGTGAAATGTTGAGGCAAAAGATGTAGAAGGCAGAAGATCCTTAATGATGAGGAAAATTCTATTGAAACCAGAGAAGGAGATAGAGAATCCAGTCCAAATAAACAATTTGTTTAGAATTTCTTGCAATACCAAGGATGGGGTATGCAAAGTGATAGTGGAAAGTGGAAGTACAGATAATCTAGTATCCACATAAATGGTGGAGAAGATGGAATTGGAAACAATTGCACATTCGAGCCCATCCAAAGTCTCGTGGTTAAAAAAGGGACATCAGGTAACAGTCAATAAACAATGTTTAGTTGAATCTAAGATAGGGGGTTACAGAGATGACATCTTATGTGATGTTATAACCATGGATGTCTACCATATTTTGTTGGAGAGACCATGGCAGTATGACATGAATGTTGTTCATGATGGAAGAAAGAACACGTACAACATAGAGAAGAATGGTAGGATGCATATGTTGTTGCTAATTGAAGATAAGAATGTGAAAGAAGAAACATGCAATACTCTACTTCTCATGAGTGCGAAGGAGTTTCTTGATGAAGTAAAGAAATAAGGAGACATGCAATGTAATATACCAAATATAAAAAGTATTAAAACAGAAATAAAATGTTGGAAATGGCAGAATAACAACAATATAACCAGAACAATCACCACCATACAACTGAAATGATATAAGAATAACAATAGAAATAATAGTTTGATTCTAAAAGCAATGTTCACGGGCCTCTTCAAGGGGGAAACCTCTAGTTGACAAGAGCTCTGTTACAATAATATCCAAGATAGGGTTCTCATACCCTCGACTCCTATTTATACTAAATGTGTCTATCAAAAGAAGCATCTAGAGGAAGATAATTCTAGAAGCAGAAGCTTCTATTAGGTCTTCTTACATTCGAATTATTCTATTTTATTGCAAGGCATTATTACTATTGAAATTTATTACATCCGAATATATTGTTCTACCTATGTGCAGGTTAGGACCCTAACATGTCCTCCCCCTTAAAACCAACCTTGTCCTGAAGGCTTGAGATGTGGAAATTGTTGTAGAATGGTAGTTGGTTCTCAAGTGGCATCTGTTGGAGTTGTATCTTTCCACTGGACTGACACTTCCTTGATGGTTTTCTAACACAGGCGATGCTGACGCTGGTCAAAACTGCTTGTGGTTGTAGCCAAATGGATTCTTCTATGGGAAACTCAGGAAGGTTGGTTTGAATTTGGCACTTAGTTAAAATCACCTTCTTTAAGCATGAAACATGAAAAACAGGATGTATCTTTGAATGACCGGGCAAAGTTAATTGATAGGCTACTTTTCCCACTTGCTTGAGAACTATATAAGGACCATAAAATTTCGGCACTAGATTCTGACAATCCTCATCCTTGAGGGAAGTTTTCTTTTAAGGTTGCATTCGAAGAAACATCTGATCCCCTTCTGGAAATTGATGTTCAGAGTGACCTTGATCTACTTGTTTCTTCATGTGATTATGTGCCATGACCAAATTATCTTTGAGGCTACGGAGAATAGCCTCTCAAACTGGAAGTGTTTGGTCAACTGCATGGACCTTTGAGACACCAGGTAAGTATGAGAGAATTGAAGGTGGATTCTGTCCATATACCACTTCGAAAGGAGTCATGCATGTAGCTATATGGTATGAAGTGTTGTACCACCATTCAACTAGGGGTAACCATTGAGCCCACTGATTTTTCTTTTCCGAGGCAAAACACCTCAAATATGTTTCGAAACACTTATTGACAACTTCCGTTTGACCATCAATCTGGGGATGATAAGCTGTGCTGAGATGCAATTGGGTGCCTGGTAGCTTGAACAGTTCTTGCCAAAAATTGCTTGTGAAAGTTCGGTTGCGATAAAAAACAATAGAGTGTGGCATGCCATGAATCTTGAAGATCTGATCCATGAAAATTTGAGCCACCGTGGATGTTGTAAACGAGTGTTGAAGAGCGTAGAAATGAGAATACTTGGAAAGGTGATCAACAACCACCATGATGACTGATTTATTTCCTGATTTGGGTAATCCGGTAATAAAATCCATAGAGATATCCTTCCAAATAACAGGTGGAATCGGAAGTGGTTGTAGTGTGACAGGATATTTGACTGTTTCTCCCTTGTTGCGTTGAAACACATCACATTCAGTGAAAAAATTATGAATGTCCTATTTCATACCATCCCGGAAAAAAGAACATTTCACCCTGTCATAGGTTTTGGTGAACCTGGAGTGCCCCGCTATGGGTGTAGCATGAAGTTCAGAAAGTACCGTGGATTTAATCTTTGATTGTTTACTTAAATACAAATGGCCTTTGTATCGAAGCTCATCATGGAGCCAAGAGTACCTTGGGGAAGCTGGATCTTTGGAATGCAATTGTTGGATCATATGAGAACTTTTCGGATATTGTAGCCATTCTTGGCGAACGGCTTGGAGCCAATCTGGCAATGAAGGAAAGAGAAAAAAGGGATCCTTCATCTTCATATTTTCCGGAAAGTGTATCTGCAACCACATTGTCTTTTCCTTTCTTGTAAATGATCTCATAATCATATCCAAATATCTTAGTCACCCATTTTTGTTGCTCCGAGGAGGAAATGTGTTGTTCTAGAAAATACTTGAGGCTTTGATGGTCTGTCTTAATTTGGAAATGTTTCCCCAATAGATAAGGGAGCCACATATCAACGACATGCATAATAGCCAACATTTACTTTTCATAGATTCATTTGCCGAGATTTTTTTCAGATAGTTGCTTGCTAGTAAAGGCTAGAGGTTGACCCTCTTGCATAAGGACAACACCAATTCCTTTCCCTAATCCATCACATTCCAACACAAAGGTCTTTGTGAAATCAGGAAGGGTCAGGACTAGAGTGGTGCACATGGCCATCTTCAAGGTTTGAAAATCTTGAGCAATGACTAGAGTCCAAGTGAAAGAGTTCTTTTTTTAGGAGAGAAGTGAGAGGTGTTGTAATCTTTCCATAATTCTTAATAAACTTGCGATAATACCCTGTTAAGCCCATAAATCCACGCAATCTTTTGAGAGTCTTTGGGTGAGTCCATTCTTGCATAGCTTCTATCTTCTGAGTATCCACCCTGATGCCATCCTTTCCAACCATATGACCCAAGTATTCTACTTCTGAGGCGCCAAAAGAGCATTTAGACTATTTCAAGAAAAGTTGGTGCTGAGAGAGTATATGGAGAACTTGATCCACATGAGAAATATGGTTTGCCCAATTTTTTCTATCGATGAGGATAGCATCAAAGAAAACTAAGACAAAATGGCAGAGAAAAGGATGGATGACATGATTCATGAGGCTTTGGAAGGTGGATGGGGAATTACACAAGCCCAAGGGCATGAACAAAAGCTCATACTGGCCCTCATGAGTTCTAAAGGTAGTCTTGGGAATTTCTTCCTCTTTCATACGTATCTGGTGGTAGCCCGAACGAAGATCAAGTTTAGTAAAGAATTGGGCACCACTCAATTCATCCAGGAGGTGATCAATGACAGGAATGGGAAATTTGTCTTTAATGTTAAGGTTGTTGAGGGCACGGAAGTCAGGACACATTAACCAAGAACCTTCTTTCTTCAGGACCATGACCATAGGAGAAGAGTAGGGGCTCGTACTAGGGTGGATAACGCCTGCATTAAGGAGTTCCTCGACCATTTTATCAATTTCATTTTTTTGGGAAAAGGGCTGACAATACAGACGGATATTGGGAGGAAGGCTTCTGGGTACAAGGGGAATGGAATGATCATGAACACCATGGGAAGGAAGGAGTCCTTGGGAAGTGGAAAATACCAATTGATGTTTATAAAGGATGGCTTGGAGGTCTTGCGGAACCGAGGGTGTCTCTATTTCTTGTATCGCATGGAGTTGGGAAATAACACCAGAATGACCTTTTTTTATGTAGGAGCATAGCTCCCAAGCCATCCATGCACCAGCCAACCAACCCACTCAGCACATTCAAAATGCGCATTAAAGGAAGAGAGGCACTAGTCCTCTCACATTTTGAATTTGATTTCAATGTAATTAATTTATGTAAGGTCGTGGAGCCATAGAGCCATGCCTTTAAGCATACGTTAGTTAGGAGTAGCCTTAAATGTTTGTAAGGTTAAATCTAGATCCGATCTAGACTAGAAAACCCATTTAATGTAATTCAATGTAATTGAATAGAGTAGGTAGCTTGGAGGGAAGAGCTCGAAGAGCCCCCTCATGTAAAATATATTTGGATCTTGTTTTGAGTTAGAGTGGAGATATAGGAGAACTCTGTGAGAGTTAGATAAGGGGAGAGAAGGAGTCGAGACTCTGTCAAATTCTGAGCTCAAGAACACCTTGTAAAGAAGGCACTTCATATTAATATAAAGAGCAGATTTCCTACATGAGTTATGTGTGTCCTTATGTGTTTATGAATGTCTTTGTGTGTTCTTTATATGCTGTAGATGTGCATTTGCAGGGACAGATAGGTTTTTCTATATGTGGGTTCTTTGACTTTAGGTTTCGGGTTCTTTGAGGATTCATGCCAAGAGGGTTTGATAGAGCAATGGAAGTTCTGAAAGCCAGTGCATAGATGCACTCTTAAATTCTGCGAAATTTGGGCAAGGATGTGCCAGGAGGGTGCACCAGCTGAATTCATTGGCTCAAGGAGAAACCTGAAGGTTGTTGAACACCTTGGAGGAGGGACTGTGCAGAGGAGGACACAGCAAAAGATAGAATCACTGAGGGATTCTGTAGAGCTCTGCCAGGAGGGCATCAAGCAGGTGCAGATAGTGCATAGGATAACTCTACTATGATTTCAAAGGGAAACCAGAATCACTGAGGATTCTGTAGAAGCTCTGCCAGGAGGATATTGAGCAACTGCATAGAAGGCACAAAGAAGACATAATTTTTGAGAATTTTGTAAGGCTCTGTCGAGAGGGCATCGAGCTCTATTTAGATTTCATTGAGAAGACATAATCGCTGAGGGATTCTGTAGAGATCTTCCAGGAGGGAATTGAGTTGGTGCAGGAGTGCACAGAAGGAACTCTTGTCCGAGTTCAGAGAGAAGAGAACTGTCAAGGAAGGGCCTTCGCAGGGTTACTAAACACCCTACAGGTTAGTTTAAACCTCATGACTGCAGAAGGAGGGTGCCAAGTCATTGGCCATAAGTCCCTGGGAAGATGTACGTAAGAGTAGAGGTGGGCGGTCATAATTCTTTATGGTGAACTAGCGAAATCACGAGGACTGTAGGATCAAAGGAAGATGCAAGGTGGTTAGAGGCTGGTGAAACCTATAACCTCAGGATCCAGGATCAACGTGAGCCATTGATCGGGCTTTTTGTAAGCCGTTGGATCATATCGCATATTTAGGGTTCAAGAGTTTGGAAAAGGTAAACCAAACTCTTGATTTCACGAAGCTCCAAGTAAGTGAGGAGAAGAGATAGTCGTTGGATCCAGGTCACGGGAAGACCATTGGATTAGAAACTTCACTATATCACGTATCAAGGGTTTAGAGGTTATGGTAATTTCTTTTTGAATGTAGAATTCACAAAGTGTCGAGGACCGATCTCATCTTATTGCCCACCTGGAAATTTGAATTTTCAGTCCTGCCCTCTTGGCAGTTTATGAGACCCCGCAGTGATCTCACCTCATTGCCCTCTTGGCAACATGAAATTTCCCTACTGTCCTCCTAACAGTCTATGAGATCCCATAATGATCTCATCTCATTGCCCTCATGGCAATTGGAAATTTTTGTTCTGCCCTCTTGGTAGTCTCTGAGATCTTCCAGTGATCTCAGTTCATCCTCATCACTGAGATTTTTCCCAGCCTCTAGTTCACACACCTAAACCATATCCTCTTCATCTCTGAGGCTTTCAGAATGCCTCAACCACATTTTCAACAACCTCCACTGTCTTCTGGCCAACATCTCCCTGACTAGCCATTTTACCTTCGTATTCATGGGCCATTCATACACCCAATGTGATCTTGCATCCTGTTGCATCTACAGTGCAAGTTCCTCCATCCTCTCTCTGATCTCGATGAGATCTTTATCCATCTCAAATTTGTTTGGCTGCTGATGGATCTTCTTTCCATCGTGTGTATGGCCTTCAGTAGCCATTTTCCTACCTTATGTCTGCCCTTCTAGAAAACCTGTTACTGTCACTCTGCAACCATGAGTGCTTCCATATTTTCCTTACAGTTCTCCTGATTGTCTTTTGGACTGCTGCGTACTTGTGAGAAATCACCATAGAGTATCAATAATCTTCCTTCCTATGATACCAAACTGATGTGTATCAGAGTATTATCTTTCTCCTCTTGCTTCCTCTACCTACAATATACAAACAAGATCTAATACCACTCTAACTCAAAACAAGATCCAAAGATATTTTACATGAGGGGGCTCTTCAAGCTCTTCCATCCAAGCTACCTACTCTATTCAATTACATTGAATTACATTGAATGGGCTATCTAGTCCATATCAAAGCTAGATTTAGCCTTACAAACATTTAAGGCTACTCCTAACTAACGCCTACTCAAAGGCATGGCTTTATGGCTCCACGGCCTTACATACATTAATTACATTGAAATCAAATTCAAAATGTGAGAGGATTGGCGCCTCTCTTCCTTGAATGCACGCTTTGAATGCGCTGAGTGGGCTGGCTAGATGGCGCATGGATGGCTTGGGAGAGATGCTCCTGCATCATTTTTTGAGAAACTTTTCCATGTGATGGGAACTAATGATCTCAGGTGAGCCAACGGTGATGCCTTGGAACTTATATTGGTGGCCCTCTTGGTCGAATTACATGGTTAAGTCCTTAAAATCCATGAGAATGGGACCCAAGGTCCTTAGCCAGTCTGCACCCAAGACAATGTCACAACTTCCCATGTCGATAGAAAACATATGAGATTTCAGGTGGTAGTCACCAATTTGAAGTCTCACATTTTCACAACTCCCTCCACATTTCATGGAACCACCATTGGCAATCATGATTTGGAAATTATTGATGACATGCATGTAACAATGAGTTTCTTGGGCAATGCGGTGATGAATAAAATTATGGGTGCTTCCACTATCATGCAGAATGATGACCTTCTAATGCTTGATGTAACCAATTAAATTGAGGGTTTGGGGAGCGAAGAAGCCGGTGAGAGCATTGATGGAAATTACCGGTTCTAAGAGAGGGGTTATGTCAGTGATTTTAGGTGACTCAGACACAAGGGGATTTTCAACATCCTCTTCTGAAATATCCTCGGAGATGGACATAAAAATATTTTGTTCCTTACACTTGTGGCCTGGGAAATATTTTCCATCACAATTATAACAAAGGCCTTTGAGTTGGCATTCAACCATTTCATCCCTGGTCAATTTTTGGATCTTTAGTGGAGCGGAGAGAGTAGTGGGATTTATTGGCTTAGGGCAAGGGATAAATGAGGGTTTTCAGTTTTGAGAAGATACAACTTGTTGTGATTCTTTAGCTCTTTTATTATCCTCCACCCAACTCTGAGGTCGATCCATGAGGACATGGGCCCGAACCTCATCCTTGAGGCCACTGATAAAACACTCTCAAAAAAATGCATTAGACATGCCCTCTGTCCAAAAATCTAGGCACTCAAAGAAAAGTATAAAGTCTTCCATTGTTCTTGATTGTTTCAACTTTGTCAAATGACCCAAATGGTTGGTGTCAGTGTCAAAGCATTCATAAATCTTTGTCACAAAGTGTGTCCAAGCAATATACCCTTGACAGGAAGATTTTCTCCATTGCCAACGTTCTTGATCTAGATGGAGAACACCATACCAAAGTTTGGCCAATTCATATGTAATGTCATATAAAGAGAAATAACATTCCATTTGGGTTACCTAACCAGTGGGGTCTGAGCCATCAAATTTGGTCACATCCACCTAGGGAAGGCGTAGATCACATTGAAAGTGATGGTGCTGAAAGTTATGAGAATGAGAGGAATGTTCACCTTCAGTATGTGGAGGTGAGTCAGAGGAAGGGTTATCTATAGGGATATGAAGCTGACTGCAGAGGGACAAAAAGACATATTCAACTTGGGTGGTCAAGTCTTGTTTGAAATCCTCCATTGAGGACTGCATGGTTGTATTGATGGTGGCAACATTAGTAGTGAGTTGTTTCACTTCTTGTTGGGTCTCGATGAGACTAGATTGGAAGTTATTGAAGCGAGCTTCCAAGTCTTGGCTACGGGTATGGGCCATGAGGACAAGGGAACTGAAAAGGGGCAGGTGGGTTCAAATTTCTTTCCAAAAAATGATATGGATGAATGTGATAAGAGAGAAGAGATGAATCCAACGGAATAGGTCTCAATTAATGGTGAAATAATTTCTAGACTTTTTTTTTTTTTTTTTACACCTGCAGAGTTATACTTTGGTCTGAAGAATACTGCAGTGATGAAATTCTCAAATGMTTAACCAAGAAAAAATGTGTAGAGATTTGGAAACCCGAACACAGTTGGACGGAAATAGATCTTGTCTATTTTAATTTGTTTATGTTTCTATCCCTAAGGGTTAGGTATTCAAAGGTTCTACAGACAAGGGTTTTCCCTGTGCTATAGCTCTCTGATATATGTGTGGGGTCCAACAGTAGTACTCAGCCCAATATCTCAGGGCACTAAATTAGGAGACTATACCATGCCCTTAGCCATACTACCTGACTACCGAGGTACTAGAGAGTATCTTCCTGAGTGTTGTTCTCGGTGGCACTATAACAGTCAGGTGGTTGATAGGTTTATCTAAAGAGGGATTCAAGTAATCTAGGTCGATCCATACATAGGTGTTGTATGATGTGCTACCACTCGAAGGGGTACCAACAGGGGTTACAAGGGTGGCCAATAGATGTGCACTTAAGTACCTCTTTTATTTCTTGCATGTATGAATCCCTCAACCATGGGTTTATGCGTGTAACGACAGATCTCTGTGGCTTAAAGAAGTCGGAATACGTCTCTACCCTGAATAAAAAATTAACCCACACTTTTTGCCAAGGAAAGTGCTCTGATACCACTCGTAATATACCAGATATAAAAAGTATGCATAACAAAAATAAAATGTTGGAAATGATAGAATAACAACAATATAACCAGAACAATCACCACAATAGCACTAAAATGATATAAGAATAACAATAGAAATATCACTTTGATTCTGAAAGCAATGTTCATGGGCCTCTTCGAGGGGGAAACCTTCAGTGTAGCAGAGCTCTATTACAATAATATCTAAGCTAGGGTTATCATACCCTCGACTCCTATTTATACTAAATATGTCTACCAAAAGAAGCATCTAGAGGAAGATCCTTCTAGAAGCGAAAGCTTTTATTAGGTCTTCTTACATTCGACTTATTCTATTTTATTGAAAGGCCTTATTACTATTGACCTTTATTACATATGAATATATTTTTCTACCTATGTGTGGGTTAAGACCCTAACATGCAGTTCGCTATAGTGAGAAAACCCAGTCATTTTGACAAGTACTAAGATATATGATCTACCAGAGGAAATTTAGGAACTGCTGGAGAATTTTGTTGATATCGTGGTGGAAGATTTACCTTGTTCGTTGTCGCCCATCAGGAGTATAATCCATCACATTGACCTTATACCATGAGAAATTTTACCAAACCAAGCAACATAGAGATTGATGTTGCAGAAGAATGAGGAGGTCAAGAAGAAAGTCCAAGATTTGGTGGAAAAAGGGTTGGTGTGAGAAAGCTTGAGTCCATGCGTTGTTCCAACAATGCTAAGTACAAAAAAGGATAGTGGATGGAGAATGTGTATAGATTCACGAGATATAAATAAAATCACCATCAGGTAAATATTTCCTTTATCGAGGATGGATGACTTGATGGATTGCTTAAGTTGAGCAATTTTTTTTTCAAAAATTGATTCGAAAAGAAAATATCATCAAATTCTAATGAGAGAAGGTGATGAATGGAAGACAACATTCAAGATGAATGAAGGACTATATGAATGGCTTGTCATTTCATTTGGTTTGATGAATGCACAAAGTAATTTCATGAGATTGATGAATGAAGTCTTGAAGGATTTCATTGGTAAGTTTGTAATTGTGTATATTGATGATATATTGATCTTCAGTAAGACTGAGGAAGAACACTTGAGACATTTAACTCTAGTAATGAGGAGGTTGTAGTAAGAGAAGTTGTTGATAAATTTGAAGAAGTCGTCTTTCATGAAGGAAGAGCTCATTTATTTGGGGTTTGTGATCTCTTTAAACGAGTTGAAAATGGATCCTGAGAAGCTAAAACCAATCAAAGATTGGCCATCGCCAAAGAGTATTTTTGAAGTTCGAATCATCCATGGATTGGCTGGCTTTTACAGGATATTCATAAAAAATTTTAGTGGAATTTATGCACCAATGATGGACATCGTCAAGAAAAGACACAAATCTTTTCATTGGATAGAGGAAGCAGAGAAAAATTTTAAGTTGCTGAAGAAGAAGATAAATGAACAACCAGTTCTAGTTTTGCCGGAATTTAGTAAGACATTCCAAGTCCGATGTGATGCAAGTAGATTTGCGATTGGAGAAGTATCGAGTCAAGAAAATAGACTCATTGCATACTTCAACTGAGAAGCTAAATGATGCCAAAGTGAAATATTCCACGTATGGTAAATAATTTTATGTAGTCATACAGGAACTGAAGAAATGGAGGCACTACTTGATTCTAAAAGATTTTGTCTTGTATAACGATAATCATGCTTTACAATTCATAACTCAATAGGAGAAATTAAACCAGAAGCATGCAAAATGGGTTGAATATATGAATAATTTTACTTTTGTTATAAAGCATATTTTTGGAACTGCTAACAAGGTTGTTGATGCATTGAGTAGGAAATGTTTGATTCTACAGGAGTTTTGTGTCAAGGACTTAGGTTTTGATAGCCTTAAGGAAATGTACAGAGATGATCCAGATTTTAAAGACGCTTATGAAGCATGTGAGAATCCAGTTCTCAGAGATAGAAGCCAATGGATCAAGTATATGATTCAATATAGATTGTTATTCTGGGGAAATCGGTTATGTATTATGAAGCGTTCCATGAGAGAGAATATTCTAAAGGAAAAACATAGTGGGGGATTAGCTGGACATTTCAGCCATGACAAAATGTTCATCCAACTGAACAACTTATATTACTGGTCAGGGATGAATAAGATGTCAATAAATTTGTGAACAGATGTAGAATTTTCCAGCATGCAAAGGGGAAAAGACTGAATACAGGGTTGTATCAACTGTTTCCAGTACCAGAGAGACCGTGGGATGCAGTAAGCATGGATTTTCTGTTAGGATTGACAAAGAAACAGAGGGGTCATGACTCCATATTCGTGGTAGTTGATAGATTTTCTAAAATGGTACATTTCATTCCATGTCAGAAAACTAGTGATGCAACTCACATTGCAAACCTATTTTTCAAATAAGTTGTTAGACTTCATGGCTTACCCAAGAGTATTGTTTCGGAAAAGGATACCAAATTTGTTGGTCATTTATGGAGGACACTATGGAAGAATCTAGGAATGGAATTGTCTTTTAGCTTAGCATATCACCCTCAGATGGATGGACAGATTGAGGTAGTGAACCGAAGTCTGGGAGACTTATTGAGGAGTTTTGTAGATGAACATCATAGTCGGTAGGATCATATTTTTTCGCAAGCATAATTTGCATATAAAAACTCACCTAACAGAAGCACAGGACATATCCCATTCTATATAATGTATGGAATGTAGCTAAGAGGAGTATCTGAATTAAGAGACTTAGGATAGAGTGAATTCAGAAGTGTTAGAGCAGAGTATTTTGCAGTAGAGATGAAAGGACTCCACAGTAAGATCAAGGAGCGATTAAAGAATTCCAACTAGGAATATAAGCATAGAGAAGATCATCACAGGAGAGAACTCTAGTTGGAACTGGGATATTTGTTCTTAGCTCACCCGAGGAAAGAAATATTCCCAAGGGGAATGTATAATAATTTAAAGATGCAGAAAGTTGGACCATGTAATATTTTGTGAAAGTTTGAGTCCAATGCTTATGAAATAGAACTACCAGATGGGGTAGGGATATTTCCCATATTAAACATATCATATCTATATCCTTACAGACCAAATGAAGTGGGAGGAGAGAGCCAGAAATAAATTCAATGGGTTAAAAAAATACTTGTAGTTGAAAAGTTGCAGATGGAAAAGATAATTGACCAGAGAGTTGGGAAGAAGTCCTGAAGAAAGGAATATTTTGAGTATTTGATAAAATGGAAAGGACACACGATTGAGGATGCTAGTTTGGAAAGTGAAGTGGAGATCCAGAAACATGGAAAGACGGTGCAAGAGATCATGAATAGGAGTTCATGAATATTTCAGCCAACAGAGTATGATGCAAGAGCATCGTAAGAAAGCCAACAAAGCAAGCGCAAAAGCAAAGGACAACTGGAATTAAACCAACACGTAGTTTGAAGAAATTTTGAATTCAAATAAAGGAAGATTAATGTAATAGATAGGGGGATGTATTTTCATTTATGTTTTGTGATTGTAAGTAGGTCTTGAGTGTTTCTCTCATCTGTGGGATATGAATGCATTTATTGTATTAAATGTAAAGTAGTTGTAGCTTTTAAWTTTGATTAGATAGCTAGAGTTGTAAGAGGGAAAAATCTAGAAAGATCCCTTGTAGGTATTGTATTGTAGTCGGTTATTCTCAAGTGTAAGCTAGACAATAAGAGAATAGGAGAGAAGAAGAATGGAGATTGTAGGAATCCTACAAGTAGATAGTTGTTKCTATTGAACCCATGTAAAAATGCACTTGGATTAATATAAAGAATATTTGATCCAATTTCATGGTGTTTTTATGCATTCCGTTTATATATTTGAATGATATGTTTACAGTTTTTTTATATTCTCTGTTATGCATGTGTTTCCAATGCTATGTGTGTATATGTTTTTCATTTCATGATGAATGTATGAAGTCTTAGAGAGGAGAAGTATGAGTTTCAATTTTTTATCTTCCTAAGAAATGCTACAAGGAGTGTAGTGAAGGTATGAAAGGAGTGCGTTGACGAGGTTCTGAGTCTTATCTCAGAAAATCTCAGGAAGGATACCATTGTTCTCATACCAATAGAATTTCAGGTGTAGCACAAGAGCCATGCAAGACGTGGACAGGCTAGAGAGAGTCTTGGACTTTACCAATCAAGGAGAAGATTGAATAACTGCTTTTGCAAGGAGTGCACAGAGTTGAAGCATGAATAGCCAGTGGTTATTGTGAATGCCGCAAGGAGTGCATGCAAGAATCCTTTAGAAATCCTTGAGTTTGTAGTGGACCAAAGCTCAGAAAGGATAGATATTTGGAAATTTTTTTGAAGGAAGGACGAGTTCTGAAGCTGCCTCGAGGAAGCCAAATTCAGAAGGGAAAAGACGCCAAGATGTTTGGCTAGAGGTCTTTGAGAAGCCTGAACGAACATTTGAAGTTCTCAGGGGGAGAATCACTGAAGCTCTGTTGACCATTGGATCTTGATGATTACTGGGAAGATTGAGACTGAGTGTCTTTTAGTACTCATAAGCTCAGGATTAATAATGTTTGTTGGATCCATATCAACGAGAGTCGTTAATATCATGCTTGAATTCGCCATTTCAGAATTCGGGCATGGAGGACATTATGACTCGGAGTTGAAAATTACGAATTCTTGATTCACAAAGTCCCGATAGAATCAGGACCATGAGATTATAGGAAGCTCATATTTGTTGATCGTGACAAGGAATCATCGTGATTTTGGCTATCGGTGAAAGGTGTTGTTGCATTACAAATCACCGGTACGTGAAATCTTGAATTGTTGAAAGATTTGGCCCCAGGTTGCAGTCGAGGTTCACGTAAAGAAATTCAAGGGAGGAATCAAAGGACCCGTTAGCCGTTCGGGGTTTTGGGGATTGGAAAATTTAGGGAGACTAATACTAGGGGTTACGAAGTCATGAAACCTGATATACCTTTGTGGTGGAGTGTGTGGTCACGTCAGTTGGTCACGTGGATGAGAGTTGGCGCTTAGTGATTGTTTGCATATGTGTAGATCCTAAGAATGACCTATGTATAGACACTTGTTTTTTGAGGGTTCCTTTGGAGAATAAATGAGTCAATCAGACTCAAAGGGGAGACTAAGAACAATCCTTAGACTGGGAGGTCATGCGGAACCTATTGAGGTAGGGGTGTTGCATCAATTGTATTAGATATCGACAATTGGTGGGGATTCTTCTCTACCTTACACACTCTCTACTAGACATATATTATGAAGTTGGATCACCTTCTAGGTACATATATAAGACTCATGAGAATAAATTGAAGAAAACAAAGAGGATTATTAGATATGTCAAGGGGACTACTGATGCAAACGCACCACCGGGGGCACGTCCGCTCCCACGGGACCTTCTCCTTGAACGGCCCAAAGAACTAAAATTTCTCTTCAAACCCCCTTATTGGGAGTTCTCAACACCCACATAATGCTCCTTATGGTTTCCCATTGTCTTATCGGGAAATCAGGCCTCGCGTGATCACGAGTCCTGCACTCACGAGATCGGGTCTCACAAATCCCCAGATCCCAATGAATATTTAGTTCACGCCTTCCTTGATCTTGTCGGGAATATCCCCGTCGGGAAATCGGCCCTTACAAGGTCGTAGAAAACTTACCTCACAAATCCCCAATTCCCGATCCCCGTTGGCACCTCTCTGCACTCCTTAGCTCCATCCGGCTCTTTTCGCATGTGACCTGCTGGTCCACGAGACCACGGTCCTTTCCCTCTATCGGAGTTTTGAAATTCGCAAAATTGAAATGCGTAGAACTTACACCCTTGGGATTTTTGATTCTCCAATTTTCGATGCCACCTGGCGTTGACTCACGGAAAGGCTTGACCTTCCGACACTTGTTCCTTGCTCTGCCTCTATGGACCACACTCCTGTGGTGATTGGGAAATCGCATATCAGAGTTTTACGATTTCAAATGTACTCATCCACAGACCCTTCCAAGTCCCGAAAACCGATATGGATGACACCTATCCTCCACTGAAACACTATGACTGTGGGACCATCGCGTTTTGGGATTTCGCAATTCTCCTGGCGTGATTTCCTCATCACCGAAAATCCTGAAATACCGAACCCCGATGCACGTGTGAACTCTCTCCTCCACGTCACCGCTTCTTTCCGCTCTATCGGGTATCGTGAAATCGCGATTTCTAGTGCAACGATTCCGTTGTATGCGGAAACCCCGAAATGCCGAACCCCGACTCCTTCGGATCCTTGGACACGCATCCCTCAAATCGAAGGGCTCTGGCTATTTCGGGAAATTGCGGATCACGATTTCATTCTACAAGTGTTTCACGACTCCTGAAACCCTATATCCCGAACTCCGACTCTCTGGAATATCTCACCACGTGTCCCTGCAGTTTGGACGGCTCAGATCCTATCAGGAAATCGTGGATCGCGATTCCAACCTGCTCGAGTCTCTTGTCTCTGAAAAACCCGATGTTCCTAACGCCGACTCGTCAAGATGTCCTACCACGCGTCCTCGTCGATGGATGGTTCAAAAATCCCATCGGGAAATCATGGATCGCAATTCCAACATGCGAGAGTTCTATGTCTTCGAAAACCCTAAAATTCTTAACCCCGACTCACTCCAGATGGCTGACACATGTCCCGTCCGGGATCTACAACTATGATCCTTTCTCGGGATTTCGAGAACCACAAGGTCCCGATTCTCTGCCTTAACAAAACCCCGATGAACTTGATATCCCGATGGCTCCTCTGGGACTCCTCGTCTGCTCGCTGGGACTTAAACCCTGCGCAACTTCTTGAGATCTAACGACTGATGGGATTTCATCAATCTTCCTCTACGAATCCTGACCGTCGATTCCTCTTCTCCCTTCTTAATGACTTCTTGGCACGAAAATCTCCTGTGCAGTCTTCGATAATTTCAAAGGCCTTGTTCCTCCTGAGCTTTCCCACTCTGACTCTGTCAGAGAGACTTTCACACACTCCTTGCGCTCACCACTCAACAACTTCCCAAGTGTTGAATCCTTCCGACTCTGTGCACTTCCTGCAGCAGCCGTCTTAGACCTCCTTTGCTCAGATTTACAACTAAGACTTTACTTAGCCTGCGCACTCCTTGCACATTTTAGCAACCCAAATTCACTTCTGAGGGCTTTGAGAACAAGAGTTTAGCTACTGGGCCTTCATCAATGCACTCCTTGCAGATGAATTCAACTACACACCTTGCAGAAATATCCTGGCTCAGATAGATAAACAATCGTAACTCACTTCACCTGCTCTCAGACTTCTATCTTAACACCTGAAATCATACGCACAGCATAACGACAATGCCTAACAGGAAGAAATGTTCATAAGTAGAGCATTTAACACATATACACAGAGAATAACACATCATCCATGAATCTGAATCAACTTCTTCTACTTATCCCAGATCTATACATGGGTGTTTTCTACAACTCTGCTATTATCCTATGCTCTAGATTCTTCTTACTCTTGTTGCTTCATGTTACAATGATACAAATGAGGGTGTCTATATCCAGTTTCCCTCCTGCACTCTAAAAACTGTCTAATCTAAGAATGTAATTCTATCTACCTGCAACTACTACTATAAATGCCTCTGTCTATCTCAGACGAGAGCGTATGAATCAAGGTCTGATTACATTCTTACCAAGGCGCCTAAATTAAATGATCTCATTTATATTCAGCGCATCAGCTTCAAGGGAAAATTTAAAAATTCAAAAACTTGTGATGGACGTCTTCGAGCTGTCTTCTGCTTCCACGTTGATTTTGCTTGTCGTGAGGGATGCTTCTACATCATACTCCCTCACTTGAAAATTTGCATGGGCTCCTGTCCATGAGCTCCTGCACGGTATGTCCGTGCTTCTGAATCTCTACTTCAGTCTCCCAGCTGGCATATTCAACTAGATGACCCTTTCACTTAACCAAATATTCAAAATATTCTTTCCTCCTGGTTTTCTTACCCACTCGTCTGTTCAGTATATGCTCCATCTGTGGCTTTTCTGCAACTAGCATCTGCTTTTGCCACTGGACCTCTGGTTGATCATCACCTTCTACTCCTGCTTCATCAGCTCTATATGGATATAAATCCAAAACATTAAATATCGGAGAAATTCCAATCCCATCTGGTAACTCAATTTCATAAGCATTTTGTCCCATGTTCTTCAAGACCTTGCATGGCCCAATTTTCTTCATCTTCAGCTTGTTGTATGTTCCCCTTGGGAACCTTTCCTTCCTCAAATGTGCCAGAACCAGATCACCAACTTCAAACTGAAGTTGTCTCCGATGCTGATCTACTCTGCGCTTGTACTCCTGACTTGATTTCAACAGTCGCTCCTTCACCTGGCTGTGAAGTTCCATCATCGCTTCAGCGAATTCTCCTGCACTAACACTGCTACTATTAGTCTATCCTGAATCCCTCAATTCAGAAAATCCTCTTGGCTACATTCCATATACAATCTGGAATGGAATTTTCCCTGTGCTCCGATTTACTGAGTCATTGTAAGCAAACTCTGCTTGCGGTAATATGCTATCCCAGCCGCTATGGTCCTCTGTCACCAAGCTCCTCAACAAATGTCCCAAACTTATTTTGGATACTTCTGTTTGTCCATCCGTCTGAGGATGATAAGTAGAACTAAACATCAAATTAGTTCCTAGCTTCTTCCACAATGTTCTCCAAAAATTCCCTATGAATTTTGTGTCCCTGTCTGAAACTATGCTTTTCGGCAATCCATGGAGTCGCACAATCTCTTTGAAAAACAAATTTGCGATGTGAGTCGCATCGTTGGTTTTCTTGCATGGAATAAAATGTGCCATATTAGAAAACCTGTCAACTACCAAAAAGATTGAATCAACCCCTCTTTGTGTCCTCGGCAATCCCAATACAAAATCCATGCTAATTTCATCCCATGGCCTCTCAGGTATGGGCAATGGTTGGTAAAAACCGGCATTCTGTTTCCTTCCTTTCGAATGATGGCAAATTTTGCATCTATCCACAAACTTCTTGATTTCTGACCGCATCTCTGGCCAAAAGTATGACTCTCTCAGCTTTCCAAATGTCTTATCATGGCCAAAATGTCCAAGAAATCCTCCACTGTGCTTCTCCTTC
>JASDQU010100766.1:192826-204789 GCA_032191745.1 Picea mariana
TGAACCATATCCTCTTCATCTCTGAGGCTTTTAGAATACCTCAACCACATTCTCAATAGCCTCTGTTGTCTTCTGGCCAACATCTCCCTGACTGGCCATTTTACCTTCGTATTCATGGGCCATTCATACACCTAATGTGATCTTGCATCCTGTTGCATCTGCAGTGCAAGTTCCTCCATCCTCGCTCCGATCTCGATGAGCTCTTTATCCATCTCAAATTTTCTTGGCTGATGATGGATCTTCTTTCCATCGAGTCTATGGCCTTCATTAGCCATTTTATTTCCTTATGTCTGCCCTCCTGTAAAACCTGTTGCTGTCACTCTGCAACTGTGAGTGCTTTCATCTTTTCCTTACAGTTCTCCTGACTATCTTTTGGACTGCTGCATACCTGCGAGCAATCACCACAGAGTATCAATACTCTGCCTTCCTATGATACCAAACTAATGTGTATCAGAGTATTCTCTTTCTCCTCTTGCTTCCTCTACCTGCAATATACAAACAAGCTCTAATACCACTCTAACTCAAAACAAGATCCAAAGATATTTTACATGAGGGGGCTCTTCGAGCTCTTCCCTCCAAGCAACCTACTCTATTCAGTTACATTGAATTACATTGAATGGGGTATCTAGTCTAGATCATAGCTAGATTCATCCTTACAAACATTTAAGGCTGCTCCTAACTAACGCCTTCTCAAAGGCATGGATTTAGGGCTCCATGGCCTTACATACATTAATTACATTGAAATCAAATTCAAAATGTGAGAGTACTAGCGCCTCTCTTCCTTGAATTCAAACTTTCAATGCGCTGAGTGGGTTGGCTGGCTGGCGCATGAATGGATTGGGAGTGATGCTCCTGCATCATTTTTTGAGCAACTTTACCATGCGATGGGAACTAATGATCTCAGGTGAGCCAACGGTGATTCCTTGGAACTTATATTGGTGGCCCTCCTGGTCTAATTACATGGTTAAGTCCTTAAAATCCATGAGAATGGGACCCAAGTTCCTTAGCCAGTCTGTACCCAACACAATGTCACAACTTCCCATGTCGATACAAAACATATGAGATTTTAGGTGGTAGTCACCAATTTGAAGACACACATTTTCACAACTCCCTCCACATTTCATGGAACCACCATTGGCAATCATGATTTGGAAATTATTGATGACACGCATGTAACAATGAGTTTCTTGGGAAATGCAGTGATGAATAAAATTATGGGTGGTTTCACTATCATCCAGAATGATGATCTTCTGATGCTTGATGTAACCGATTAGATTGACGGTTTGGGGAGCGAAGAAGCCAGTGAGAGCATTGAGGGAAATGACCGGTTCTACTTCGGAAGGGTCTGAGGGAGGGGTTATGTCAGTGATTTCAAGTGACTTAGACACAAGGGGAGTTTCAACATCCTCTTCTGAAATATCCTTGGAGATGGACATAAAAATATTTTGTTCCTTACACTTGTGGCCCGGGAAATATTTGTCATCACAATTATAACAAAGGCCTTTGAGTTGGCATTCAACCATTTCATCCGTGGTCAATTTTTGGATCTTTAGTGGAGCGGAAAGAGTAGTGGGATTTCTTGGCTTAGGGAAAGGGATAAAGGAGGGTTTTTAGTTTTGAGAAGATACAACCTATTGTGATTCTTTAGCTCTTTTAGTATCCTCCACCCAACTCTGAGGTCGAGCCATGAGGACATGGGCCCAAACCTCATCCTTGAGGCCACTGATAAAACACTCTCAGAAAAAGGCATCAGACATGCCCTCTATCCAAAAATCTAGGAACTCAAAGGAAACTATAAAGTCTTCCACTATTCTTGATTGTTTCAACTTTGTCAAATGACCCAAATGTTGGTGTCAGTGTCAAAGTGTTCATAAAGTTCTACCACAAAGCATGTCCAAGAAATATACCCTTGATGGGAAGCTTTTCTCCATTGCCAATGTTCTTGATCTAGATGGAGAACACCATACCAAAGTTTGGCCAATTCATATGTAATGTCATATAAACAGAAATAACGTTCCATTTGGGTTACCCAACCAGTGGGGTCTTAGCCATCAAATTTGGTCACATCCACCTAGGGAAGGCGTAGGTCATGTTTCAAGTGATGGTGCTGAAAGTTATGGGAATGAGAGGAATGTTCACCTTCAGTATGTGGAGGTGAGTCAGAGGAAGGGTTATTTGTAGGGATATGAAGCTTGGTGCAGAGGGACAAAAAGATAGATTCAACTTGGGTGGTCAAGTCTTGTTTGAAATCCTCCATTGAGGACTGCATGGTTGTATTGATGGTGGCAACATTAACACTGAGTTGTTTCACTTCTTGTTGGGTCTCATTGAGACTAGATTGCAAGGTATTGAAGAAATCTTCCAAGTCTTGGCTATAGGTATGGGCCATGAGGACAAGAGAACCGAAAAGGGGCAGGTGGGGTCAAATTTCTTTCCGAAAAATGATATGGATGAATGTGATAAGAGAGAAGAGATGAATCCAATGGAATAGGTCTCAATTAATGGTGAAATAATTTCCAGACTTTTCTTTTTTTTTACACCTGCGGAGTTATACTTTGGTCTGAAGAAGACTGCAGTGATGAAATGATCAAATGCTTAACCAGGAAGAAATGTGTAGAGATTTGGCAACCCGAACACAGTTGGACATAAGTATATCTTCTCTTTTTTAATCTATTTATGTTTTTATCCCCAAGGGTTAGGTATTCAAAGGTTCTAAAGACAAGGGTTTTCCCTATGCTATAGCTCTCTGATATATGTGTGGGTTCCAACAGTAGTACTCAACCCAATATCTCAGGGCACTAACTTAGGAGACTAGACCATGCCCTTAGCCATACTACCCGACTACCCAGGTACTAGAGAGTATCTTCATGAGTGTTGTTCTCAGTGGCACTATAACAGTCAAGCAGCTGATAGGTTTATCTAAAGAGGGATTCAAGTAATCTAGGTTGATCCATACATAGGTGTTGTATGATGTGCTACCAMTCGAAGGGGTACCAACAGGGGTTACAAGGGTGGCCAACAGATGTGCGGTTAAGTACCTCTTGTATTTCCTACATGTATGAATCCCTCAACCRTGGGTTTATGTGTGTAACAATAGATCTTTGTGGCTTAAARAAGTCGGAATACGTCTCTACCCTGAAAAAAAAATTAACCCACACTTTTTGCCAAGGAAAGTGCTCTGATACCACTCGTGATATGCCAGATATAAAAAGTATGCATAACAAAAATAAAATGTTGGAAATGGCAGAATAACAACAATATAACCAGAACAATCACCACAATAGCACTAAAATGATATAAGAATAGCAATGGAAATATCACTTTGATTCTGAAAGCAATGTTCGTGGGCCTCTTCGAGGGGGCAACCTTCAGTTGAGTAGAGCTTTATTACATCATACCCTCAACTCCTATTTATACTAAATATGTCTACCAAAAGAAGCATCTAGAGGAAGATCCTTCTAGAAGCGAAATCTTCTATTAGGTCTTCTTACATTTGACTTATTCTATTTTATTGAAAGGCCTTATTACTATTGACCTTTATTACATATGAATATATTTTTCTACCTATGTGCAGGTTAGGACCCTAACATGCAGTTTGCTATAGTGAGAAAACCCATTCATTTTGACAAGTACCAGGATATATGATCTACCAGGGGAAATTCATGAACTACTGGAGAATTTTGTTGATATCATGGTGGACGATTTACCTTGTTAGTTGTTGCCCATTAGGAGTATAAGCCATCACATTGACCTTATATTAGGAGAAAGTTTACCAAACCAAGAAGCATAAAAATTGATGCTGCAGGAGAATGAGGAGGTCAAGAAGCAAGTCCAAGATTTGGTGGAAAAAGGGTTGGTGCGAGAAAGCTTGAGTCCATGCATTGTTCCAACAGTGCTAAGTCCAAAAAATGATGGTGGATGGAGAATGTGTATAGATTCACGAGATATAAATAAAATCACCATCAGGTACAGATTTCCTTTACCCAGGATGGATGACTTGATGGATTGCTTAAGTTGAGCAATTTTTTTTTCAAAAATGGATTCGAAAAGAGGATATCATCAAATTCGAATGAGAGAAGGTGATGAATGGAAGAAAACATTCAAGATGAATGAAGGAATATATGAATGTCTTGTCATGTCATTTGGTTTGACGAATGAGCAAAGTACTGTCATGAGATTGATGAATGAAGTCTTGAAGGATTTCATTGGTAAGTTTGTAATTGTGTATCTTAATGATATACTGATCTTCAGTAAGACTGAGGAAGAATACTTGAGACATTTAACTCTATTAATGAGGAGGTTGCAGTAAGAGAAGTTGTTGATAAATTTGAAGAAGTCATCTTTCATGAAGGAAGAGATCATTTATTTGGGGTTTCTGATCTCTTCAAACGAGTTGAAAATGGATCCTAAGAAGCTAAAACCAATCAAAGATTGGTCATCGCCAAAGAGTATTTTTGAATTTCGAAGCATCCATGGATTGGATAGCTTTTACAGGATGTTCATCAGAAATTTTAGTGGAATTTATGCACCAATGTTGGACATCATCAAGAAAAGACACAAATCTTTTCATTGGATAGAGGAAGCAGAGAAAAATTTTAAGTTACTGAAGAAGAAGATAAATGAACAACCAGTTCTAGTTTTTCTCTAATTTAGTAAGACATTCCAAGTCCGATGTGATGCAAGTGGATTTGCGATTGGAGAAGTCTTGAGTCAAGAAAATAGACCGATTGCATACTTCAAGTGAGAAGCTAAATGATGCCAAAGTGAAATATTCCACGTATGGTAAATAATTTTATGCAGTCATACAGGAACTGAAGAAATGGAGGCACTACTTGATTCTGAAAGAGTTTGTCTTGTATAGCGATAATCATGCTTTACAATTCAAAACTCAACAAGAGAAATTAAACCAGAAGCATGAAAAATGGGTTGAATATAGGCATAATTTTACTTTTGTAATAAAGCATATTTTTGGAACTGCTAACAAGGTTGTTGATGCATTGAGTAGGAAATGTTTGATTCTATAGGAGTTTTGTGTCAAGGCCTTAGGTTTTGATAGCCTTAAGGAAATGTATAGAGATGATCCAGATTTTAAAGACGCTTATGAAGCATCTGAGAATCCAGTTATCAGAGATAGAAGCCAATATATCAAGTATCTGATTCAAGATGGATTGTTATTAAGGGGAAATCAATTGTGTATTCTGAAGAGTTCCATGAGAGAGAATATTCTAAAGGAAAAACATAGTGGGGGATTAGCTGGACATTTCGGCCATGAAAAAACATTCGTGCAACTGAAAAACTTATATTATTGGTCAGGGATGAGGAAGATGTCAAGAAATTTGTGAACAGATGTAGAATTTTCCAGCATGCAAAGGGGAAAAGATAGAATATAGGGTTGTATCAACCATTTCCAGTACCAGAGAGGCCGTGGGATGTGGTAACCATGGATTTTTTGTTAGGATTGACAAGGACACAGAGGGGTCATGAATCCATATTCGTGGTAGTTGATAGATTTTCTAAAATGGTACATTTCATTCCATGTCAGAAAACTAGTGATGCAACTCACATTGCAAACCTATTTTTCAAATAAGTTGTTAGACTTCACGGCTTACCCAAGAGTATTGTTTCAGATAGGGATACCAAATTTGTTGTTCATTTCTGGAGGACACTATGGAAGAATCTAGGAACATAATTATCTTTTAGCTCAGCATATCACCCTCATATGGATGGACAGATCGAGGTAGTGAACCGAAGTCTGCGAGACTTATTGAGGAGTTTTGTAGTTGAACATCATAGTCGGTGGGATCAGATTCTGTCACAAGCATAATTTGCATATAAAAACTCACCTAATAGAAGCACAGGACATATCCCATTCTAGATAATGTATGGAATGTAGCCGAGAGGAGTATCTGAATTAAGAGACTTAGGATAGACTGAATTCAGAAGTGTTGGAGCAGAGTATTTTGCAGTAGAGATGCAAGGACTCCACAATAAGATCAAGGAGCAGTTAAAGAATTCCAACCAGGAATATAAGCGTAGAGAAAATCAGCACAGGAGAGAACTCTAGTTTGAACTAGGATATTTGTTCTTAGCTCACCTGAGGAAAGAAATATTCCCAAGGGGAATGTATAATAATTTGAATATGAAGAAAATTGGACCATGTAATATTTTGTGAAAGTTCGAGTCCAATACTTATGAAATAGAACTACCATATGGGGTAGGGATATTTCCCATATTAAACATAGCGGATCTATATCCTTACAGACCAGATGAAGTGGGAGAAGAGAGCTAGAAATAAATTCAATGGGTTAAAAACTACCTGTAGCTGAAAAGTTGCAGATGGAAAAGATAAATGACCAGAGAGTTGGGAAGAAGTCCCGAAGAAACGAATATTTTGAGTATTTGATAAAATGGAAAGGACACTCGATTGAGGATGCTAGTTGGGAAAGTGAAGTGGAGATCCAGAAACATGGACAGACGGTGCAAGAGCTCATGAATAGGAGTTCATGAACTTTTTAGGCGACAGAGTATGATGCAAGAGCATTGTAAGAAAGCCAGTAAAGCAAGCACAAAAGCAAAGGACAACTGGAATTGAGCCAACACATATTTTGAATAAATTTTTAATTCAAATAAAGGAATATTAATGTAATAGATAGGGGGATGCATTTTCATTTATGTTTTGTGATTGTAAATAGGTCTTGAGCATTTCTCTCATCTGTGGGATATGAAGGAATTTATTGTATTAAATGTAAAGTAGTTGTAGCTTTTAATTTTGATTAGATAGCTAGAGTTGTAAGAGGGAAAACTCTAGAAAGATCCCTCATAGGTATTGTGTTGTAGTCAGTTATTCTCAAGTGTAAGCTAGGCAGTAAGAGAATAGGAGAGCGGAAGAATGGAGATTGTAGGAATCCTATAAGCAGATAGTTGTTGCTACTGAACCCATGTACAAGTGCACCTGGATTAATATAAAGAATATTTGATCCAATTTCATGGTGTTTTTATGCATTCCGTTTATATCTTTGAATGGTATGTTTACAGTCTGTTTATATTCTTTGTTATGCATGTGTTTCCAATGCTATGTGTGTATATGTTTTTGATTTCATGATGAATGTATGAAGTCTTAGAGAGGAGAAGTATGAGTTTCAATTTTTTATCTTTCTGAGAAATGATGCAAGGAGCGTAGTGAAGGTATGCAAGGAGTGCGTTGACGAGGTTCTGAGTCTTATCTCAGAAAAGCTCAGGAAGGATACCATTGTTCTCATACCCATAGAATTTTAGGTGTAGCACAAGAGCCATGCAAGATGTGGGTAGGCTAGAGAGAGTCTTGGACTTTACCAATCAAGGAGAAGATTGAAGAACTACTTTTCCAAGGAGTGCACAGAGTTGAAGCATGAATAGCCAGTGGTTATTGTGAATGCCGCAAGGAGTACATGCAAGAATCCTTTAGAAATCCTTGAGTTTGCAGTGGACCAAATCTCAGGAAGGATAGATATTTGGAAAGAGTTTTGAAGGAAGGACAAGGTCTGAAGCCGCCTCGGGGAAGCCAAATTCAGAAGGGAAAAGATGCCAAGATTTTTGGCCAGAGGTCTTTGAGAAGCTTGAACGAACATTTGAAGTTCTTAGGGGGAGAATCATTGAAGTTCCGTGGACCATTGGATCTTGTAGATCAGTGGGAAGATTGAGACTGAGTGTCTTCTGGTACTCATAATCTTAGGATTAATAATGGTTGTTGGATCCAGATCAATGAGAGTCATTGATCTCGTGCTTGAATTCTCGATTTTGAAATTCAGGCGTGGAGGACGTTGTGACTCGGAGTTAAAAATTGTGAATTCCTGATTCACAAAGTCCTGAGAGAATCAGGACCATGAGATTATGGGAAGCTCATATTTGTCAATCATGACAAGGAATCATCATGATTTTGGCTATCGGTGAAAGGTGTTGTTTCATTAAAAATCACCGGTACGCGAAATCATGAATTGCTGAAAGATTTGGCCCTAGGTTGCAGTCGAGGTTCACGTCAATAAATTCAAGGGAGGAATCAAAGGAACTGTTAGCCTTTCGTGGTTTTGGGGATAGGAAAATTTAGGGAGACTAATACTAGGGGTTACAAAGTCATGAAACCTGATATACCTTTGTGGTGGAGTGTGTGGTCATGTTAGTTGGTCACGTGGATGAGAGTTGGCCCTTAGTGATTGTTTGCATAGGCATAGATCCTAAGAATGACCTATGGATAGACACTTTCTTTTTGAGGATTCCTTTGGAGAATCAATGAGTCAATCAGACTCAAAGGGGATATTAAGAACGATCCTTAGACCGGGAGTTCATGCGTAACCTACTGAGGTAGGGGTGTTGCATCAATTGTACTAGATATCGACAATTGGTGGGGATTTTTCTCTACCTTACACACTCTCTACTAGACATATATTATGAAGTTGGATCACCTTCTAGGTACATATATAAGACTCATGAGATTCAATTGAATAAAACAAAGAGGATTATCAGATATGTCAAGGGGACTACCAGTTTTGGTATACCTTATGTAGCAGGATCTTCCTTGGATATTATTGGTTACACAGACTCAGATTGGGTAGGAGATAGAAATTATCACAAGTACACTTTAGGATATGTCCTATACCTTGGATCAGGACCTATTTTTTGGTCAAGTAAGAAGAAATCAATGATTTATTTATCATCAGCAGAGGCAGAGTACAAGGGTGCAGTGAATGTTACTACTCATGGTATTTGGTTGCAACAATTTCGTAGAGAGTTGGGAGTTCATTTTCATCATATCATAGTTATATGGTGTGATAATCAGAGTACTCTTAAGCTRTGTAGAGAGCCATTTTAGAGGTAGAAAACCAGTAACATTGAGTTCCATATGCACTTTATTCAAGGATAGATTCAGGATGGAGTCATTGATATGYARTTTTGTCCATTTTTAGAGAAAGTGGTAGACACATTTATAGATCCTTTCACCGAACTAAATTTTGTCTCATTGAGGAAAATTCTACAAGTGAGAGATACACCRACTTAGTAACTGAACATGTTCACATTATTTTCTTGTTAGCGACATATTTTGAGAGGGGTTTTTGTTGCCACTGGGTTTTCCCTCTTTACCTCACTTTTGTTCAGTTGTTATGCATCTATACTTGTATATGAGTACCTAACATGGCTTCATATTTTTGGGACTCATCATTGTGCACACCCTGGTTTTGTTTCAGGGGAGGTGTTGGGGAGTGCATTGATGAATAAAAAAAGGTTAGTGGTAAACCAAATTTACCACATTAATCAACTAGTAAAAATGGTTTGTGGTAAACCAAAAACCACCATAGATAGTGATGACGCATTGAATAACTAAAGAATTCAAAATCTCAATATTGGATAACTTCACTAATCTTCTCACCTTTCCCCTAACAAGGGGAATATCAAATGTCAATGATGATAGTTATGCTTCAATTTTCAAAGTTATATCAATAAAATTATCAAAATCCAATCAACATTTGGGAGTTACAGGATAGTAATTAGTCTCCTCAATAGGACATCTACAATTCAATCAATCAATATCATGAAATCAATATAATTGTTAATTTCTAGCATGGAATCTAGAATCATCTCATTACTAATCAAATATTCATTGTGATGATGTTCCATACATAACTCTATCTAAATTCAGAGAGAACTTCGATGATCCTATTTGTTCATTGATAGAATAATGGTTATCCTATTTGTTCACTAATTACCAGAGGAATGTTTAGACATGGTATCTATTCACTTCCACAATTTTTTACTATATTTCAAATCCAATTTTAGATGAACCATTCAAGACACATATTGGTATTTTTTCGTGCATATCTTCATCAAACTTAGTTTAAACGTTTCAAATTGAAGATTAAAGATTATACCAATTTACACACTATTTATTGTTGTGTTATTGGTATAATTATTTACACTTGTGATTGTTGGTGGGGGGGTGTGGCCGGGTGTTATACTATGATTCCATAGAAAATTTCAAAGTTTAATATCTCCTTATTATGATTTTTCATTCTTTGTATTAATGAGGGGCTATCATCATACAATAATTCATTGACAATCGGATCTAGATCCATCGGTGGTCAAATTACATGTACTATAAATTGATATCATTAGACGAATACATGGGTTTCCATGACTTAAAGCATTTGTAACATCCCCATTTTGATCCCCTTATTAATTTGTAATAAATAATGTTTAGTGATGATTTCATTTGAACATGGAGATATTATTTCCATGCCATGTCATGTGAACATTGTAAATGTCTGATTGTTTAGTAAAAGAAAATCCAAACAAGTTGACTGAATGGTGGAGAATTAGTGTTGGAAATGATACCAAGAGAGAAAATAATGAGGAGGCCTATAATGGGGTTCATCATGCTAGAGACTTCAATCTGCCTTGTTGAATTATTTTGGAAGTTCACTAGTTATTTCCATTTTTTCAAAATTCATAGCCAATTAATTAATGCGGGGGTTGGTAATTGAGAAACCAACTACCCACAATGAATGAAAATATATAGGACTCACTAGGATGGATAAGGATTATCATCTAGGGTACAGAAAAACACCCACCCCATTTTCCTTGATTGACCAATGAGTCCATACAACACAATAAAGAGAAAGATTAAGAACCTTCCTTAGGGGACAAAAAAGAAAATAACCCTAAAAAAAGGAGAGAGACACCTGAGGGGTGAAAGGGAAGGATGGAGAATCTCATGGAACTAGACGAGAGATGTTTCTTCTAGTGGTTGGTGTGTAAGACAATGAATTTCATACTGTCAATGTGGTCTCAGAGACTAAATAATTTCCCTAGTGATACCATGGCCTTTCATGAAGGTGGCATACTATAGAGGATGATAGTGCGACAATTCCCATGATTGGGTGGAAAGAGCTCACCCTTAGTCACTTGGCTAGTTGATATATTATGACAGATACAATTCGCTTTGTGATCTTTTTCATTCTTTGTAGAACATGTAAACATGTATGATTATAAAATCAATGGAATTGTGTCACTTTGCATACAAACCTATAAGTAAAGTGAATGAATGCTTGTCCTATGCTTCCTTTAAGCACATTAATATATTTTATATTTTTAATTTTCTTGTGACAGGAAATCATATTTATAATATGAGAAATGGAATGCATGAGTGAAGGTGTTGGACACACCTACCACACTTAGAGGTGCGGGGGGTGAATGAGTGTGGGGATCTTTTCCCAAAACTTCCCTCTTACACAAAACTCATTAGTTAGTATTCGACATTTACTCATTAATCATTGTTGTCATTAATAATCAGTTATATGTGAATACATATCAGCAACATATATCAGCAATATATCATCAACAAATCGTCTCCACAAGGAACACAAGGAAAATAAGATGTATGTACAATTTTTAATTTTATTATGGACTTTAATCCAGGGGTTTTTCAGAAACAACTAAATAGAGTACAATTCTAAAACAACACCAACTCTATATGAAAGACTCAACTTAAATTCTCAGCACCAAATGATATGAGGCTACAATCCTCAACAGATATCAATACGTACCATAAACAAGTGCATCAACCATGCACCAACCTGTGCCAAACAACATGTAATCAACCTGTACCATAAACAAGTGCATCCAACCATGTACCAAGTAAATACCAATACTGTCTCAACTACTCATAAAAAATTACTCATCAATATGTACCAACATCATCAACTATACACCTCATGTATGTGCCAACTCATCAACTGCTTGTCTCAACACTGACTAGTTTTGGATTAGTCAAGAACCCTAACTTGAAATAATCATAACTTTGTACCTGTAATGAATAAATATCTGAAACTGATACAAAATGTTATTTAGTTTGTTTTATGCAATTCCTCTAGGTTTCACTACAAGGAACCTCTCATAAAAGGATTTATAGAAAAAATGGCATACCTTGTTGAATT
>JASDQU010100766.1:205889-231352 GCA_032191745.1 Picea mariana
AATAGCAAACACTTCCTTCTCAAAGCATCAACAACTTTGTTAGCAGTACCAGAAATATGTTTTATCACAAAATTGAAATTTTGCATGTATTCAACCCACTTAACATGCCTCTGATTCAACTTCTCTTGTTCAGTCACAAATTGTAATGCATGTTTATCACTATATAAAACAAATTCTTTTGGAATCAAATAGTGCCTCCATTTCTTCAATGCCTGTATGATGGCATAGAACTCTTTATCATATGTGGATTATTTCTCTTTTGCCTCATTCAGCTTCTCTCTGAAATATGCAATCGACCTATCTTCCTGGCTCAAGACTACTCCAATTGCAAACCTTCTTGCATCACATTTCACCTAAAATGTCTTTTGAAAATCTGGCAACACCAAAACCGGCTGCTCTGTAATCTTTCATTTCAATATATTGAAACTCTTCTCACCCTCTTCCATCCATTGAAAATATTTATGTCTTTTCTTCACTGTATCCATCATTGCTGCACTAATTCCACTGAAATTCCTGATGAATTTTCGGTAGAAACTAGCCAGTCCATGGAAAATCCTCACTTCAAATACGTTCCGCGGTGATGGCCAATTATTGATTACCTCCACCTTATCTGGATCCATCCTCAACTCATTTGCAGATATAACAAAACCCAGATAAATGAGTTCTTTCTTCATAAATGAGGACTTCTTCATATTTATCAACAACTTCTCTTGTTGTAATCTCTTCATCACAATAGCCAAATGCTTTAAATGTTCAGCCTTTGTCTTGTTGAAAACCAATATGTCATCCAGATACACGATGACAAATTTCCCAATGAACTCCTTCAGGACTTCATTCATCAACCTCATAAAGGTACTCGGTGCATTCGTCAAGCCAAACGGAATGACAAGACATTCATACAAACCTTCATTTGTTTTGAATGTTGTTTTCCATTCTTCACCTTCTCTCATACGAATCAGATGATATCCACTCTTCAAATCTATCTTTGAAAAAAAAAAATCTCCACTTAAGCAATCCATCAAATCATCCATCCTTGGCAATGGGAATCTATATCTGATAGTTATCTTTTTTATCACCCTTGAATCAGTGCACATCCTCTAGCCTTCGTCTTTCTTCGGACTGAGTACCGTTGGAACAACACATAGACTCAAGCTTTCCCTAATGAAGCCTTTGTCCAACAACTCCTGGACCTGTCTTTTAACCTCTTCATTCTCCTGTGGTGTCAACCTGTACGCGGCTTTATTTGGAAGACTAGCTCCTGGTATGGGGTCTATATGGTGACTCACGATCCTCATCAGTGGCAACGAATGAGGTAGTTCATCCACTATAATATTAGTGAACTCTTCCACCAGTTCCTAAACTTCTCCTGGTAAATCGTCCATTCTTGTGCTAGTCAGAACAATTCTTGGTTTTCTGACCACAAAGAACTGTGGTTCCTCCTTCTTCTTAACTTCTATAAGAAGTTCCTTCCCACTCATGAGAAGTATTGTGTTGTCTACCTCTAGCTTCACCTCTTTATCTTCAATTGGACACAACATATGAGTTCTCCCATTATTTTATAGGGTATATGTATTCTTCCTCCCATCATGAATTACACTTCTATCATATTTCCATGGTCTACCCAACAATAAATGACAGACATCCATAGGAATAATATCACATAAAATCTTATCATTATATCCTCCTATCTTAATGTCAACTAAGCACTGTTTAGTGACATTTACCTGATGTCCCTTCTGTAGCCATGAAACTTTGTATGGTTTCGGGTGATCAGTTGTCTCCAGCTCCAGCTTCTCTACCATCTCGGTTGAAACGAGATTATCGGTACTTCCACTGTCCACAATGACCTTGCATGCCCAACCCTTGGTCTTGCAAGCAGTCCTAAAAAGATTGTTCCTCTGTGCTGGATTATCCATCTCCTTCTCCGGCGTCAAAAGGAATTTTCGCATCACCAGCAATCTTCCTCCTTCAACGTACTATGCCTCAACATCTCACCTCTGTGCCTCGGTGATGTGAGCTTCTCCTCCATCCTTCTTCCTATCTGGACAATCAACTGACTTGTGCCCATTCTTTCCACATGTGAAGCATGTGATTACTCCACCTTTTCCTCTTCCTCTGCCTCTGGTACAAGCAACCCTATTATTATCAGCATATCCTCCTCTCTTCTCAGTATGTTGTTCTCTTTGTTCAGCATATCGCCCTCTTTGTGAACTTCCACCTCTCTCTGTCTGAGTCTGAGGTTTCTTCCAATCATCCTTGGGATTTTGGTATTTATCTTGGGCAACCGATTTGATTTTGGGCTGACTTCTGCCTCTGCCCCTATGACTTTGTTTACGGCTCAACTTCTCCTCATCTTTCAGAGCCAATTGGTAAGCATCCTCCACAGTTTGGATGGTCGCCAAATTTAGTTCATCCTGAATTTCATACCTCAGGCCATTCATATACCTGGCCACCTTTTCTTCATTGCTTTCGCGATGAACTGCTCTGATATTCAACTTGTAAAATTCCTCAGTATACTCCTTCACTGTCATCAACTTCTGTCTCAGGTTCTGCATCCTCCTGAACAGATAAATTTGATAGTCCCTGGGAATGAATTTTGCCTTTATCTTTGCAATCATCCTGTCCCAGCTCTTAATTTTCTGCTTGCCTTGGCAACGCCTGTCAGCTTGTATTTCATCCCACCATAATGTTGCATGTCCTTTTAATCTCGTGATGACATGTCTGACCTTCTTATCATCTTCGATATCTTCATAATCAAAGTAAGTGTCTAGAACTCTAATCCAGTCTAGCAGCTCTTTCGGATCTAGACTCCCTTCATAAACTGGAATGTCCATCTTTGTTCTCGAACTCATCCGAGCGATAGCCTTAATTAAATGCTCATTGGATGCATCTTCTGCTGGGATTTCCTCTCCTGCGCGTCCATCGTTCTCTTCATCTTCGGATTCACTGGCATCTCCTACATCAGCTTTGCACCTCCATGATGTCTCCATGTCCTCCATTCTGGCACGAAGATTTTGTATTTCTCTCTCCATGTCTGGATTCTGTACTTGTCTACCTCTTTCTCTAGACATTTCTCTTTCTCTGGATAATTCCCTTTCCTCCTCTGGATCGGGTGATTGTCTGCCTCTTCTCCTTGGTGGCATGGAGAACTCTCCTTGTCCTCTGCTATAGAAAGCAAAGAGGATTTTCTATTCTCTGATACCACTTGATGCAAACGCACCACCCGGGGCACGTCTGCTCCCACAAGACCTTCTCCTTGAACAGCCCAAAGAACTAAAATTGCTCTTCAAACCCCCTTATCGGGAGTTCTCAACACCCACAGAATGCTCCTTATGGTTTCTTGCTGTCCTATCGGGAAATCAGGCCTCGTGTGATCATGAGTCCTTCACTCACGAGATCGGGTCTCACAAATCCCCGAATCCTGATGACTATTTACTTCACACCTTCCTTGCTCTTGTCGGGAATATCCCTGTTGGGAAATCATCCCTTACGAGGTCGTAGACAACTTAGCTTGCAAATCCCCGATTCCCGATCCCCGTTGGCACCTCTCTGCACTCCTTATCTCCCTTCGGCTAACTCTTTTCGCATGTGACCTGCTGGTCCACGAGACCATGGTCCTTTCTCTCTATCGGAGTTTCGGAATTTGTGGAATTGAAATGCGTAGAACTTACACCCTTGGGATTTTTTATTCTTCGATTTCCAATGCCACCTGGCATTGACTCACATCAAGGCTTGACCTTTCGACACTTGTCCCTTGCTTTGCCTCTATGGCCCACACTCTTGTGGTGATCAGGAAATCGTGTATCGGAGTTTCACGATTTCAAATGCACTCATCCACAGATCCTTCCAAGTCCTGAAACCCGATATGGATGACACCTGTCCTCCACTGAAACACTATGACTGTGGGACCGTCGTGTTTTGGGATTTCATGATTTCTCCTGGTGTGATTTCCTCGTCACCGAAAATCCTGAAATACCGAACCCCAATGCACATGTGAACTCTCTCCTCCACATCACCGCTTCCTTCTGCTCTATCGGGTATGTCGAAATCGCGATTTCTAGTGCAACGATTCCATTGTATGCGGAAACCCCGAAATGCTAAACCCCCACTCCTTCGGATCCATGGACACACGTCCCTCAAATCAAACGACTCTAGCTGTATTGGGAAATTATGGATCATGATTTCATTCTGCAAGTGTTTCACCACTCCTAAAACCCCGATATCCCAAACTCCGACTCTCCGGGATCTCTCGCCACATGTCCCTATGGCTTGGATGGCTCAGATCCTATCAGGAAATCGCGGATCGCGATTCCAACCTGCTCGAGTCTCTTGTCTCCAGAAAACCTTATGTTTCGAACGCCGACTCATCAGGATCTCCTGCCATGCATCCTCGTCGATTTAGGAGTTCTATGTCTTCGAAAACCCTAAAATTTCGAACCCCGACTCACTCTGGATGGCTGACACATGTCTCGTCTGGGATCTACAGCTATGATCCTTTCTTGAGATTTCGAGAACCACAAGGTCCAGATTCTCTGCCTTAACAAAATCCCAATGACCTTGATATCCCGATGGCTCCTCTAGGACTCCTTGTCTTCTCACTGGGACTTAAACCCTGCACAAATTCCCAAGATCTAACGGCTGACGGGATTTCGTCAATCTTCCTCTACGAATCTTGACCGTCGATTCCTCTTCTCCCTTCTTAAGGACTTCTTGGCACGAAAATCTCCTGTGCAGTCTTTGATAATTTCAAAGTCCTTGTTCCTCCTGATCTCTCCCACTCTGACTCTTTCAGAGAGACTTACGCGCACTCCTTGCACTCAACACTCAACAACTTCCCAAGTGTTGAATCCTTCCAACTCTGTGCACTTCCTGCAGCAGCCGTCTTAGACCTCCTTTGCTCAGATTTACAACTGAGACTTTACTTAGACTACGCACTCCTTGCATGGCTTTAGAAACCCAAATCCACTTCTAAGGGCTTTGAGAACAAGAGTTTAGCTATTGGGCCTTCATCAATGCACTCCTTGCGAATGAATTCAACTGCACACCTTCCAGGAATCTCCTGGCTCAGATAGAGAAACAATCATAACTCACTTCACCTGCTCTTAGACTTCTATCTTAACACCTGAAATCATATGCACAGCATAACGACAATGCCTAACAGGAAGAAATGTTCATAAGCAGAGCATTTAACACATATACACAGAGAATAACACATCAGCCATGAATCTGAATCAACTTCTTCTATTTATCCCAGATCTAGACATGGGTGTTTTCTACAACTCTGTTATTCTCCTATGCTCTAGATTCTTCTTACTCCTATTGCTTCATGTTACAATGATACAAATGAGGGTGTCTATATCCGGTTTCCCTCCTGCACTCTAAAAATTGTCTAATCTAAGAATTTAATTCTATCTACCTGCAACTACTACTATAAATGCCTCTGTCTATCTCAGACGAGAGCGTATGGCTCGAGGTTTGATTACATTCTTACCAAGGCGCCTAAATTAAATGATCTCATTTATATTCAGCGCATCAGCTTCAAGGGAAAATTTAAAAATTCAAAAACTTGTGTTGGACGTCTTCCAGTTGTCTTCTGCTTCTACGTTGGTTTTGCTTGTCATGAGGGATTCTCCTGCATCAACTACCAGTTTGGTATACCTTATGTAGCAAGATATTCCTTGGATATTATTGGTTACACAGACTCAGATTGGGTAGGAGATAACAATTATGACAAGTACACTTTAGGATATGTCCTATACTCTGGATCATGACCTATTTTTTGGTCAAGTAAGAAGCAATCAATGATTTCTTTATCATCAGCAGAGGCAGAGTACAAGGGTGCAGTGAATGTTACTACTCATGCTATTTGGTTGCAACACTTTCGTAGAGAGTTGGGAGTTCATTTTCATCATATGATAGTTATATGGTGTGATAATCAAAGTACTCTCAAGCTGTGTAGAGACCCATTTAGAGGTAGAAAACCAGTAACATTGAGTTGCATATGCACTTTATTCGAGGACAGATTCAGGATGGAGTCATTGATATGCAGTTTTGTCCATTTTCAGAGAAAGTGGTAGACACATTTACAGATGCTTTCACCAAACTAAATTTTGTCTCATTGAGGGACATTCTACAAGTGAGGGATACACCAGGTTAGTAATTGAATATATTCACATTATTTTCTTGTTAGCGACATATTTTGAGAGGGGTTTTTGTTTCCACTGGGTTTTCCCTGTTTACCTCACTTTTGTTCAGTTGTTATGCATCTATACTTGTATATGAGTAACTAACATGGCTTCATATTTTTGGGACTCATCATTGTGCACACCCTGGTTTTGTTTCAGGGGAGGTGTTGGGGAGTGCATTGATGAATAAAAAAAGGTTAGTGGTAAACCAAATTTACCACATTAATCAACTAGTAAAAATGGTTAGTGGTAAACCAAAAACCACCAGAGATAGTGATGACGGATTGAATAACTAAAGAATTAAAAATCTCAATATTGGATAACTTCAGTAATCTTCTCACCTTTCCCCTAACAAGGGGAATATCAAATGTCAATGATGATAGTTATGCTTCAAGTTTCAAAGTTATATCAATAAAATTATCAAAATCCAATAAACATTTGGGAGTTACAGGATAGTAATTAGTCTCCTCAATAGGACATCTACAATTCAATCAATCAATATCATCAAATCAATATAATTGGTAATTTCTAGCATGGAATCTAGAATCATCTCATTACTAATCAAATATTCATTGTGATGATGTTCCATGCATAACTCTATCTAAATTCAGAGAGAACTTCGATGATCCTATTTGTTCATTGATAGAATAATGGTGATCCTATTTGTTCACCAATTACTAGAGGAATGTTTAGACATGGTATCTATTCACTTCCACAATTTTTTACTATATTTCAAATCCTATTTTAGATGAACTATTGAACATACATATTGGTAGTTTTTCATGCATATCCTCATCAAACTTAGTTTAAACGTTTTAAATTGAAGATTAAAGATTATACCAATTTACACACTATTTATTGTTGTGTTATTGGTATAATTATTTACACTTGTGATTGGTGGCGGGGGGTGTGGTCGGGTGTTATACTATGATTCCATAAACAATTACAAAGTTTAATATCTCCTTATTATGATTTTTCATCCTTTGTATTATTGAGGGGCTATCATCATACAATAATTCATAGACAATCGAATCTAGATCCATCGGTGGTCAAATTACATGTACTATAAATTGATATCATTAGATGAATACATGGGTTGCCATGAATTAAAGCATTTGTAACACCCCCATTTTGATCCCCTTATTAATTTGTAATAAATAATGTTTAGTGATGATTTTATCTGAACATGGAGATATTATTTCCATGCCATGTCATGTGAACATTGTAAATGTATGATTGTTTAGTAAAAGAAAATCCAAACAAGTTGACTGAATGGTGGAGAATTAGTGTTGGAAATGATACAAAGAGAGAAAATAATGAGGAGGCCTATAATGGGGTTCATCATGCTAGAGACTTCAAGCCGCCTTGTTGAATTATTTTGAAAGTTCACTAGTTATTTCCATTTTTTCAAAATTCATAGCCAATTAATTAATGCGGGGGTTGGTAATTGAAAAACCAACTACCCACAATGAATGGAAATATAGAGGAATCACTAGGATGGATAAGGATTATCATCTAGGGTACAGAAAAACACCCACCTCATTTTCCTTGATTGACCCATGAGTCCATACAACACAAGAAAGAGAAATATTAAGAACGTTCCTTAGGGGACAAAAAAGAAAATAACCCTAAAAAAAGGAGAGAGACACACGAGGGGTGAAAGGGAAGGATGGAGAATCTCATGGAACTAGAAAAGAGGCATTTCTTCTAGTGGTTGGTGTGTAAGACAACGAATTTCATACTGTCAATGTGGTCTCAGAGACTAAATAATTTCCCTAGTGGTACCATGGCCTTTCATGAGGGTGGCATACTATAGAGGATGATAGTGCGACAATTCCCATGATTGGGTGGAAAGAGCTCACCCTTAGTCACTTGGCTAGTTGATATATTATGACAGATACAATTCGCTTTGTGATCTTTTTCATTCTTTGTAGAACATGTAAACATGTATGATTATAAAATCAATGGAATTGTGTCACTTTGCATACAAACCTATAAGTAAAGTGAATGAATGCTTGTCCTATGCTTCCTTTAAGCACATTAATATATTTTATATTTTTAATTTTCCTGTGACAGGAAATCATATTTATAATATGAGAAATGGAATGCATGAGTGAAGGTGTTGGACACACCTACCACACTTAGAGGTTGGGGGCGGGGGGGGGGTGAATGAGGGTGGGGATATTTTCCCAAAACTTACCTCTTACACAAATCTCATTAACTAGTATTTGAAATTTACTCATTAATCATTGTTGTCATTAATAATCAGTTATATGTGAATACATATCAGCAATATATCGTCAACAAATTGTCTCCACAAGGAACACAAGGAAAACACGATGTATGTACAACTTTTAATTTTATTATGGACTTCAATCCAGGGGATTTTCAGAAACAACTTAATAGAGTACAATTCTACAAGAACACCAACTCTATATGAAAGACTCAACTTAAATTCTTAGCACCAAATGATATGATGCTACAATCCTCAACATATATCAATATGTACCATAAACAAGTCCATCAACCATGCACCAACCTGTGCCAAACAACATGTAATCAACCTATACCATAAACAAGTGCATCCAACCATGTACCAAGTAAATACCAATAATGTCTCAACTACTCATCAACAATTATTCATCAATATGTACCAACATCATCAACTATACACCTCATGTATGTGCCAACTCATCAACTGCTTGTCTCAACACTGACTAGTTTTGGATTAGTCAACAACCCTAACTTGAAATAATCATAACTTTGTACCTGTAATGAATAAATATCTGAAACGGATACAAAATGTTATTTAGTTTGTTTGATGCAATTCTTGTAGGTTTCACTACATGGAACCTCTCATAAAAGGATTTATAGAAAAAATAGCATACCTTGTTGAATTCTGGCTTATTCTAAAGAGCGACATTATAGAGCGTGCCCCACATAGAATATTTGTTGAATCAAATTGAAACTGTTACAAAGAATACTACAGACTATAATCTAACCAACACAATTCCTCTCACTAAATTTGGATCTGTTAGGAATAATTTATGATGTTTTTACCCGAAACACCTATTTTAGACTAGTTTCACGACTAGCCACAAACCCTATTTTCCACAGAGTGTATCTCCAAAAATGAAACAACCTACAAGATGAATTTTTTACCACAGATAATTGGATATGTTTCCTCAATTTAATATCAATCTCACGGTCTGAATAAGTATAGAAAAAAATTTAATATAAAAATGGTGAGATGACCTGTAAATAACATGCCTTAGAAAGAATCATGAAAATAATTTATCCTCCCTTGAATTTTGACCCTCTTTTCTTCACCTTCCCTCTGAAATTAGGCTTATATATCCTTTTTCTACCTCAGTCACCTATAGATCTTCAATATTCTCAAATCTTCCACACCAAAAATGCTCAAGAAGCTCTCACAAGAAGCTCTCCATCAATACTCCAAAAGATATTCTCACAAGAAGCTCTCCATTGATCCACAAAAAGGGATGATCTACAAGAGACCATTTCTATATTATTTATACTTTCATCCTCTAGGTCACTTAACCCATTTTTAGGTCACTTAACCCATTTCTAGGTCACTTAACCTATTTTCCTTATTTTAGGGTTAACCACTTTCCATAAATAGAAAGTTCTCCAATACTTTATCAATTAAATATTCCTTCTTGATTTTGTGACCTTACTTTATCATTTGTTCATTTTGTCACTTCTCTTTATTATTTAAATAATCCACCTTGACTTTGTCACTTTAATTTAGAATTTAAATAATGATTTATTCTTTTAGGTCACTTTGACTTCTTTGACCTTGGGGGCTTGAAGCCTTCATATGGGGGTCCTTCATCTTCGTAAGGCCATAAATATCAAACCATGAGGAGTTATGTGACCTTGCACATACCACTGGAAATGGCATGACAAGAACTATCCATTAAGGATAGTTTCGCCAACAATTTTCTTGATCTTCATTTCATTATTCCACATACAATAATGGGTCCTCCACCCATTCTTCTAGGATAACTCAATCCACAAAGAATATTACCATGAGGGATTTTACCATATGGGGTTCACTTTGGAGTTCATCCATTTGTGAAACTTATCAGTCATGATAAGACAATAATGAGAGCATGGGTCCTCCAACCATTCTTCTAGGATAACTCAATCTAAAAAGCGTCTTCCTGTGAGGGCTTTCACCATAAGGAGACTACTTTGGAGTTGATTCATTTGTGCACCTTATCAATCATGATATGAAAATAATGAGTCATCTATACATTTTTCTAACAATTCATCACATACCAATGAAACCACATTGATCCATATTCAACATGTATCCATGATAACTAATTGATCCATCTTCATCATATCAATGACAACTCATTGATCCATATTCATCTATGCATTATCATCAAGGAAAATACATATTACATTACATCAATCATCAATCAATCAATTCTTTGGAATCAATCAATCACTTGACATCAATCAATCAAATCATTGGCATCAATGACAACATGATCCAACAATCTCCCCCTTTGGCATTGATGGAAATACCAATATTGATGTCAACACCAATTACCAATTATTGATGTCAACATGTAGATAAGGCATGATCTACATCAATAGTCAATGTGACTATCTCTCCCAATCAATAATCATCAATCACATCAATGTGACTATCTCTCTCCCTTTGACATCAATGGCAAAGGGCCATTTTCCTCTTGGGGCTGCTCCCCCTGCTTGAACTTTCCTTGGGGATGCTCCCCCTATCTGAGTGCCTTTGATATTTCTCTGAAAAATCTCTCCCCTTTTGAACAAGGGATATAACTCTGATGTAATGCTAAAAACACATTAAACATACTCCCCTGTGACAATCGCTCCTCCTAGAATTATGCCTATGTTCTCTTTCTTCAAATATAGGGTTGTTTTCTAGGTATGCATCTAATAAATATATCCTCCTAGAATCATGGGAAGAAGAATGAATCCCCCTATGGGTATGTCTCCCCTATATTCTCTACGAGATAAAAAATTTGCTACCCTATAACGATCCTTGGACCTGTTCATGCATCAAAATCGTGCTATACCAAGCATCATGAAGCAAAAGATATGTCAACAATGAAACAAATAATCATGAGAAAACTATCAACCAAGCACATCCTGTACAAAAATGTGTGCTCATCATGCAAAACACCTATGAACATCAACATCATGCAATGTTCCAAAAGATATCATCCATGGAATGTATCAATCATATGCCTCTATCAATATGCCAACATGTGCATCTACCAATATGCCAATCATGTGTCATATCACTCATGATATGTCTCCATCATTAACCAAGTGCCACAATCATGTATCTTAAACAACTATCAATTGTTGTGTTTATCAAGTAGTACCAATGGTGTAGTATCATCAAGCATATGCCATCTATGAGTGTAACAAACATGTATCAGTTATATATCAGGCTATGAATCATCAATGATGTACAACATGATCACCTCAATAACTCACCAACCACATGTCCCAATGTGTAGCCCATCCATATGCTAAATGCATGCATCAATCTTTTCAACAAGTAAGATTTCAATACATCATCAAGATATATCACATAACCAAGGTGTCATAACTTCACTAGCACAACCAACATTGTTCTTCAACAGAAAACACATCAATCCATACTCATGGGTTAGTGCCATGCACACAACATTTTATTTTACATCATCACCTTACATAATCCAATATAGAATCATTAAGACCAGTATCAAACAATGTTATAACCTGCAATAAACCATGTTAGACTCTCCATCACAGAGCTATACCATCACATTCAACTGTAATCTTTGTGCATGGCCCTTTTCCTTAGGCTTCACCACATATACGCAGCCTTCTGCACAGATATCTCATGTATGTATGCAACCTATACAAGGTCAGCCTGCGTATGTACGCGACTGATACCACTGTCACCCACATATGCCTCAGTAGATGAAATTTTTGAACTTCCCTTCAGTCTTTCATTCTGTTCTGGTTTCTCTGTCTTCTTCACCCACTTCTCTAGATGTCCCTACTCCTCAAAACTTGATCTCTAAGCATTCATATTTTCAAATATGTTTCCCTTCCTTACTTCATTCCTTCTTCTATCCATGCTATTTGAAGTCTTCATCATAGACTTTCTTCTTGTGTTCCATCACTCTTAGGATTTGTGGCCAAATCCACTACAACTATAGCATCTCATGGTGTTACAATGAACAATAATGTGTCCTACTTGATCACATCTCCAACACCTTATGGTGTTATGAAATCTTCCATTATATCTTCTCTCATAAGATATACATTGAAAAGATTCATGACCATATTCACTACATGAATAACAATGACCATGAAAAATAATTTCATACCTTTGCTTTAGTGTCCCAAACATAGCTTCTTGATGTCTTCCTTGTTTTTTTCTTTTGAAATTTTCCTTGCCTTGTGTAGATGGTTTCTTTTCAACATTGTCTTCCTTCTTTGATGGACTTACCTCATGCTTCTTTGAGGTGATTGCTTCAACAAGTGTAGCTTATTCTTTGTATCCAAGTCATGATTTATGACATGGTGATCTTTGACTTTCCAAGATCTCATCTAAGATTCTTGAGCTATTCAAGAATTTGTTTGACTTCTCTACCTTCTTTCTAAGTTCAACAACTTCATCTTCTAACTTATGACATGAATATTCATTTTCATTTATTAGATCCTTCAATAATTTCTCTACCCTTTTGGCTTCTTCAATTTGGGTCTTGATATGGACAATAGTTTCAATACTTTTGCTAATCTTATCATCTACCTTCATATCTTCTTTTTCATTCTTTAGTCTTGTGATATCTTCTTCCTTTTCTTCTAATTGAGTCTTACTACTTTCTTCTAGTTCTTTGAGAATTTCCTTTAACTTCAAGATCTGACTTTGAATCTTCTTGAGAAACTTTTTAGTGTTATCCAAAAGATAACTATCATCTATATAATAGTGGTCATTGTTATATTCATATAGACCTCTTTCAACTTTCTCTTTAAGCTCCAATAGTTTTTCCTCTACTTGTTCCATGGGATAACAATCAATTGATTGTATCCAAACTACTTCTAGATTTTCTTCTTCACTTGTAGAGAAAAATTCAACATCAACACATTTTTAATTATTGCAATCAAGGGTTTGTGTAGATTCTTTACCTTCATTTGAAATTTGTTTAAGATATTCCCTTTTGTCAACGTCATCATATGATTCTTTGCCTTCATTTGAAATGTCTTCAAGATATTCTTCTCTTCCAACATCATCACTTTTATTAATAATGCAACCAAGGGTTTTTGGAGATTCTTTACCTTCATGTGTCTTGATGGAGTTGTCTTCAATGTCTTTATTCTCCTTCTTTCTTTGATATGTCTCCTCTAGCTTTAGCCATAGATCCTTGGCGGAAGTGCATTGTTCCATACATTATTTGAGAGGGCATGAGAGTCCACTAAGAATGGTCTTGAGAGCCAATGCATCATTCTTATTTTCTTCTCTTTGAGATGCAAACCTTGACATATTCTTCAAAGGAACTTATCTACCAATGGTTGCCTTCCAAATTGATGCTCCCATTGTCTTCAAACGTAATCTCATGTCTATTCTCCAATTAGAATAGTTTTCCTCATCAAGGATTGGAACTTCATCATCCATTTGTGTGTCTATGGATCTCCTTCAAGCTTGTTAAGTCTTGTAGTGAAGTCTCTCTCTAATACTAATTTTTGGACACACCTACCAGACTTAGAGGGGGGGGTGAATGAGTGTGGGGATATTTTTCCCAAAACTCCCCTCTTACAAAAAATTCATTAGTTAGCATTCAAAATTTACTCATTACTCATTTTTGTAATTAATAATCATCTATACTTGAATACATATCAGTGACATATATCAGCAATATATCATCAACAAATCATGTCCACAAGGAACACAAGGAACACAAGGAACACAAGATGTATGTACAGTTTTTGTTTTTATTATGGACTTCAATCCGGGGTTTTTTTAGAAACAATTGAATAGAGTACAACTCTACAAGAGAACCAGATCTATATGCAAGAATAATATTACATTATCAGCACCAAATGAGATGAGGAAACAATCCTCAACATATATCAATATGTACCATAAAGAAGTGAATCAACCATGCACCAACCTGTGCCAAACAACATCAACCTGTACAATAAACAAGTGACTCCAACCATGTACTAAGTATATACCAATCATGTTTCAACTAATTATAAACAATGACTCATCAATATGTACCAAAATCATCAACTATACACCTCATGTATGTGCCAACTCATCAACTGCTTGTCTCAACCATGACTAGTTTTGGATTAGTCAACAACCCTAACTTGAAATAATCATAACTGTGTACCTGTAATGAATAAAGATCCGAAACTGATAAAAAAATTTCTTTAGTGTGTTTTTTTCAATTCCTCCAGGTGTAAATACTTGGAACCTCTCAGAAAAGGAGTTATAGCAAAAATGGCATACCTTGTTGAATTTTGGCTTATTCTAGAGAGCGACCTTGTAGAGCGTACGCCGCATGGAATATTTGTTGAATCGATTTGAAATTATTACACAACATACCACATACTGTAATATAACAAACACAATTGGTCTCATGGAATTTGGATCTATTAGGAATAAGTATGACGTTTTTACCTAAAACACTTGTTTTAGACTAGTTCCAGGACTAGCCACAAACCATATTTTCCACGGACTATTTCTCCACAAATTAAATGACCCACAAGATGAATTTTTTACCATAGATACTTGGATATCTTTCCTCGATGTCATATCAATATCATGGTATGAATAATTATATAAAAAAAGTTATTACGAAAATGGTGAGATGACCTGTAAATAACATACCTTAGAAAGCATCATGAAATGAATTTATCCTCCTTTGAATTCCGGCCCTCTTCTTCACCTTCCCTCTGAAATTTGGATTATATATTATTTGGTTACCTCAATCACCTATATATATTCAACATTCTCAAGTGTTCCACACCAAAAATGCTCAAGAAGCTCTCACAAGATGCTCTCACAAGAAGCTCTCCATCAATACTCCAAAATATATTCTCACAAGAAGCTCTCCATTGATCCACAAAAAATGATGATATACAAGAGACCATTGATATCCTATTTATACCTTCATCCTCTAGGTCACTTAACCCATTTTTAGGTCACTTAACTCATTTCTAAGTCACTTAACCTATTTTCCTGATTTTAGGGTTAACCACTTTCCATAAATAGAAAGTTCTCCAATACTTTATCATTTAAATATTCCTTCTTGATTTTGTCATCTTACTTTATCATTTCTTGATTTTGTCACTTCTCTTTATTATTTAAATAATCCACTTTGACTTTGTCACTTTAATTTATCATTTAAATAATGATTTCTTCTTTTAGGTCACTTTGACTTCTTTGACCTTGGGTGCTTCAAGCCTTCATGTGGGGGTCCTTCATTTTCGTAAGGACATAAATCTCAAACCATGAGGAGTTATGCTGCATTCCACATACCACGGGAAGTGGCATGACACACACTATCCATATATGATAGTTTCACCAAAAATTTCCTTGATCTTCATCTCATTATTCCACATACAATAATAGGTCCTCCAACCATTCTTCTAGGATAACTCAATCTGCAAAGCGTCTTCCCATGAGGGATTTCAACATAAGGGGACCACTTTGGAGGTCATCCATTTGTGCACCTTATCATTCATGATAAGACAATAATCAGAGCATGGGTCCTGCAACCATTCTTCTAGGATAACTCAATCTGCAAAGCATCTTCGCGTGAGGGATTTCACCATAAAGGGGCCACTTTGGAGTTCATCGATTTGTGCACCTTATCAATCATGATAAGACAATAATGAGTCATCTATACATTTTTCTAACAATGCATCATATACCAATGAAACCACATTGATACATCTTCATCATGTATCAATGACAACTCATTGATTCATCTTCATCATATCAATGAAAACACATTGATCCATCTTCATCTATGCATTCTCATCAAGGAAAATACATATTAAATTACATCAATCATCAATCAATAAATCCTTTGGAATCAATCAATCACTTGACATCAATCAATGACATCAATCAATCAAACCATTGGCACCAATGTCAACATGATCCAACTTAAGGTTCCTTGAATGCACAATGTTTTACTATCTAGATGATTCTCCTATAAAATCCAATGCTAAGTATTTGTCTTATCAAGATTCCATTTTTATGTAATCCCTGTAAAGGGTTATAGAGTGAAAATTCAGATCTGGATAAACTTTGGTGTGTTAATATTTTTTAAGTGTAACCTCAACCAAATAGAACCTTGTATATAGACTGTTGGAAATATGAGATTTCTTTCATAAAATGATTTTACTAAGGTATGGATCAGAGATATGTGTAACCTCACAGATGGAACCAAGAATATGGAGAAACAAACTATAGGATATAAATCAAAGGGAATTTTTGCAATTGTCTAGATGTTTGATGGTGGAACCATGCATATGGAACCAAAAACCCAGGCAACAAGTATCTGTGTTTTCCTTTAATTGGACCTTTGCCAAAGTTTTAGATGTCGGATAGAGGAAACTCATGTGTGGAAACGTGATTTTGGGAACATTGTGGTAATTGTCCAGAGAATTATTTAACTTAGTTGTTGATCATTAAGTCATCAATCTAGGGGTGTAATCTTAGAGATGCCAACAATATATGTGTAGAGACTAGATCATGAATCACTATATAATATATGGAAAACAACACTCTCTAACTTAATTAAATCAAATTATACTCTTAGCATTGGCTAAGACTATGAAAATTACAAGAATCTTGTTCATTGGATATCAAAACAATAAATTTCGTTGTTGGGAACATCCTATACTATTTCACTCAAGCAATTCTTGAGCATTGATGTATGAAATTTTTCTGGCAAATCTCATTCCCTCTTTCAATTGACTGTGTTCTCTTAATTTGAAAAAGCAAACAAAGCATAAAAAATACTATTCTACTTAAGGAGATAATAATTGAAAAAATAAAAGGAGATGATATTCATTGTAAGGGAGTGTTACACACCAAAATGTCACACTTAGGTGTTGCATCTATTACATGCCTTAAGTGTTGCAAGTGTAGTAATCACCTTACTAAGTGTCGTATGCACCTAACTAAGTGTTGCATGCACTTTATTATGTCACAACCTTGAAACCATGAAAGACGATTGGCCACAATCCTTAGTCAGTGTCGAGGATAAATTTATCATATTATGGTCAAAGTACAATTTGCACATGTACTATTCAATATTATTGAAAAAAGGAAATTAATTTAGTGTGAGAATCCACCTCACATTTAGTTTCCCAATTTCAAGGAGAAGTTGAGAATCTCATGGATGGTTGAGATATTTTCTCAAATGAATATTCTAATTTGATGGATCTTGAGAGATATTTCGTCTTTAAAATCCTTGAGAGATATTTTCTCCCTAAAAGCCTTGAAAGATATTTTCTCCCCAAAAATTTTGAAGATCCCAATTTTGTGGATCTAGTGAGTGATCTTCTCCATGGTGGTTAAGACTCTAAATAATATATAATGAGGGAATTCCAAGGTGAAAAGGAGAGGAGAAAGTGTGTATATGATAATTATGATATTAAGAGAAACATCTTTAGATTGCATTCAAGGACTGGATTGGAATCTTGGAGGAACGCTAGCTCAGCAAGGTTGTAAGTTCCCATGTTTTCGTTAATATAACTTGGCCTATTTCCTTCATATTGTTGTTTTCACATGTATGTCTATATAGATAGATCTCTTATTTTCTAATGATATATTGTAGAAGTAGAAGGTAATGCTTTATTCCTTATAGACTATCTTCATCATGATCAGGGCTTGGAGAATAAGAACAAAGACTGAAGAATAGCGAAGACAACCATCGAAAAAGGAATAAGTCACACTTATTTATTGTATCTTCTCTATCCATATACAATCAAAATAGATTTAAAGGAATTTCACTGTCCATTTGTTTGTTTTTCTGTCTTGGTCAATATAGGTCTAGATATCCAAGGGAGATTTCACTTGTCTGCAGGGGAATTATTCTTTAACGGGGAGCCATTTATGTAGTATGTTGAACATTTGTTTTTCATAAATTAGTTAAACATTTTTTTTTCCTTTGAGTTGGTTTCTTTCAAAGGCAAGGGGCCTTCCTTGTTGCATTAAAATTGCACCAATTCCATGTTGGAATACTCACCAATACTGAGACGGGGGTGAATTAGTATTGAGAAAATTTTACCACTTTTAAACAGAACAATTTATCACTTTGTGATTGTAGTCATGACATCATGAAAAATGCATAACACATAAAAACAGATACATAGTACACAAAAAATTTATGTGGAAACCCAAATGGAAGAAAACCACAAAATGTTTTCTTATTTATCARAAGATTGCATTCATAAGAAGCACCAACTTCTAAAATTATCTAGAACCAACTGGAGGAGGAACCAATGCCCTATTTACAAGATCCAACCTAAAAGAAGCTACAAATACCTATATTCTATAGCTCCAAATTGAAGGATTCTCCAACCCTCTAGTTTACMATCTCCATCCTGAAGGAAGCTCCAACTCCTTGATTTACCAACACCAACTTGAAGGAGACTCCGAACCCCTTGTTTACAAGCTCCAACTAGAAGGAAGCTATGACTACCTAAATTCTACAATACTAACTAGAATGAGGATCCAACCCCCCTTTCCTTTCCCCTTCCTTCGTCCCTGAAATATAAATGGAGACTCAACCTGTCATTGTCACTGATAGTGATACCTAATCATAAACCTCTCATTGTTATTGTCACTGGTATTGATACATCATCATCACAAAAATTGGATACACCATAAATGATACATTACAATCATCAAAATCTATATCCACCACAATTGATATATCATCATCATCAAAACTAGATACACTATAATTAATGCATCAACATCATCAAAGTTATATCCACCAAAAATTATACATAAAATTCATCAAACTGGGTCCACTTAGAAACTGGGTCCACATAAAGATCCTAGGTCCACGTGGGTCCATATAAAAACCCCAACATAACTACTTAAATTTATTTCAAACCCTTGTTTGGGACTAGTTTTTGGATTAGTCACAAACCCTAACTTCCAACAAGTATAAATGTGTACCACTAATGAATCAATGTATAAAACTTGTACCAAATATTCTTCAATATATTCTCTGAAATTTATCAAAGCTTTTCTCCTTGAAATGTCATTATAAAGGATATATAACAAATATGGCATACCTTCCTGAATTATGGGCTATTCTGGACATATAACTTGTACAACATGCCACATGCTCAATATTTGATATCTGATTTTGAAACTCACAAAAAAAATATTAAAGACTATATTGTTTCCAATGTAACTAGTCTCTTATAATTTTGATCCTCTATGAAGAAGTTATGACTAGTTTACTAGGAACACCTGTTTCAGACTAGTTACATGACTAGTAAAAAACCATATTTTCCACATAGTGTGTATCCAAAAGTACAATGACCTAGAAGCTAAAATTTGTATCAAAGGTACCTTGATATCTCCTCCCAACAATATCCATGTTTCAATGTATAAATCAATCTAGAAAAAAAATTATATAAAAAATGGAAAGATAACCTTTAAATAACATACCTTAGAACATATCATCATAAGACTTCATCTTCCCTTGGAATTTCTCCCTCCTTCACTTCATCTTCCCTCTAAAATTCTCTGCCAATATTGCGGTAAGATGTCAAAATATTGAATGATGAAAATGGGAGATTCTTAATGCATATTTATACCCTTCCAATCACTTTTTTTACTTGACATTGAGCTGACTTGTAACTTCTTGTCTGAAAGAACGTTTTTCTCCTTTACTTGAGTTTAGGGCCAACTTATAACTTCTTCACCTTATATCTGAGGCTTATTACCCATACTTTGGGGATTCATATTTAAGAGGGCATAAATCCTCAACCATGAGGAACCACATGGTGTTTCACCTACCATTGGAGACATATTGATGAGGATATCAATCAATGGATTTTTTGCATGCATTTGCAATGTCCTTCATACTCCTTTTATTCAATAAAATTTTGGATTCATCACGACATCTATGGGGATTCTTAACCAATTAACGATTTAACCATATTTTTAAGTCTTCTTATATACTTATTTAAATCATCTTCCTGTTAGGGCCATGCTTAAAGCTATGTCATAAGGGGACCACTTTGGAGACTTCTTCAAATACACCCATCACTTCTAGAATTTTCCAAACCTGCTTCATGGCTTGTTCCAGGGTTGACATAACTTGACTCAAGGATTCTTCTAGGGTTGACATTAATAAAAACCAAGTTTCTAGTAATCTTCCCCTTTGGAATTGATGGAAACAATCACACTCTCCCTGTGATAATTTCTCCCCCTATCTAATGTTTCTCTCCACATTTGACATCAATTGGAAATGGTAACTCCACCTGACAATATACCTTCTTTTGGCAATGTCCCTCCCCATCTTCATGCTTTTGATATCTCTCTCCTACTATCTTCTTTATCTCCCCCTTTGGCATTTACATTAACTCCCTCTAACAATTTCTATCCCCTATCATCTTTTGCAAGATGTCAAGTAGATCAATGTGGGGATTCTTGTATATTATTTATTTCCTCTCTTCTGGCGCTTTTTGTCCATTTGTAATTCATGTTGTTGTAATATATCGATGTATATTAAAATACTTCATGTTAAGGTTCCTTCATGGCTTATAATCAATGATACAATCATTCAACAATATTCTCTTGAAAGTATAACACCTCCTGAGGGTTTCCATCCCCTTGTCTTGTTGTGCCTTTCACTGCTTTCCTTCTTGCGACTAGTTGGTTCCACTTGTCAATATGTTTTTCTTCTGAGTCATATGATTTACAATGAGTCCATCTTATTTTATGCAATTAATTATGAGCTCATGCTTTCATCCATTTTCATGTATTATGTCTGGTTCATGTCAAGTATTGTCTTCTACACCTGCCAAATATCTCATGAATCCATTTCTATCCAAGTGTCACAAAAATTGTCCATGACTCTGCTAGTCAAATCTACAGAATACTAATCTTCCACAGTAAAATATAGGATAAATATAAATAGTTTGGAACTACATCATTTATTGTGTGCACATTAAACTAATAATAATATTGTTATTTTTTACTTTAATCTCTTAACTCTACAATAACCCAAATTACTTGGAAAATATCATTATTGAAACTATCGATTAAACTTCCCTAGATAATACCTCTAACTTAATGGGATGTGGCCTATGCTTTTACTATTTTACTATTTTCCTCAGTAGGCACATTTTAGACCCAAATTTACACTAATGTGTGTTTCTTCCTTCAACTCTTCGAGAGCATGGAGTGCAATATTCTCAACAATAAGGAGAACTTGATAAATGTTGTATAGGGAAAAATGTATACTCAGATGAAGATGGATTTTTTACTACATTGATTGCACATGGTTTTGGATAGGTTTACCAGACCACATTATATAAGCCATCTATGCAATATGGCATGGATTAACCTTTTCAACTTTTTCACAAACTAGGTAGATCACTCAGACTACATATCTTTCGGTTTTAAAATGGCTTAGCCCAAGAATGACTTTAAGTTGATGTTAAAACACAATCATAGATTCTCCTACCATGAATTTGATTATCATTGCATGGAAAGTGAAATCTACAATGAAACCAAACATATAGAATATAATATGTAAGTATCTATAAGAAATTTTTAGGGCATATAAACTATAAAAAGAACAAGATTTCCCTTACTCAAAATATAAGGGGCATGTCGATCCATTCAATCAACTCCATGAAAGATGCAATCAACATGATCGAGCACCTAAGAAGGACCAATGATGTTCAAAAAAAGATAGCAACAAGAGTAGTACTAAAAATCAAACACATGTACAAGTATTAAATGTCTTTTGTAGACACGTCACTCCTAATATTGGTACAGTTAGGAAGCTTCATCCCATATATTTGTATGAGATGGGAATACTGACATGAAAGTAAAGTTGGAGCATCCCAACTATTGTATATATTATAGGTGACATGAAGATAGAATAGGAAAGTAAAGTTGGAGCACCCCAAATATTGTATATATTATAGGTGACATGAAGATAGAATAGGACACTGGATTAGAAACAATTAGAATGAATATTTTGACACCTATTGGAGGACTAGAAAGAGACAATGAAAAGCCATCTACAATGTTATTAGCATTCAATTATGAATGACATAAAATGCCATTCAAACCATCCTAATTATACGTATAGGCCCCTTTTGTCTTGCTTTGAGTTTGGATAGATATATAATTCTTGCATGTAGAAAGGAGAAAATATGACCTTTGGGAACCGGTATCTTTTTTTTTCTATCTAGAGTTAATTCAAAGGATGAAAAAGTATTTTGTGTTGGAAATTGCATCACAACTCCATGAAAAACTCCAATTAGGACATTATTGAGAAAAAAAATAGTATGATTTTTCATATTTATGAACCGTGAAGAGTGAAGTCAAGACCACATACATAACATATATAAAATGAAGGTAAATCCCAGATTGTCAATGAAGAACGAAATAACCAAAGGTATAGAGCCATGAGGTACATAATGAATTTGGATAATTTACACAAGAACATGAAAGGAATTAAATAGAGTTCAGGGAAAACATCGACATTAATCCATAAGATTTAAAGGGTTCTTGTCTATCGATTTACTGGGCACGAAAAAATGGAAAATCTAGAGGATGATTTTCAAGCATGACGGCCACTCCACAAGAATTCGATTATTATTGTTTAAGGTGGACATGATCACATAGAAATAAAAATTTGAAGGTAATTTCCAAAGACTCGATCTTACCAGTTCTTGAAGTGACCCTGAATGAAGTTAAATAAATGTGACATCTCTATCGAACGATGGAACCATGCCCAAAGAGAGGGAATAGAGTTCCCAAAAGAAGTTAAATAAATGTGACCTCTCTATCGAACGATGGAACCATGCCCAAAGAGAGGAAATAGAGTTCCCAAAAGAGAACACGGTCCACTAAAATAGCCATGAACAATTTTTTTCCTAACCTAACTTTTGAGCACTCGAGAGAATCATAGAGAACACTTTCAATCAAGGCTAGAATTTCAAAACTAAATAATGTGTAAAATTTGACAATTTCAACAACCTTAATGTTTATTTTAATAGTTTTAATGAAAAATGTTGATGATTTTGAGAATTCTTTAAATGTATTTAACCAAAAAATTACCTTTTGTTAAATTTCATTTTTATTTTCAACTCAATGTATGAAGCCACTCACCACAAATGAACTCACCCACTACATAAAAAAACATTTCAAAGTCATTCAACAATTACTACAAATCCCAACAAAAATGTGAACAAGGCCAAAGCCAATGGTAAATTCCAAAATAACTAAATTAAAAGATCGAGGAAAATGAGTTTATTCCCCTTCCACAACTAATAATTTATATAATATATAATCTATTTTTAAGATCACGACCAAACTAGACAACAAATTGGTGTATGAGATCCCCTCCACCCAACAATTTAAGTATACCACAACATTAATAATGAAGTGAAGATGAGATCAAATATTAATGGTATGGAATTTATACCATTAAGTTTTTCATAGTTTACATCGAATATTTCGACAGTGGTGGAAGATATTAAAAGTTTTCAGATCACTGTTAAACAAATTTCACTGTTACCCATTAAAAACTAAATTAAATGATAATTTTAATTATAAGTTATAATAAAAAAAAAGTTATATTTCTTTCAAATATCATGTGGGGAATATTAGCTTTATTTTATGTCTTTATTAGTTCAAGTGGTTAGGGGTTAGAGTGTTATGGGTTTCATAGTTTATAGTATGTTTTGTAAGGAGGAGAAACCCAAAAATCCATCCATATTAAGGGTTGGCATGATTTCTAATGATTTTGACTATGCCCCGAAATTGTGGTTTCTTGACGACGCCCTATACTTTCTTAATCAATTATTGAAATGTTAGTTCGTAACAGATATTTAAAAAAAAAATAAAATAAATAAAATTGATTTATAAATATAGAATGCATTTCCAAATTGATACCAACATGTTTTGTTTTTTTCTTTTCAAATAATTGTCTTTCAAAATATGAAGTTTATCACATTTTTTTATTTTTTTTATAATAACATTTGTGCTCTACTTTACTTCTACAAAGATCAATAAACACACGCAGCAACATGTATTCTTACTATGGAAATTGGGTATTCCTATTTTGGAAATTTGGAGATATGATGGATGGTGTAATACTGGACAGTGCGGATATGTTTAGCAATGACGTCTCTTTTAATGTTGATCCAATATTAACGTTCATCATCCAATATTAGGGAATGATAGATGTATGTATTGTTAACATCAACATCCAGTTGGTATTTTTATTTTAGAAATTTGGCAATAGGATGGTTGGATGGTGCAAGACTGGACTATGGGGATATATTCAACAACATCTGTTCTCGATGTATTTGTTGATAAATGTTTATTTTTGTCAACATTATTAACATCAACCGTTATTTTTATCAACATTATCAACATCAAATTAAATTAGTATTTTTATTTTGAAAATAGGATAAATAATACAAGATTAGATTTATATTCATGTTTCTTTTAATATCCACCATCCAATATTAATAAATAGTACTTATGTCTTCTTTTAATCTCCTATGTCTTCTTTTAATCTCCAACATCCAATGTTAGCTAATGGAAAATGTCTGCATGGTTGAAGAATGCTCATCCCTAAACATCAGCAGCTAGTTATGCAAATGTGCTTATACTAAATCTGAATTACATCTAACACTACAACCCATCCCACGTTTAATACTATGTAGCAAAATGTATATACTATGCAGATATATACAGGAAGTAGTTAAGCGGAGAGAACAGAGAAGACGTAGGAATGCCTGTGGGCTTTGGGGATACGTGCGTATAAGTCTCGGTGAAATGGACCGTATAAGTGTTCAGCAAATAAAACTCCATCTAAAGCAAAATAGATGATCAAACCTTTGACATTGATTTTGTGACTTTGGAGAATACCATCATCTACTTTTTAGGTCAGTGTAAATTTACTTTTTAGATCAGTGTAAAAATTGTTTTAAAAGATTATTGAGTTTTAATGGTGACAGTTG
>JASDQU010100766.1:238463-263405 GCA_032191745.1 Picea mariana
TTCATCGTCAACACAAAGAACCCTTTTTGTGAAACAATCTACCAAATATCAATGAGCTTCTAACCAATCCATTCAAATGATTAGGTCATACGCCCCGAGAGAAGTGGTGTATACCTTCAACCTGGTAGTACACACTCCCAGGTCTACTATACAATTATCAATGCTAGGTCCTACTACTTGTTTTTCCTTGGAAGCCATCTCGACTAGTTTAAAGTCATCATGCTTGTAGGCTACCAACCCACTCTTTTGTAATGCATATGGTGAAAGGAAACTATCTGTAGCACTAGAATCAAATTAAATCTTAACATTGATATGATTTAGCATACCTGATGATTCCACCACTGTGGATTGATGTTCTGCCTGACGATTAATAACTGTTGCATAAATTTGGTGGATGCCACTTGCTCTCCCCATCAGGGCCTTTCCTTCTCTATGCACAAATCCTAATTGTAACTCTAGGCAGTCAAGTTGGTAATGGGGTCCTCCACATCTCCAACATGTAACATGATATTGAACCTGTGCACTGCTCTGTGACTTCCTCTGAAATGAGTTTCTTCCCCTGGAACCCCTTCCCCTACTAGTTGCTCTCTGAGATGGTCATGGACCTGCCTGTGTCGTTGTTGATGAATGGGATGTTTCAATCGCTGCCATTGAAATACCTATGATGACTATCCTTGCTGCGACTCTATTACCATATGGAGGTGGCCTTGAGCTCCCTCCCCTGGAAAATGTCCTAGGGCTCTTCCCCACGAATCCAGGGCGATGCGAAAAATTCGATATCATACCTCCATTTAAGTTCATGTGTTCCTCCACATAATGCGCATTTTACACTACTTATGCTACTAAAGATAGTTTCCACATCTACACCATGGCCCTTATCTTAGGGTTTAATCCATAGACAAAGCATTCTACTTGTCGTTGATCATTATCCATGTATGAAACATATTTGACCAATTCCATAAACCTAATCTCATATTCTTCTATGGTCCTCTTTCCATGTACTAGAGCATGAAATTCTCCCACCTATTGTTCCTCATAGTAAGCTGGTAGATATTTCCTTCGGAACCTCTCCTCAAAAAGTTCCCAAGAGACGATGTATGGGGTAAGGTGCAACTGCCTCTCCAAGTTGCCCCACCCATTCAAGGCACTGTCTCTCAACTGAAAAATCGCTATCTTCACCATTGAAGTGGACGCATAGTCTCTTAAGGCAAAACAACTTGTCATTCCTTCCAACCATGCCTCGACACACTCACTGGCACAACCCCTGATCTTCTACAGTTCTCTTGTGATGTCTTTGGGTGAAGTTCCTCCCCCTGAATTTGTCGATGCTTCAAGATTACCCATTCCATATGGTGGTGGTTCCACTTCAATCCCTGCTGGTTGACGCCCCTTTAAATTCTCATTTATGGCCTCCAAAGAGTGTAGAGTGAGAGCTAATTCGGGCTATGGTGGTGGCGGGGTTGGCGGTGTCTGTGTCGATGCCCCTCTACCTCGATTTCCTCGAGTCCTAACCATCCTGTATAATTGAATCTGCATTGACCAAAAGTTTGTCAGGGTGAGTCTAGGACAATCACATTTGAGCAACTTAAACTAGAAAACAGGGTTAGGCGTAAGTTTGTTTTTTACTTGTCTGTAAACAGACGTTACTCTCTTTAAGGGAAATGGCTAGGTTAGGGTTAAAGCATCTAAGCTTGATGTTTTCTCCTAAGAAAACTACTAACTCTCTCACATAGTAGCTATGCTAGCATCGCACCACACTCGTCAATTCCTCTATATTATGTATATAATCAAGCATCAACTTGACCCTTGTAACAATATGCACCGCTCATATTATTCGCCCTTATGAATTTTAATACCTGGTGTCTTGTCATTCATCAAGTTATTTAATTCCTAAAATTAATTTACATAGTTTAATTCTCCTTAATCAAACAATCGACATTAATTAATTAATCATTAATTTAATTAACCAATTAAATTAATTAATCTTCTTGATTATTCACATTAGTTAGTATTATTTAATAATCATAATATTTAAATTATAATAATTAACATTTAAACTATTTTAAACGATAAAAGTTTAAACCTTAATTAAAAGATAATAATAATAAAATAAATAAAAATAACAATAAAATAAATAATAAATAATAAATAAAATAAAACAATTAAAATACAATTAAAAGGATTAAAATAACTAAAATAAAATAAATAATAAATAATAAATAAAAATAAATAAAACTTAAAGTTGGGCAGTAGATCCTCGCATGAGGCCCACGTGCCCCTTCCCCCTCGGTGCTCATCCCTTAACCCTAATCTCCTTCATCCTTATCTCTTCAAACTCTACCCTCTCTCCATTTTACATTGCATTTTTCTTTTTCAATCATTCAGGGTGAAGGATGAGGCTGACCATGGTCATCTCTCCGCTCGGTTGACCCTGGTGTCCATGGTTTCAAGGTCTAGAGGGTGTGTCGTGTACAGTGGCGCATTCCCTCTGTTCCTTTATGGGCTTCTCCTCCATGGTTGGGCACGTGCGCTGAGCTTGGTATGTTGGGAGGAGCTGGGCCTATGGCTATATATATTCTTTTTTTGTTGTTTTAACTATGTGGGAGTCTAGTTTATATGCTTCCTGTTGTTAACTCTTTCGCTCTCCATAGTTTTGGAGGAATGTTCGGAGTCATCAGTTTTAAACTGTCACAGTTGCTCCCTGGTGGGTTCGAATTAGTGCTTGGAAATTATTGTCATTCATAGAATTTGGGCGTATTTATCATTGTGTTGATGCTTGGTTGGCTCATGAACTTGGGTTTTTTTTTTTAACTAGTTTCCGCATCCGACCAAACCTCTCTGCTGAGGGGATCTGTTGTGGCCGCCTTAACGCATATATTAGCCATGGTAGCTCTTGCAAAATATTCTGTTTTCAAGACAACAAGACCTGAAATTACATAAGTGAAATTGGAGGATCGTGAATAATATAATCTTATCATTCTTTGTGTTGTTGCCAACATCATATTTTTATTTCTGCAAGCATTAGGATTTCTCGCGAGAAAATACGCCCATTATTTTTTTTTATTTTTTTTATTTGATATTTAAAAAAAATGCATTGAGAATCCTCGTAGCCTTGGCTTGGCATGTGTTTGGGAGATTGGGTCTTGGGCCCAACATTTCTTTTTATATTGCTGCTATTTTGTACAAAGACATCCTCATCATGAATTATTTCCTGGTGCTTCATGGTTTATGATTGTGATAATGTAGAGTTGGATAACGTAGGAGGTCATAGGGTCGACTCTCCCGGTGCTTGTTTTACTTGTGTGATGATTTCTATGATTATATTTTTTTTGGCATTGATTTATTAAATGTTGTTAATCCTTGGAATTTGATGAACTTTGAGAGATTTTTGGTCACATGGGTGTTACTATTATGCACGTCTTTGCGAATCCATTTCCTTCTGGAGCATTTACACTTGAACGCATTTGTTTTGTAGTAATGTCTTTTCTGCATTGATCTATGTGGTGTGATTGGGCTCTTTGTATTGCGTGGGTTGTGTGTTTTGCGTCGACTATGTGTAATATGACAGTCATTTTGTTGGAGCGCGTTGGTGTTGGGCCATTTATCAAAGCGTTGGCTTGCTTGGCACAGGTGCTTGGCTTTGATTTGTGTACATGCCGTAGTGGTTATCAGGCATGACCAGAAATCATGTGGGCTCTACCCATGTAGGTTCGAATCTTTCCGTCCACGCCTGCCTTGCCATAACTCTTAGTTTCCTGCAAGCTTTCCCTTCTCTGTTGCTCATTTGAACTGAATAGCCATTGGGTTTGATCATGCTTTGGAGCTCTGTATGCACATAAACGGTTTTGTGAGCCAAAGAAAGCTTTCGTTTGGGGTACTCGTGTGTTTTATTCTTTTATGTATATATATATATATATATTGCAGTTACAAACTTTTGTTGTTGTTGTGTTAGATTATTGGCTCAACAACTTGTAGATTTGGGCCTCGGTGCTTGGTTCTCTTATTTGGGAGATTGTCCTTCGGGCCAATTCGTGGTGGAATATTAATCGCCCCTTGTGGGCTTTCTCCTCGTGGCTTCTGCTGAGTGTTTGGGTATGTACATTGGCTTGTGATTTTGACAATTGATGTGTGGCTCAATATTGGGTGTAGCTCTCGGTTGCTTTGGAAATGAATTGGAGATTGTCCTCAAGAGCCAATATTTTAGGTTAGGGTTTGCATAATAACAAAGACTATGTATGTTCAGATATCCTATTCCTTATCAACAATGAAGTAGTTACTACTCTGCCAAAAAAAAGATTAAGTCTAATATTTTGTTGTTACTTGTTGTCCATTTGAAATAAGAAAATATATTTGGTGCATTTGGTATTTTATAGTTTTCAGTAGATTATAAGGCAGTTCCTATTGCGGTGTAATTGAGTGCTAACATGCATAGATACAATCAATGTATGCAGGATAGTCATGCAACTGTTAAGTTTCTCTGAATGACTACAATAAGAGGATATCGAACTTTGGAGCAACTAAAACTTTGGGTCACAAAGGATTGCAGAATAACAAAGACTTGGGCCATGGCAAAGTTAAATTTGGTGAGGCTACGATTGTCATGACAATTTTTAATTTATTTTTTTATTTTTTATTTAAAAATGTTTTTTCTTCAGGTGAGGCTTCTTATAGGTTCTAAGGTGAATAGGCCCCCTTCAAACTTACAACAGTGTCTAAAGTTTTCATGGTTATTTCTGGGTCAATTCTTAGTAGGTGGGTAGGTCCTTGGCCCCCGATTTTAAACTAGGGATCTGATACCATGTGTAATGATCCTCTCTAACAAAACCTAGAATTTAATAAATTTAAAACATACATTTCTATTACAATTTCTTTTTACGTTTCTATACTCAACAAAATAACAGTTCATAGTTTATGGCTCAACAAAATTCAAAATGGAAGCATGATATAAATAACATATTGAATAATATACACAGCATAAATAACATATTGAATCATCATATGATAATGAACATGCCATAATAATGAACAAAAATAATTGTCAAGTGATTTTTTTCCCAACTCTGTTTGTCCAAGCTGAAGTTGAAACTGTGCCCAAGTTGCTCTGCCAAACTCTACCCAAAACTAAATCTTTCCTCCCAACCAGCTAGGAACAGAGCCTATCCGGATCCCTAGCTCTAGGATTCTATAAGGATTCCTGGCCCCCGAGCCCAAAACTCCCAGCAACAGATGCTCCCCTATAACAATCCAACAAATTCCTCAAGTAAAAACCAAAAATAAAGTTTTCCAACCCCCGCTCGAAAATGCTCCAATACAGTCTCCTAATATCAAAATAACTCTCCCTACCCCCAAAATCAAAAGTCCCCCTCTTGAATGTCTTTGCCCCCTCATATCCTCCCATCCATTCACAACCTCTCCCCCCTCATTAAGACTCTGCCCCCCAACTTTATGTCTCCATTCAATGCCAACCACCTTATCCCTCCATTCAATGGTTCCATCCTTCAATACGTTAAGTTTTCTTTTAATAAATTAAATTTTATTAAACTTTAATTCGTTACCCAAACATTTAATGAGTTAATTAATTAATTAATTAATATACATTAAACAATTAATAATCCAGGACAATTAATTAACTAATTATTTAAACTTAATATACTTTAAACAATTATTGAACTATGACAATTAATTATTTAACTAGGGTTGTTACACTTATGATCTTAAGAGAAACATCTTTAGAGTCAGGGATGATTTTAAGGATGGAAATTTACTTTAAAATGTAGAAACCTTGGTGAATCTTACTAATCCTTCATATGCCAACTATAAATGTTTCGCGATATTTTTGTAAAAATATTCAAATTTATAAGGATTTTATATAGTTTTTATAAATTTTTGGCAATTTTTAAGGTAAAATAATTTTATCCATGGAATTTGGGCGAATCATTTGTAAAATAGTGAATTTCATTTTTGGAAAAACCATGGAAAATTAGCCCATGAGTGAAATTTAACCCCTAAAATCATCCTTGTTTAGAGTGCATTCAAGGACTGGATTGGAATCTTGGAGGAATGCTAGCTCAACAAGGTTGTAATTTCTCATGTTTTGATTAATATAACTTGGCCTATTTCCTTCATATTGTTGTTTTCACATGTATCTCTATATAGATACATATTTTATTTTCTAATGATATACTGTAAAAGTAGAAGGTAATGTTTTATTCCCTAAAGACTATTTTCATCTTGATCGGGGCTTGGAGAATTAGAACAAAGACTAAATAATAGCGAGGACAACCGTCGGAAAAGGAGTAAGTCACACTTATTTATTCTATCTTCTCTATCCATATACATTAAGAATAGATTTAAAGAAATGTCAGTGTCCATTTGTTTGTTTTTCTGTCTTGGTCAATATAGGTCTAGTTAACCAAGGGAGATTTCGCTTGTCCACAGGGAAAATATTCTTTAACGTGGAGCCATTTATGAACTATATGTAGTATGTTGAACATTTATTTTTCACAAATTAGTTAGACTAAGCTTTTTCCTTTAAGTTGGTTTCTTTCAAAGGCAAGGGGCCTCCCTTCTTGCATTAAAAATGCACTAATTCCATGTTGGAATACTCACCAATACTGAGAGGGGGGGGTGAATCAGTATTGAGAATTTTTTACGACTTTTAAACATAACAATTTATCACTTTATGATTGCACTCATGATATCATGAACAATGCATAACATATAAAAACAGATACACACTACACAAGAATTTTACGTGGAAACCCAAATGGGAGAAAAGCACATTTTTTTTGGCTTATATATCAGAAGATTGCATTTATAGGAAGCACGAAATTCTAAAATTCTCTAGCACCAAATGGAAGGAGGAACCAATGCCATGTTTTAGGCTCTAACCTGAACGAAGCTACAACTCATTATATTCTCTAGCTCCAACTTTATGTCGGATCCAACCCCCTAGTTTACAGGCTTCAACCTGAAGGAATCTCCAACTCCCTGATTTACCAACACAGACTTGAAGGAGGCTCGACACCCCTTGTTTATAGGCTCCAACCAGAAGGAAGCTACAAATACCTATATTCTACAATACTAACTAGAAGGAGGCTCCAACCCCCTTTCCTTGCCCCTTCCTTCCCCCCTAAAATATAAATGGAGACTCAACCTATCACTTCCATTGTTACTGTCACTGATACCGATACATCATCATCAACCTCTCATTGTTATTATCACTGATATTGATACATAATCATCATAAAAAATGGACACACCATAAATGATACATCAAAATCATCAAAATATATATCCACCACAACTAATATATTATCATCATCAAAACTAGATACGCCATAATTGATACATCAACATCATCAAAACTATATCCACCAAAAATTATACTTAAAATTCATCAAACTTGGTCCACTTAGAAACTAGGTCCACATAAAGATCCTAGTTCCACATAGGTCCATACATAAACCCCAACATCACTACTTAAATTTATCTTGAACACTTGTTTGGGACTAGTTTTTTTATTAGTCACAAACTCTAACTTCCAAGAAGTATAACTATGTACGAGTAATTAATCAATGTATAAAACTTCTACCAAATAATGTTCAATATCTTCTCTGAAATTCATCAAAGTTTTTCTCCTTGAACTATCATTGAAAAGGAGATATAATGAATATGGAATACCTTCCTGAATTATGGGCTATTATGGAGAGCTAACTTGTACAACATGCCACACGCTCAATATTTGATATTTGATTTTGAAACTCACAAAAAAAATACTAAAGACTATATTGTTTCCAATGTAACTGGTCTCGTATAATTTGGATCCTCTATGAAGAAGTTATGACTGGTTTACCAGGAAGACCTGTTTGAGACTAGTTACATGACTAGTATAAAACCCTATCTTCCACAGAGTGTGTCTCCAAAAGTACAATGACCCAGAAGCTAAAATTTGTATCACATATACCTTGATATGTCTTCTCAACAATATCCATGTTTCAATGTCTGAATCAATCTAGAAAAAAAGTTATAGAAAAAGGGAAAGATAACCTTTAAAGAACATACCTTAGAACATATCATCATAAGACTTCATCTTCCCTTGGAATTTATCTCTTCTTCACTTCATCTTAACTCTAAAATTATTTGCCAATATTGTGCTAAGATATCACAATATTGAATGATGAAAATGAGATATTCTTAATGTGTATTTATACCCTTCCAAGCACTTATTTTACTTGACATTGAGTTGACTTGTAACTTCTTGTCTGGAAGAATGTTTTTTCTCCTTTACTTGAGTTTAGGGCCAACTTATAACTTCTTCATCTTATGTATGGGACTTCTTAACCATACTTTGGGGATTCATATTTAAGAGGGAATAACTCCTCAACCGCGAGGAACCACATGGTGTGTCACCTACCATTGGAGATGGCTTGGCAAGGAATATCAATCAATGTATTTTTTGCATGAATTTGCAATCTCCTTCATACTCTTTTTCTTCAATAAACTTTGGGCTTCATGACCACCCCTATGGGGATTCTTAACAAATTAACCACTTAACCATATTTCCAAGTCTTCTTGTATACTTATTTAAATCATCTTCCCATTAGGTCCATGCTTAAAGCTATGTCATAAGGGGACCACTTTGGAGACTTCTTCAAATACACCAATCACTTCTAGAAGCTTCCAAACTTGCTTCATGGCTTGTTCCAGGGTTGACATAACTTGATTCAGGGCTTATTCTATGGTTAACATCAATGAAAACCAACTTTCCAATAATCTTCCCCTTTGGAATTGATGGAAACAATTATGCTCTCACTCTGATCATTTCTCCCCCTATCTTCATGCTTCTAATGTTTCTCTCCCACTTTGACATCAACTGAACATGGTTACTCCCCCTGAAAATATACCTTCTTTTGACATTGTCTCTCTCCATCTTCATGCTTCTGATATTTCTCTCCTAATTTTTTCTTTCTCTCCCCCTTTGACATTGAGGGTAACTCCCTCTTACGATTTCTCTCCCCTGTCATCTTTTGCAAGATTTCATGTAGAGAAATATGGGGATTCTTGTTAATTCTTTATTTACTCTCTTCTAGTTATTTTTTCCCATTCGTACTTCATGCTGTTGTAATATACTAACGTATATTAAAATAATTCATTTTAAGTTTCCTTCATGGCTTATAATCAATGACATAATAATTAAACAATATTCTCTTGAAAGTATAACACCTCCTGAGGGTTTCTCTCCTCATGTATTGTTGTGCCTTTCACTGCCTACCTTCTTCTGACTAGTTGGTTCCACCTGTCAATATGATTTTCTTCTGAGTCCTATGCTTTACAAATAGTCCATCTTCTTTTTTGAAATTCCTTCTGAGATCATGCTTTCATCCACTGGCATATATCATGTTTGGTTCATGTCAAGTATTATCTTCTAGACCTACCAAATATCTCATGAATTCATTTCTATCCAAGTGTCACAAAAATTTTCCATGACTCTGCTACTCAACTCTACACAATGCTGACTAATCTTCCAGAGTAAAATATGGAATAAATATAAATAGTTTGGAACTACATCATTTATTGTTTGCACATCAATCTAATAATAATATTGTTATTTTTTTCTTTAATCTCTTAACTCTACACTAACCCAAATTACTTGGAAACTATCATTATTGAAACTATAAATTAAATTTCCCTAGATAATATCTCTAACTTAATGTGATGTGGCCTATGCTTTTACTATTTTACTATTTTTCTTAGTAGGCCCAGTTTAGACCCAAATTTACACTAATGTGTGTTTCTTCCTTCAACTCTTCGAGAGGGTGCAGTGCAATATTCTCAACAATAAGGAGAATCTGATAAATGTTGTATAGGTAAAAATGTATACTCAGGTGGAGATGGGTTTTTTACTACATTTATTGCACATTGTTTTGGATAGGTTGACCAGACCACATTATATAATCCATCTATGCAATATGGCATGGATTAACCTTTTTAACTTATTCACAAGCTAGGTAGATCAATGAGACTACAAATCTTTCGGTTGTAAAATGGATTAGCCCAAGAATGACTTTAAGTTGATATTAACACACAATCATAGATTTTTCTATGATGAATCTGATTATCATTGCATGTAAAGGGAAATCTACAATGAAACCAAACATATAGAATAGAATATGAAAGTATCTATAAGATGAGGTTTTTAGGGCATATAAACTATAAAAAGAACAAGATTTCCCTTACTCAAAATATAAGGGGCATGTCGATCCATTCAATCATTTCCATGAAGGATGCATTCAACATGATCCTGTATCTAATAAAGACCAAAGATTCTCAAAAAATGATAGCAAAAGGAGTAGTACTAAAAATCAAACACATGTACAAGTGCTAGATGTCTTTTGTAGACACCTCACTCCTAATATTGGAAGGCATGTGGGTACAGTTAGGAACATTCATCCCATATATTTATATGATATGGGAAATGCATATACTAACATGAAAGTAGAGTTGGAGCACCCCAAATATTCCATATATTATAAGTAACATGAATATAGAATAGGACACTAGATTAGACACAACTAGAAGGAATATTCTAACACCTATTGGAGGACTAGAAAGAGACAATGAGTGGTCATCTACAATGTTCTTAGCCTTCAATGATGAATGACATATAATACCATTCACACCATCCTAATTATACATGTATGCCCCTTTTGGCTTTCTTTGAGTTTGGATAGATATATAATACTTGCATATAGAAAGGAGAAAATATGACCTTTGAGAATCCGTATATATTTTTTTCTATCTGGAGTTAATTTAGAGGATGAAAAAGTATTTTTTGTTGCAAATTGCATCACAATTCCATGAAAAACTCCATTTATGATGGATGAAATCATGAAGATGGGTTACACTTTTGCTTGTTTTATGAGAAAAAAAACTGTATTTTCACAAGTTATTCAACTTTCAACATACAAAAGTATTTTTTTTATTTAGAATTTCACTTTACAGTAAAAACAAAACTTGTGAAGAATTGTGTTATCTTTTCAATGACTATTTTTCAATTTTTTTTTATCATGATTTGATATGTCAATTTGACAATTGTTTAACAGTATGTTCCTTAAACATGAAATGAATGATAATGAGTTACTTGTTTCTACAACAATGTATCTATTATTAAACTTATGTTTTTAAGAAAAAAAATGTATTGTAACAATCTACATAGACTCGATTTTATTTTGACTATAATTTTGAATCTAACGGATGAATATTATAATTTCTATAATTTTTTTAAGTTGACCAAGCTGAAAACATTACAGATTTTAAACAGATGTTTTTATACACATTGTATCTATCTTAATTTTTACTTAAAACTAAAATCTAAATATACCATTTTGAAAATAACAGTTTAAGGATTATGAATATATTTTTTTCCAAATTTTTCACTGTATATTTTTAGAGATAACGATATTTCATTTCACCGAATCATAATGTCTGCTGAAAATATTATGTACTGAATTTTTAAAAAACTTAAATAAAATTAGATAAAAATAAAGAAAATGAAAACAAATTATACGAATTGAAAGTAGATTCAATTTTGGAAATGATGGTGTCATTTTCGAAACCAAATTCTCAGTATTTGCAAGAGTCTGCAACCTCCGAAGTTTAGTTAAGCTTGGGGAAATTCTTTGGTTTTAGTTTTCAGTCCCAATTTCCTGTTTTAGGCCGAAATAATATTTTTGTCAAAAAAATAATATTTCGGCCGAAAGACTAAAATCTAACGAAAACCATCAAAACTGAATGGTTTCCAAGTTTTTCGACCGAAAAACCATTCTTTCGGTCCAAAGACTGTCGAACGAATTCCGTCTGTCGGAAAAAATGAAATGACACGTCTTATCATTTTCTTTCGTGCCAAATTGTATAAATAGGCTTTCGATCGAACACATTTAACACAATTCATCGAATGGACAGACATATATAAGCTCAAGGATAGGGATTTCAAAGCATTTCTATTACTGATTGTAGTTGTATTCTTTTCTTTCTTTATTTCTTCCCTCTGTTCCATAGGCTTAATCGGAGGATCAATATAGATACATGGTGGTTTTCTAGAGAACTTAAAAAAAATTTCGAATCATGTTTTTGGTTTTTGTTGAATAAGGTAATTGGTGTTTGTTCAAGTTTTTATTGGAATAACAATTTATATGTTGAAAGATAAATGTTGAGCACTTTTTCAAGGTGAAGACTTTGTTGAACATATCCTTTACAGATAACTATATAAGTCATGGGAAACAAAAGTTTGTGCAAGAAAAAATATGATCGCACTCGAGATGATACTTGCCAAATCAAACAAAGGAAAGAGATTTATCGGAGAAAGAAACAAGAACATGCAAATATTGAAGAAAGAAACAATGGTAATGTCAATAGATATTTTCAACAAGAAGAAGTTCAACCAGGTATGCATGCACATATGATGATCGAGCACACAACACACATTGGGACTGTATTCAAAAAGTGCAAAATTCAAAGTATATAATTCAAATTTAAAATATTGTAAATAATATAATTGATTGTAATTACAATTTGATGTTTTTCAAAAAACATAAATAGATTTATCTCATAATGTCGAAGAAGACATTGAAACCGAAATTGAATCAGAAGACGAATCACCTATATGTATGTACATAAATTTAGATTAATACAAGATGAACACTCAAGTATATATAACTTAGTGAATTTGTGTTCGGGTTATGTTTTTTAATATAAAATTTAAATTGATATATGCAGGAGAATCTATCAACGTTGATGATGAAATATTAGAAAATGTTGATACTGACAAATTTGGGAAGAAAAAAGCTAAGCATTATATAAGATATCGAACTAAGAATATGTATAATACTTATTTCAAAGATGAATCAGTGATAGTACAGGCTCAACTTTTACTTTCTCTATTGAAGTCAAGAAAGTTAAAAGAAGCTACATCATTATTGGGTATTCAAAAGTCGACAAAGGATACAAAGGTGCAACAGAATGTCTTTAACAATATAACTAGTGTATTAAAATCTTTTGGAAAATCTCGAAAAGAAGATGTCCATGTTGCACGTAAAATGTTACAAACAACAATTTTTTCAGGGAGCAATATAAAAGATCGTTTGACACTACACATGGACAAAATGATGGGAACGTCAAGAAAAACAATGCACAAACATAGAAAATTTTATTTCCAAATAGATGTAAATGATGAATTCGCTTGTTGGACAGTTATTTCTACACAACCCTACAAAGATAGACTTGTAGAAAATGTTAAAGAATTGGCCCATAATTGTTGGTTGGAAGAATTTTGTGTTTCACCACATACAAGGGATGTGTTGCATCGAAGAATAGCACAGAATCAATATGAAGAACATACAAAACATATATTGCCAATGACACAAATAGAGTTGTTTAATAAGTTCAAAGAAGAGCACAAAGAAGTTAAAATTTTCATCAATACATTTCTGCAACAAAAACCATGGTTTGTTAGACCCGTCACTATCCGTGAAACGTGTTGTTGTCATTATCATGTGGATTCTGAGTTGTATTATGACACTTTTTTGGATTTTAGTAAAACTTTATGGCCAGGTTAACCTCCTCCTTCCACATTCCGTGTTTTTATATCTGAAATTCTATGTGAAAGAGAAGATGATGATTTATTTTACAAAAAAAAAATGTGTTGGTGGAAAGAAATGTGATTGTTGTGGAAATCTAAGTTTGTTTCATTTAAAGTATCATATTGATATGAATGATAAATAATTTTCTAATATAAGGGTCAATTGGAAGAGATATGAATATTTGAGCAGCACGACTCCACATTCTTCAAATGTTATTTCCAAAAGTCTTGATTTGAAGGTAGATAAAATCTGTTTGATAGAGTTTTTGAAGAAGTTTGAGGAAGAAATCTATAAATACACCAAGAATTCACATAGATATCGATGGAAATATCTACAATTCAAACAATCCCATGAAGTGTTTCCACCAGGGACAATTTTGTCTGTAGTTGATTTTGTAGAGAATTACACATTTGTTGCACAAAAAGAAATATAGAGTGAATATTATCATTATGATCAAGTCACCATATTTTTCCACGTTCTATATAGACATGCTCAATGGAGTCTTCCAAACATAGAAATCAGCAACGACAATCGACATGTTATTAAAGAATATCACTTTTATATAAGTGATGATCGAACACACAACACACATTATGTACAACATTGTTTTGATCAATTTTATGATTCATTGAAAGAATGCGAAATCATATTCGATCAACATTGGATATGGTCCGATGGGTGTGTGGGTCATTTCAAATCTTCACAATCATTCTATTGGTTATGTCCTCTTCATAAAAAATTAAACATTACACATTGTTGGATTTTTTTTTATATTGGTCATGGAAAAGGAGAGCACAACAGTGCAGGGGCATGTATAAAACAAGCACTTCGAAGGTATCAAATGAACCCTCATGCCGATCGATTTGAATCCGTTGAACAAGTTGTTGAATGGTGCAACATGGCGCTAAGCCATGAATATAATCTGTCAAGGGATGTGTGCAGGTGTGTCTATATATAAATGTTACATATATGTACAAAGGATATATAAATTTGAACGTGTTAAAATTTATATTCAATCTTCAATCATTTTCTTGAGAGATTTCAAGTTAACAAGTTCTTATCTTGTGCAGGTATTTTTGGCATGTTGTAATCGAAGATGTAAATGGATCAATCTCATATGACACTAGTACAATACCTGGGACAATAAAAATACATTCAGTTAAAACAAAAAGTTTTCAAAATGTGTTTGCATTTGATAGACGAAATGACTCTTGTTTTTGTTCAGTTTGCATAGACGACTCAGAATCCATAGATATTTGTGAGAACGAAAATGTAGCATATGTAAATCTTGGAGACATGTTGAACTTAATGTAAAAGGAAAAATGTCACTTGCAAGCTCAGAGGAGATGGAATCAAATGAAATTATAGTGTCAGTTGATGGCGATAGAGTTTCTGATCTTGTTAGAGAAGGTAAAATTTTTATGTTCAAATTTTTTCAAATAACTTGTAGATGCATACTTGTGTGATAATCAAACACGGATTAATTGTTGTCCAATATATCCAATTATTTGTAGGAGATTTTTTTTCCATGGTTGCACCTGTAGACAACACTGAAAACGTGAAATATTATTTGATGTGATGCACGTTACAAAAGGAGGCTATTAAAAGATTTTGATGATAACGGTTTTATATATGAAAGAGGATCCATTGTATTGAAAGGATAATTTTTTTCAAGAAACCCATCAAACCGATACTCATGTTCACTTTCAAGACTACCAATCAGATGTCACAAGTTGTCAATATAGTCATTTGGTATGTGCAGCGCGCATAAAGTTAATAGAAGTTCAATAAAAAAAAAAGTTAGAAAATTGAAAATGTCCAAAGTCGATCATGAACGAATAATTGAAGATGGAATACTATTACGTTGTTTTTAAACAAACTTGGCACATGTGTACATTCCATAATTTTTAATTTTTCATTGAAAGTACATTCCAGATTTTGATAACTTGTTTTGACTATCTTCAAACATATTTCCAATTATAATATTTATAAAAAGAGTACTATGTATAAAAAACTCACTTGGGAACTGAACCCCAATTAGTACCTAAAAGTATATTTTTAATACTTACAACCTAATTACTATAGGATTTAGGGAACTACTAAATTGTATGGAAGTAAAAGAACCATTTGGTAACTTATATCCCTATCAATACCCAAAAGTATGTCATTGGGTAATTTCACTCTAATTAGTATAGAAGTAAAATACATGCTTGGGGCACACCTTAATTTACATATATAGGAGTGAGACAACAACTTAATGAATTTGCATCTTATTTAAAGTGCTAAAATTGTGTTCTTGGTATTTAAACAAGAATTAATATAATAACAAGGGAACGACTTGTGGTGCACCCTATTTGAATAAGATTAAGAGAAATACTTACAAATTATGACACCCCCATTAATACCCAAAAGTATGTTTTTGGGGAATTCCACTTTAATTAGGATATGAATGAGGGAATCACTTGGAAATTTATGCCTAAGTATGTTATAACCTAAATTTGTATAAGATTGAAAGAACCAAGAATCGCTTGGGATGCACCCTAACTTTAATATAGGATAGAGGAGAACTTAATCTTTTAGGGATATGCATTGTATATAATACAAGTTATTTTTTCAAGTCAAGAAGTGAAGTATCCTTAGGCGCAAGGGATGAAACTAATCCTAACTTAGGCATGCTCACTACTAGGCATATTTACGAGACATCTTTAAGTACCTGATCTAACTAATAGACCCATCATCATATATCTTTCTAAGCATGCCCCCTTCTAACATTTGGATGAGATTATTCTTTTTTAAAGAAAGCATAGTATTAGGGCAACTTTATTATATCAAATTATCATTCCATCTTGTGATTGGAAATGGCTCACATGTTAAGAAAAGAAAAATGTATTTTAATGAATTTCATTCTATGGGTTTTACTTTCTTTAGAATGTTTGAACCCATTCCCTTATATGTCTTATGGAGTCGTCCCCTTCAAACCCATAATTTCCAACCATAGTCTTTGATTTTCCCCATGTTCATAAAGGGGCACACATGTTGAGAAAGCATATACTATTATATGTAGGGTGATTAAGTCATGTTAATTACAAAGGGGTCCCTCTCACATGAAGTCGTAAAACTTCATGTCCACATTTTCACATATTCGATGGGTTTGATTTACTTTGGAGTCACCTTGGTACATGCTAAATGATACAATGGTGTGGGTCCTCTAGTGGTAATACAAGCGGCCATATAAACTCACATGCTAGTAATGGAGTTGCACCCATCGAGCGACTCTTCCTCGTGGCTCATTCTATTCCATTGACTATTCAAATGGATTGGGCATCATTATTTTATGAGGTAACATTAAATCTCTTTGTACTGCATAAGGTTCATACCCGCGGTGTATCATGAAGTTCACTTATCAAAGCCAATTCATCACATCAAGGAGTTACACATTTTTAGTACCTTCTAGAACACAAGGAATATTATTTTTTATTGTAAAAGGTTGATCTAGAAACTCTATTTTTAAAGAGAAGTTCCTTCRCAATTTACGCATGGTTGAATTTGTGAGATTCTAGCAAATTCTAGTGATGGATCACCAAGGTACCCACTTCRAATTTCTAAATGGAACTAACCCTTTCTCAAGACACTATGCATTAACATGACATCTTTATGATACCCAATTACATTGATAGAACCATTAATGTAACCTCTTCTAATATATACGAAGGATTCAATATCAAATTTAACCTCTACATCTAATTAAAAAATAAATAAAATTGAAGCATTTTTTTTAATTGAATTGTTTTTTGATATAAACTTTTTATGTTTCACAATTATTATATATTTAATTATTCACAATGTTAATTTATATTTAATTTAACAAAAAATTTAATATAGATGTAATGCTTTATAAATATTTTAAGTGTCACAATTATTTTATATGATAATAATTTATTTTTAAGGTCATGATATTTGTGTAGGAGATTTTTTTGTTTATAGGATAAGAGATTCTCCCTTAACCATTTGATTGTTATTATTTTATGTAATAATAATTTATTTTTAAGGTCATGATATTTGTGTAGGAGATTATGTTGTTTATAGGAGAAGAGATTCTCCCTTAACCATTTGATTGTTAAGGTGTATGGAAATATATAACCTCCTTCTTTAGTTTTCACCATGACTTCCAAAGTCAAAACACGAATTTTGTATTTACAATATTACTTTATAAAAAAAACATGAATTTTATATTTACCATATTAATTTATACAGAAATTTAATTTCATGTAAAGTAAAATAAAAGTTTATACAAAAATTTAATGTCATGTAGTAAAACCAATTATTAATGTTGGATAAGTATAACACTCAAACTATTTGGTGAATTATATTCTAAGTATATTGACTTGAAGTAGTAATATAGTGGTATATAGTGATATAAAGAATGAAAAATTGTTAAACACCATTTCAATTGACCCTTATTTTTTTTCAATAGTATTCTTTTCTATTTTATTTTAATAATATTGCATTAGGTTCAAGGGTATATGAACCTTTAGGTGAATATCTCTTATAACTTTAACATATTTTTAATGACTACATGATAAAATTAAAGAAAAGTTGATCATCTCTTCCATTTTAAAGATTTATTTTTAGCATTTTATTTTATCGCTAGCTTTGTCACTTTTTCTAATTTGTCACATCATTTTGAACATTTTATTACTAGTTAACTTTGCCACTTTTTGACAATAAAATCATTTTTTGATAGTACATAGTGAACATAAAATAAAACATAAAAGTTTTTAAGAATTTGATGCTTAATTTAAAATACATTGTAAAAAAGAGAATACACAAATCATTATTTCATTACTAGTTAACTATTCCATTCCACCTTTTGAATGGTATAATCATATTTTTGACAATACACGGTGAACATAAAATCAAACATTTAAATTAATACATAGCATAAAAGTATTTAAGACTTTGATGCTTAATTTAAAATGGATTGTAAAAATAAAAATATACAAAACATGATTTGACAATAGAATCATGTATTTTTCATATTTTTGAAAGTACACAATAAACATAAAATGAAACATTTAAATTAATACATTGCAAAACATTAGTTCATAACAAAACATTAGTTCATAATAAGTTAACTTTGACACTTTTTTACCATCAATTATGAGAAATTGAATATGAGACAAAAATTGCTATTTTGAATTCCAAAATTATGAAATATATATATTATAATCAAATTTATACAAAACATTAGTTCATAACAAGTTAACTTTGCCACTTTTTTACCATCAATTATGAGAAATCAAATATATATGAGACAAAAATTATTATTTTGAATTCCAAAATTATGAAATATATATATATTATAATCAAAATCTGAATGGTAACACTATAAAATACATAAGTTCCACATACATTTTAGGATGATAACAAAAACAAAAACATTTAACTCCAAAATTCTAGACTCTAAGCCATCTCTTTAAGATAGATCACTTCATACATGAAATTCAAACCTGCAAAAAAATAGATTTCAAAAATTAAAAATTTACAATTCAAACATGCGAAATAATATAGAATTCAAAATTTGTAATTAAAATAAAATTGACATTCATACCAAAAGAGTTAACTGTCATCCTCTAACATACTCTTTCCCACAAAATATATTGTAAACATATTTTCCACTAAATATAATTTAGACATCTGTAAAAATAAAAAACATAATAAAAAAACAAATAACACATATTAGCATATAAACTACACAACTAAATATTAAATAAACAATAAGTAATAATAACATAACCAACCACAAGATTTAATATCTAGTTACTCTCCAATTAAGAGTACATGATTTAAAAAAATTGTAAATCTTATCTAAAATCTTAAAAAAAATTAAAAAGAAAAATTATGTTCTTGGTAAAAAAAAATTGAATTAAAGAACTATATAATAATCTGAAAATAAATATAGAACTGTGTATGAATAAAGTTCACAAATCTCCATATTAAGTCATTCTTCCAATGTAATACTTATCTCATTGTGGATAAAGTCTCAAATCCTTGTGGATAAGGTCCCAAATCCATGAGGTGAAATTTTTCTTGTGGATAAGGTCTCAAATCCTTGAGGTGAAATTCTCCTTGTGGATAAGGTCCCAAATCCTTGAGGTGAAATTTTCATCCCAAGTGATGTTATTGTGTTCTTGGTAAAAGAAATTGTGTTTTAGAGTTGGATAATAATCTGAAAATAAATATAGAATTGTGTATGAAGATAATTCACAAATCTCTATGTATTAAGTCATTCTTCCAAAGAAATATTTATCTCCTTGTGGATAAAGTCCAAAATCCTTCCGGTGTTGTTATCCCAGGTGTTGTTATTTGATCATATTTACACATCAATAAAATACTAATCTCCTCAGCAGTTAAATACTTTTTATCTTCTTCTACAGTGGTCATATAATCAAATTTCACAATGCCCTTTCAAACTAAAGGACTCATAAATCTCCATATTAAGCAATTCTTCCAAAAAACTACTTCTTATCTAAAAAAGTTCACAAATATCCATTTTTAATACCATTCTTCCGAAAAATACTTATCTTCAATGGAATAGATGTTCCCATATAATACTATGGCATTCTTGGACAAGAAAGAAAGGACTGCAATCGAGGAAAATTTAGAAACTTTCTCTTTTCTGATGTGGAATAGAATCTGTTCTCAAATATTCAAACATATTCAAGTTCAAAATTAGGTGTTCATCATGATCTAACCTTAAATAAGTTTGAGTGTACACCATTTAAGACAACGACAAACTTATCTATGGGTTCTATATAATTCAAAATAATTGAGGAAAGGCTAAACTATAAATTTGAGAAAACAAAAATTTGATAAAAGTCAAGAACATACATTTATGAATCATCCTGAATGGACACATCCTTTCCTAAACTGGGTGCTTCCTCAATCCCAATCTCTCTTCTGAACACTCTCATGTACTCTCTTCTACACATTAGCCTATATAACACATTTCAAATTTGAAAATTTTAAAAATTATATTCAAATGATTATATAACACATTAAATTTAAATGATTTTAAGACATTAAATGATACCTGTGAACTCCCACCCACTTTAAACTCTCCCAATGAGAATTGAGACAAGCCAGCCCAAGTACTAGGAGATGAAATAGATGGAATAGAGAGCTTTGAACAATACAACTAAGAACTAAATCTAGGATTCAATGTGTTCACAATTATACAAAATTATAAATGTTGTTGATCTCTTATTCAAAAGAGTGGAGATTGAACAACTATTAGAAAAAACATACCCAATTCAATCCATCCAAATTCAAACTTGTCGAATCAAATCCCCTACCGACTGGAGATTCATTTAACATATCTCCAAACTGCAATTAATGGAAAGAAGAAATTGATTATTTCTATAGAGACAAAGATATCTAAAGTTAGAAGTCGAAGTAAATTATCATAAAATGCGTCAAAATTTTCCTAAATAGATCACATGCCAATCTGCGATTCAGGTCATCTTTCTAAATGGCCTTCTTCCAACCATCCCGACAAAATTTGGCTTACTCCAAAACTTCTTTTGCTGACATTCCATCTAAGTTTGCATCTGTTTTATCAACAAATGTGGCCTGGAAATTGGCGTTTTGTCGCTGACGCTTCATGCCAACATCAACACCATAAAACATAGCTTCCAAATTTTCCCCGATTGTAGTCCTGGTCTCTTTGCCAACTTCTGATGTAGACTGAAACTCTGAAAGTGATGCAAATACCCCTTTTGGGTGAGGTGCTAAAGGTTGTGGAAGCCTCAGAAATGTCGCACTTTGATATTCCCCTTTGCGATCATATGTATGTCCTTTACCAGTCCCATAATATTTGGACAGTAGACTAGTATAATCTGGGTGCATGTGCAAGAAAAACTCTGCAAAATAGTGCGAAACATTATCGTTCCATGAAAATTTCTCATATGTGGCCAAAAATCTGTTATACAGATGTCTGACAAAGTCAGGGTGCTTAAAATATTGCACCTTCAACATTTTTCACTTTGGGCCCTCTTTGGAATTAAACATGGAGATGGCGTCTTCTTTTGAAGCTTTTTTTTTTACTGTCTCCCATTTATCAGGACCCATCACCTGTGACTTTTGCCACCTCATTAGATCGAAAAAACTGTCAGTGGTTGGCCCCATCTTCTGATATGCATCCATAAAATTTTCTAGTGAATGCAAAACACTTTGCAAACTTTGTTTTCTCTCCAGAGGAAGTTCCAAGACCGCCAAATCATTTTCCAATATTTTTTTAACACCTGAGCATCGCTCAAGCATCATTGCTTCGGTATTCCCTTCCCAGGGAAGTTCATCGCCAACTTCTAAAGGATAGGTGGATGTTGGCGTGTAATCTTTTGTTTCTTCATAACGCGACCTCCTAAATCCACCTTCACCGTTTGCACTGACATTTGAATATTTGTGACAGCCACTCTCATTATCACCCCTTTCTCTAAATTGATTGCCTACACATATATTTGAAAGTAACTTCAAGATTTAACCTGACATAAATTTAAATACAACAAAATTCAACAAAAATAAATAAAATTTAAGAAACTTACAAGAAATATTCTCTTATCCAGAGCTATTCCCTACATTCTCAGGTGTAGGAGTGTTGATGCGCAACCTATCTAAGAAGGTTACATCCATAACATTGGTTTGAGCAGGTTCTGCAGTTGATCTATTTACATACTCATTTGGAAATATCCTCTGACGAGATTGTTGGTGATCACTCGGAGTCTCAGTTGAAGAAGGAGTTATTGTTCTTCCTTCTTGAGAATGCCTAGAGCGTTTGCGAGGAATGTTTGCATAATCTCATGTCGACATCACTCCGCAATATCTATCCACAATGCAAAGTTTATCAAAAAATCCAGATATGTACACAAGTTCAAGCAATTAAAAACGTAGAGATAAATCAAAGTTTTAAGCAATCAAGCCACAGAGGTACTAGCTCATTAGAAGGCGCAAACATTGGTCATTCAGCCATGAATCAATCAACTAAAAGATATGTAAGGGGTCCATAGACAGCATGGAAGATTATTATCCTTCACTCATCATCCATGCACAGAAAAGCAGGGCATTTGAATCTATAGGTCTTTAAACACTGAAGTGACGACCATTGATTCGGCTCATGGCCAACTGCTCATGCATGGACTGATGACTAAAGGGATAAGTGACAAAAGATAAAACCACAAACTTTTCACAATAATAAAAAATACCCACACATAGAATTCATTGAAATCAGAAGTTGGGTTCGCCAAGGGACTATCATTCCACTAAGAGGTTTATCATTCAAAATCCACATCAAAGAAAAAGACGCAAAAACTAAACATTCATCCATGAATCAATCAACTAAAAGATAAGTAAGGTGTCCATAGACAACATGGCAGATTCTTATCCTTCACTCATCATTCATGCAAAGAAATGTAGGTCATTTGAATCTATAGGTCTTTAAACACCGAAGTGACGACCGTCGATTCGACTCCTGGCCGACTGCTCAGGAAAGGACTGATGACTAAAGGGATAAGGGACAGAAGATAAAACATCATATCCCTAAAAAATACTGAGAAAATTCAAAAGTGTTTATAATTTATAATCTTATAATTAATATCATACAACCTAAGAAAACACATAAACCTACGAGAGATGAAATGCTAAAAACAAAAAATATAAAAAATAAAAACTATCTTAAGAAGAAATAACAGAAGGGAAAACAAGAAAAGAAGAAAGAAAACAAATAAAAACCATAAACAACACAAAATCTAAGAAAACACACAAACTTGCAAAAGATGAAACCCTAAAAGCAAAAAATGTTAAAAATAAAAACAATATTAAGAAGAAATAACAGAAGAGGGAAATAAGAAAAGAAGAAAGAAAAAAAATAAAAACCACAAACAACAAAACCAAATGAAAAGATAAGATGACCAATAAAAATAAAAAAAGAAGGAGAAAGAACCAAGGAAAAAACCAACAAAGGACAATAGCAACAGAAGAAAGAGTAGTCAAGACAAACAACATAGGAAGGAGGGACAGAAAGAGATGAGACCAAACATGTTCAAACTGCATGCTCATCTAATTCTATGCTTGAAGTGGTGATCTTCTTTGGCCAAGATTTTGGTGTCTTGGATTGCTTGAATAATGTTGAGGTGTGTGTGAGCCCATTCTTAATATTAGCTTCATGCTCTTTAATCCTTATTTGAAATGATCACCCAATTTCCCTGATGTAGTGTTTGCCATAAGTGCATTCTATCTTATAGACCCCTTTATACTAACATTGGTCCATGGTATCCTTAACTGATATCATCTTTTATCTAATGGTTTCAAGGGGTTTTAAAAGTGGCGATGATATCCTTTTTTATTAGAACCTTGGTGACCCTATTGGTGACCCCTTTGATGTAGGGAAGGTGGGGTATCTAACTCGATTGAGTTTCTCTAGAACGAGGCTCGCCTCTTGTACTAACCATGGTTTTTATTATTGTAGCAGTGATATCCTCATTCATATAACCTATTCTCTTGAAAACCTTGGCAAGGTGATCTTTTTCCTATTCAAGGTGGTCTTCATCAAAGATACTAATGGCTCTCAGTGCTAGGATGTTTTGAACTCCTATATTCTAAGTTGGATGGTGATAATCTTTTAAATGAAGATAACTATCTATATGAGTTTTATTCTTATATACTTCATGCACATGGTTCCCATATTGATTCTTTTGAATTAGTACATCCAAAATGGGATGTTATTATTCTCCTCCAATTCCATAGTGAACTTAATGTCCTCTGAGATACAGTTAAGGTGCTCAAAGAATTTGTTAAACTCTTATTTTATGTGAGGCCATATCAAATTAGTATCATCTACATACCTTTTACATCTCTTGGGATTCATGGGGTATGATTCCAATGCATTGCTTTTAAAATTTTCCATAAAAATGTTGGCCACCATAGAGGACCCATTGCAATACCACGGACATATGTTGAGGAAATATTGCAACTAGATTTAATATACACAAATATAAATTGGTCAAGACTCATATTAATGTAGGTGTAAAGTTATCTTTGGAACAATGTCCCAAGACAAAAGAAGAGGTAGAGTACATGTCTCATGTTCTTATACAAGTGTTTTTGAAATTTTAATGTATGCCATTGTCTATACTAGACCGGACACTACCCATGCATTGGGAGGTTTGAGCCAATACATGTCAAAAATAGGGAAGGAAAATTTAACTATTTTAAAGAAGGGTGTCATATTTTTATGGAAGTTTGGATT
>JASDQU010100766.1:317773-328259 GCA_032191745.1 Picea mariana
ACATAATAAAATGAAGTTTGAACTTTTTATTATAAGGCTTTTTATGGATGAGAGTTGTCACATATCTCTTTTCAAAAATATCTACCACTATTTTTAACCATTATGCATTGTACAATAATTTTACAATTCTTTTATTAATAGAATATGATTTTCATTATAATACTATATAAAAACCAATAAAATTAAATCTTGATTTAGCTTTTGTTTAGACCAAGGTAATCTACTTTAAAAATAAATTTTAAGATGGTGTGATTCTGGTCTTCTACCCATTATGATTTGATATTTCTTTAGTTTAATAAATTCAGTGTGAACAATTTTATATATAAAAGTTTTGTCTAATTTTTTAAAATTATATATTGATGAAATTATTCAAATATATAAATTTTATTTTGTAAATTCATATTGATATAAAAAAAGGTTCTAAATTTTTTAAAAAATTAAAATTTAAAAGAAAAAAACTTCTATCAATCATCACTTTCTTTAACCTCTTTCATGCAATTTTGCTTAATTGGTAAGTAGGTTATTTCTCACTGTTGATTTTTTATTATTTAGTGTTATATTGGATTTTCTTTATTTGGAAAGAAACTTGATGAATGATGTCTGCCTTAGGGAAAACAATGGTGTCTGTCTTATTCACTTAGGAAAAACAAGATAAGGAAGGGGATGGTGTCCCATTGTGGGTATGGCCCAGCCAGAGGATAATGTGGTTGAGGGACTGGTTTGACTAAGAATGCATAAGACAAGAGTTGATGGGGTGGAATGAGGGCAAATGAATGGCGTCGGTCCCCTCACTTTTGGTATTTGATTGGAGAGATGGTCAATTGTTTACCAAATGACAAAAACCATGAACTAACCCCCTTTGAATCCATTCATTCACTCCTTCCTCTTTATAGTTAGCAAGTACCAACTTGCATTTATTATAATGATAGGTATTGTATTCTCCACAAATTGAGGGGGGGGGGGCCGGGGGCGGAAGCGGAAGGGTGAACGGTGCACCGTGCAGCGAGCCGAGGCTACGAAGTACGGTCTCAACTTTAGTCGCTGCAATTCGGATTCTGGAAAGAGTTGTTTTTTCTTCGGACAGTCGCTTTTTCTGCTCAGGTTAAAATTGTCCAGGAGCAGCAATGCACAGTCTTCCGTTGGCCCGCCAATAGATTTTGCCTCAAAGCACTAGAGAGGAATCAAAGGCTTGATTGGCTGCTTAATCATTGCCATTACCAGACAGAGTTGAGTTTCTATGGATCGGATTTGAGGTTGTAGTAAAGAATGCTCGTGACCGTTTCCGCTATTCTGTGATACTTTCGAGCCACGATTGTACTGACTACACCGTCCTTCTGTGATACTTTCGAGCCACGATTACACTGACTACACCGTCCTTCTGTGATGCTTTCGAGCCACGATTGCACTGACTACACCGTCCTTCTGTGATGCTTTCGAGCCACGATTGCACTGACTACACCGTCCTTCTGTGATGCTTTCTTCTCAAGGTCATTTCTTGTTCCGCCTCGTGACGCTTTGAGAGAAGCCTTTGTTTGGTTTGCATGCCAATAGAGTCTTATTTCAATCGATGATGGGATAAATTCCGGACTTAAACGAATTACCAATCCAGCAGAAGAGAATGAGTTAACTTCGTTGAACTTCTCTGCTGTCTGGAAGGGGGTGAAAGATATTTACGTGGCCTTCGCCTTCCACATGAACGTGTACCATTTGAACTTCCCATAAAATCCAATCAACATTCTATTCCATTGAGGCAATTCAATCATTATCCATTTGTAATGGTGTTGTATTCAAGTCTTATCATAGTGTATCCAAGTTCATGATGAAGATTAGTAGTGTCATGTATGAGTTTTCCTTTGTTTTGTTAAGAGATATTCAATGGAAAGAGTCTTGGTTGGTCAAAGTCTATGAAGAGTCATAGAGAATATTTTTAAAGGTGTTTGAAATGGTCATGCTGAGTTGAGTTTAGTTTAGTTTAGTTTAGTTTAGTTTAGTTTAGTTTAGTTTTGTTATGTTAAAGGGAGGTTGAGTCAGATTGCATGTGTTTAGGTCAATAACATATCATCATGGTGAATCAGAAGCTTTGAAGAAGTTATGTAAAAGTTGTTGGCTTGAAAAGTTGGAGGTGCATGTTTGGTGTTACCGACATCTCAAACTTATGATAAAGTCTTAAAATGTCTTGGAACAAAGAGTATGTCATGTCAATACATTGTGATAAGTCTGGTTGAAAATAAAGTTGTCAAAGTAGTGACATTTAGTCTGATTAACTATTGTCACAAGTTTGAGTCTGTGTTGGCACTGATCATTCCAACAATAGACAAGTTTTTATTCAAAATTGTTTGCAAGAATCATTGAGTTCTAGACATTATAAAGATATGAAGAATTATGCAAAAGACAAATCATGTTGAAGTGCGGCAAGGAACAAAGTTTAACAAAGATAGTGCAGGGAAATCTAAGAAGAAGATGAAAGAAGAAGACAAAAGCAATAGAAGATAGACTCGTGATGAAGTATGGCAAGAGGAAGAATTTGGCAAAGATGAATGGTGGAAGACAAAGAAGGAAGACTCCAGTTGGAGAGGTAAAAAAAATTGGTGAAGAAGACTCCAGATGAATAGGTAAAACATAAGATATGCATGGTGATGAGATGTAAATGGATTTATATTTTGGGCATATGTAATGGGCTTGTAATTTGTTGGGCATTTAGTAATGAGTTTGGAATGTTTGTTGTGCTTCAGATGAAATTTTGTAATGATGTGCTTATGTGTTGTAGGGTGTGCATGATCAGTTGTACCCAACACCCTAGAGGTTTTTGGTCCAAAGTCGTAAAGCTTTTCCATAGGCAGGATAGATTCCCCAGGTGTTTTGTAAGCCCTGTTGAGTTAGGCCTACATGGATCAGTGTGGTAGCACATATAATCATGTAGCGTGTATCCCTCTTATGCATAGAGAGGATGTGGCATCAAGTTGTGGAATCAACCACTCGGATATGAACAAGGGTGTCAAGTGGACTCGTATATAAGCTCGATGGTGAGTCAGAGAAGTTGAATCTTCGATTAAGGGAGGAATGTGAAATGGAGTAATCTCAGAGTGTAAGTTATTTGGGACCAAGTTATGATTAAAGAAGAGTTTAGCATATTGTTGAACCATGTAGGTGAGAAGGATTCCCAAAGAACTAGCAAGTACAGTGGATGGCACCCATGCATCTCAGTAGATGGATTGTTTTTTATATAGACATCAATAATCAGTGGTTTGCAGGTACAAGAGAAAGAAGCAGTTCAAGTTAATCAATTTTGTGCAGGCACAAAAGGAAGAAGAAGAAAGTTCGAGGATGAAGCTCATAGTAAAGAAAGCCTAAGAGGGTGTGTGCATTGTAAATCAATTTCAGAGGTTTGTGGTCAGCTGAAACCATTTATGTGCGAGGTTCGTGGTCAGTCGAAACCATTTTTATGCAAGGTTCATGGACAATTGAAATCATTTGTGTGTGAGGTTTGTGGTCACCTAGAAACCACTTGGCATGATGGTGTGTGGTCATTTGAAACCACTTGGTGTAATCATTAGGGGTAAGGCACAAAATCCTAGGTGATTTATGATGAGGGGAAGCTAGTGAAATGAAGCAATACATCGAAGGAAGCCTAGTCATATGATGATAGAAGTTGAAGATGATGACATGACTCTGATAAAAACCTGACTAGATAGATATTAAGACAAGTACTCATTAAGGGAGTGTGTTGGACCGTGTAACTCCTACTTGTCTTAGTGATTAATGTGTGAAGATGTTGTGAATTATTATTGTGAGGTAAAATACAATCTCTACGTGAGTGGTTTGATCCTATAGTTTAGGAGGTTGTTAGATAGTTGAGTGTGAGAGAGATTCTCTCACAAAGTCTGCTAGTTTGGTGTGTGGTTGAGATATTCTCTCAACTAGATTGATTGTGTGGCTAAGATAGTGTGACTATCTTTAGACCAAGATTGATGTATACAAATGTGTACTAGTCTACTATGAGATTAATGAACTGAGTTTTGTGTGTGCAACAATGTCTACTCTCCAATTTTTGAATTAGAGCTTCACCTTTGCATCTTGAGTCATGGTGGAAGATAAGATAAGATAGATCTAGAGGGATTGGTGGAGTGATTGACAATGATATAGATAGATGAGATACCATTATATGTTGCAAACAAACACATAGGAATTAAATGCTAAGCAAATCATTTTAGAGGATAAGTATAAGGGCTTTTATCAGTGGATTATTTATGCAAATTAAACGATTACAATTAAAATAAAATTAGCACAATTACGTGAATGGTGGTGGGTATGTCAATTGGGTGTAGCTTGAGTGGTTGCGAGAAAAAATTGTTCCCTACCTACTCCAATGAAAATTCCATTTTGTGACATGTTTTGCCTTAGTGAGTTGATTTTTGATGGGCTATGTATGATCAATTTATGTGTTGTTGACTTGGCCTTGTGCCTTAAAGAATTTAGGGTTTACCCTAGGTATCATCCTTGAAATGAGGGGAAGTGCTCGAGAGCCTTCTCTCATGATATGTTATCTGGAAAAAAATGGCAGTGAACATATGTTAATTGGTTAATTGACTATGTTTTGCTAGATTATGTCAAATAATCACTCATTTAAAGGTAGTGATATTGGTTAACTATATCACCTTCCCAAGACATGAGATGAATTCTCCGAGTGAATAACTCTTTCTTTATTTTACAACTGTGACTATAAGTACACCAATGGATGGATGAGGTGTATGATATGTTTCTCATTCTGAACTCCAAGTTCTAAGTGTTAATGTTGCATCTCCAACTACATCTTCACATCCCACTAGCAATATAAGTGAACATACCCAAAATTCATGTGGAAGTTTAGTAAACTTGAATAGTCGCGAGGTTCCAAATCCCAAATATGTTTTCCTCAATGGTTAATTCTAAGATATTTCATGGTTTTTAAAAACCACAATCTTTTATTCCAAATGAACCTTGATATGCTAATGACCATGAAAGTAGGGATTAGAACACCTTTCAAGACATGGGAGGAATGTTATAAGAGAATATCTTATTTTGTATTTTACGATTGTGACTATCCCTACACTAATGGATGGATGAGGTGTACTATATGCTTCCCATTCTCAACTCTAAGATCTAAGTGTTAACATTGCATCTCCAACTACATCTTCACACCCCACTAGAAGCATAGGTGAACATGCACAAAATTCATGTGGAGGTTTCTTAAACCTGAATAGTGGCGAGGTTTGAAATCCCAAATACTTCTCCCTTGATGATTAATCTCAGGGGCATTCCCCTACACATTAGATGTTGGTTATGGAAATAAGAACATCCTTATTTCATGTACAAAACCTTGTTCCCCTCTTCATCCTTGGAGTTTGCATCAACTTAATGACCAAAAAGGTAGTTTTTTATTCAATTAGTCCACATCTTGCTTTACTTTGCTCATATTATCATTTGCGATGTAAAACTAAAGTGCTTCCTTGCACAAATTCTCTCTCTCTCTCTCTCTCTCTCTCTCTCTCTCTCTCTCTCTCTATATATATATATATATATATATATATATATATATATATATATATATACACACACACACACACACCTGGGTGAGAGGGCTCTGCAGTGGGCGGGACGCGGTGACAGGAAGGTCTGTGGATGGCAGCGGAACAAACAAATACCTGCGGCGACGACTGTCTTCATTTCGGGGTCGGTCTTTCTGATGGGTCATCGGCCCATTTCAAGGCAGTTCCAGGATGGAGGAGCAACGATCCATGGCAACGGATTTTACCCTGTGTTGCACAAACATTATCATCTGGGGGGTCATCGACGGCCGTCCCTGTTCAGGGTCGGTCAAAGGTAGCTTTTGTTGGGTGTTAGTGGCTCGACTCCTGGTGCATGGTGTGTTATCGATGAAGTTTGCGGTGGTGGCGACTTTCAGGGTTTGTTTGCGGCGGGTGTTTTGTTTTCTCTTAGGTTTTTCTGGACTCTCTTGATCTCTTCCTCCTTGGAAATAAGAGGTTTTGGGCCAGAGCTTTGAGGTCCTCACTGGGGGCGTGTAGTGTTTTGGTTAACACTTTGAGGTCCTTTGGGGGCATGTTGTGTTGGGTTAACACTTTGAGGTCCTTTGGGGGCATGCGACTTCTGCTTGATGGGGCTTTTTTCCCTGTTACAAATCTCTTTTTGCAGCCTGTGTGTTGGTTTTCATCTCTGGTGATCTTTCTGGTTCTTTTGGGGCTGTGGTAGTTTTTGTTTTTTGAGCATGGTCTATGGACTAGGTTTGCTATGAACCTTTGTATGGTTAAGAAGATGTAAAAAATTATATTTTCATTAATATAATTGAGATAATTTTCTATTGGACTATATATATATATATATATATATATATATATAAAGACATGCATAGAGGATTTGTGCAAGGAAATGCACTATAGTTTTACATTTCTTTATCTATTCAATGGTTTTAATGAACATCAACACACAACAATTATTTAATTTGAGATATTACAATGTGGTAGATGCATTTCTCTCTTTAAATTAAAAAGAAATTGGGATGGAGCCTCCGTAAATGAATGTTTCACCACCTGGACAAAAGATAAGTCAGTATCAAATGGATTGGCTGCTCTCACTTGTTGGCACATCTGGCTTGAGAGAAACAAAGCTATTTTCGAGGAGAGGAAGTCATCAGCTTTTGCAGTGGTTTACATGATTTTTGGATCATACTCTTGGCTTCCACCTTCCCTTAAACCTGCACCCATTACAGTTTGCACAATCACTCATCAAGATGGATATTCTATTGCTTGCTTTGATGGCACAACTATTTCAAGTGGCAAGTGTTGCGAAGCTGGAGGCATCATCAAAATACTAGGGTTGACTGTTTATAAATGGTATATCAATTGCGGGGAAGGTACTAATACAAAGGCAGAGCTTATGGGCGTATGGGCTACACTTACTCTGGCTAATTTGTGGGCTATCCAAAAAATTCAGATTTTGGGGGATTCAAAGGTAATTATAGATTGGATAAATCAAAAGGGTAATCTCCAGGCGGTGGACATTGAAGGTTGGAAGCTAAAGGCGAGGGAAATTGCCAACTCATTTCAAGGTATTAGCTTTCATCATATATACAAGGATTTCAATAAAGAGGCAAATTTATTATCAAAAAAGAGCTCTTGGAACCGGAAGGCAAATTATCCTATTATCAATGGGTAGATGGGGCTGGTGGACCACTTACTCATTTAAATATCTTTGAAACATCTTGCGGGTGATGGGCATTGCCTTACTACAGTCTGTAGTGGATATTACTCTTTTGTAAGTCTGAAGTATAATCTCTTGCATTGTTCTATGTCTTTTGGCTTTTGGGGGGATAGTATATCCTGTCTAGTTGTAGACACTTTTTATATAAAACCGAACAAGATGATCCATAATTAAAAAAATCCTTGATGATGTAAAAAAAATTATACTCTAACATAATTTTGAACAAATTTTCTATAAAAAAAAGATGCATTTGAAAAACTACGAAAGTATCCCTTCAATTAAATATTTGCAACTAAGAATATATATTTCGTCAAAATTCCCCAAAACTTACACTTTCCATCCACAATAAACAACCTCTCTTTGCAAAAATGCACTAGTCCACAAAAGGTGAACATATAACTAAGTGAATTAATAACTAATAAACAATGCTCCACTTTTACTAACTAAAAAAACCCATGTTAACAATTATATATATATATATATATATATAAACTTTTTGAAATAAAATCCAATGGAAATGTGATTCAGCAGCAAGTAGCAAACCCCCAATTATATGTATATAACTTACTTATTTATAAAAAAACATTTAATATTATTTATTTACAAAGTAAAAACAATTAAAAAACATTTATTACTATTTATTTACAAAGTAAAGAGTATATAAAATCCTACGCGAAGTTTATATATATATATATATATATATATATAACTTACTTATTTATTAAAAAACATTTAATATTATTTATTTACAAAGTAAAAACAATTAAAAAACATTTATTACTATTTATTTACAAAGTAAAGAGTATATAAAATCCTCACGCGAAGTTTAAATATATATATATATATATATAACTTACTTATTTATTAAAAAACATTTAATATTATTTATTTACAAAATAAAAACAATTAAAAAACATTTATTACTATTTATTTACAAAGTAAAGAGTATATAAAATCCTCACGCGAAGTTTAAATATATATATATATATATATAAAACTTACTTATTTATTAAAAAACATTTAATATTATTTATTTACAAAGTAAAAACAATTAAAAAACATTTATTACTATTTATTTACAAAGTAAAGAGTATATAAAACCCTCACGCGAAGTTTTAAAAACAAATTTGTATTTGTTATACAAATTTCTCCACTGCACAATAATTTTTTTAACTTTTATTGACCAAAATAAATATATAACTTATAAAATAAAATAAAAAACAGTGATATAAAAAGGAGGCTCCATGTGTAATGAAAGAATAACTTTTATTCTATCTCTCTAATAAGCAAAGCATTAAAGAATCATATGCAAGTGCTTCATTCAATGCTTCATATTTATTTTATTATAATTGATTGAACTGGGTCTAAGGAAGATGCTTTAACATTATCCTGCAACCATGTTCTTCAAACTCATTGTTAGTGATGTGGTGGCAAAAACATGCTAAGTGAGTTTTTCACTCCAACTAGGTGGTGGACAGGCTATACATATATTATCTTAATACCATGATTGCTAAGGAATATTTATATTTAATATTTTTATGTTTTATTAATATAAATATAAATATTTATTTTTTAATAGTTATATTGATTAATGCGAAAGAAAAATTTATATCATAATAAAAAAATCATATATATTTATTATTATTTAAAATATTTTTTTAATATAATTATTTAATTTGAATTTTTTTTTAAGAATTTTTTTTTTTTTTTAATTTTTAGGTACTCACGTTGTATGTATAGTATTTGGTGCAAACTCATTGAGGTTAATTATGGCATGTATCTTTTCAAAAAACACAATAAAGTTAGTTACTAGAGTAGTATGTATTTCCATCACTTTAAGTTGTTTTTGTTGTTAGCACTATCATAATTTGTTTTTAGTTTTAATTTTTTTTTTTTAATATTTTTTTATATAATTTCATTTTTTAGAGTATAAGGCTAAATCAACAACAAGGTTCAATGTCATTATAACAAGACACTCAAATAAAATTTTGGTGATCAAAATAATACTCCATTAAATAACACTTAAACTAAACTCAATTGACTATCATCTTTTTTTTATTATTCAAATAAATAACAAAAAATATTTAAATTCCATGAAATTAAAAAAAAACAATTAAATTAAATCTCTTGTATAATTGAAATTTAAATCACCATCAAAATATAAAGTAATTATATATAAGTTTTTGAGTAAATTGAATGTTATATTTATATGATTTTTTAAATTACCATTTTTTTTTATTTTAAAATTATTATTCACTTTAATTTTTTATATCTATTTAATAAAATTAATTATTATAAAAATAAATATTAAATTAAATTAATTTAAAAAATACTTATTAAAAATAATCAAGAAGAAATAAACCCATTCAAATATATGACGAAATATTTGGATGTATTTAAAACTATATGAGGAAGTATTGGAATATATTTTAAATTTTAGGATTATGTTGTTTTGCTCCTCTCCGACGTGTTATATAACTTTTGGGTTTGAATAATAATTAAAAAAAAAAAAAATCTCTTAATAAATAGGATTATGATTATGTTTGTTTTCCCCTTTTCAACTTGTTAGATATAAATCATTATAAATTAGGAATACATAATTTTAAAAAATAAATAAATTTTAATTTATTAATATATACTATGGGATAAAGAGCATTTCTAGTATTGTTTTTATTTAAAATTTAAAATTCTAATTTTTTTTTTAAACTTTAATAAAACTTTGTTCCCAATTTTAAAATAATATAAATTAAAAAAAAAAAACTAAACTTTACCTTGTAAAATAATCCACCCTACTTAAATACCCCGTATCAAACACCTTAATGCATATGCATTGAAGAAAGCAAATACGAGACATTGGAAAGCATTTATATTATTGTTTTTATTTAAAATTTAAAATTCTATTTTTTATTAAAAACTTTAATAAAACTTTGTTCCCAATTTTAAAATAATATAAATTAAAAAAAAAAAACAACTAAACTTTACCTTGTAAAATAATCCACCCTACTTAAATACCTCGTATCAAACACCTTAATGCATATGCATTGAAGAAAGCAAATACGAGACATTGGAAAACATTCACGTGCTTCAAATTTATAAAACAATGAAAACTTGTAATAATTTTTCTTTATTATAAAATTTTTGTTTATAAAATTAAAGAAGGAATTAATAAAAAGTTTGTCTCATTTTGTCTTTCTAATGATGATGATGATGATGATTAACATCTACTAAAACT
>JASDQU010100766.1:328359-338576 GCA_032191745.1 Picea mariana
TACCAAGGTATCATAAGGGATCTTATTGGATTTAATAATCATGACCTTAGTCTTATCAGTATTAACAGTCATACCCATATTGGAGCAAAAATCCTTGAGGATTCTTAGTTGGTTTTCAAGATCATGGGGACTCCTTGCCATAAGAACAATATCATCGGCATAAAGAAGAAGATTGTGACTATACCAGTGAGAGTAGGGCCGACACAACTTGCTTTTTCTAAGCATTCTTCTAATTTATCAATGTATATACCAAAAAGGGTAGGGGACAAGGGACAACCTTGTTTGACTCCGATATTGTAGTTAATCTCTTTTGACCAACCCTCAGTGTTTTTAAACTTAGCAATAACGTTCTCATACATTAATGCCACATTCAACTTACCTTATTAATTATGGTAATTTTATTATTTTATATGATGATATATATTATATTTAAAAAATGAAATATGATAAAAAAATATCATCCCTTCTTCTTACCAATTAATCAAATTTAATTTTTTTTTAAAATATTTAAATATATATTCTTTAATTTATTTTAGTATAATTTAGTATTTATATTCACCTGTAATAAAATTTAATCCATGGAATTAGGAAGAGAACATATAAAAAACAAAAGGAATAATTGTTTAAAATGGAAAGGCAGTATAACAACCTTGTCATCTCTTGAAAAGGATAAGCATAAATATATTTTTTATAAACTACCACTAACAAAGAAATATACCCACTTCTATGTGAAGGTCAACTTTAATTAAATGGATTATTCTTTAGTAAAGGTATTCTTAATGTTTACACGAGGTGTGACATTTAAATTTTTTATTATTAAAATGGGTTTATACCGCACCATGTTAATATAGCCTTGAAATTTGGAGCTAAATTAATTAAATTCTAATTTAAAGGTGGTAAAATGTAAACCCATTGGCTTTACATGTGATCTCTAGCTGAATTTTGATTGCAATAAGTGAATTATTACTACAAACCGAAGAATCTATGGATTAGTGGAGTACACATCCTATGAATTAAAAATTTTTAAAAATAATAATTTTAAGTACAATAAAATAATGATAGGTTGAGCATGATAGTTTAAAAAGAGATGAAAATAAGTGCATTTGCCAAGGGGATGAACAATAAATTGACATGATGAAGGGATGTAACCAAAAATATATGCAACATGCACCAACTTACCCTAATATTGAAATGATATATTTTTTTCCATTTAATTAAATGCCTTAATATTGAAACGATTTTTTTTCCCAATTAAATTATTTAAGTTAGTAAATAAAAATTAAAAATTAAAAATTAAAAATTAAAAATTAAAAAAACAAATATATTATAAGTAAGATTTGAATTTGAATAATAAAATTTTCAATTTAAATTTATTTAATAAAATAGTTTAAAAACTTATATAATTTTTTTAAACATATTTTAAAAATTAAAAAAAGGTTACACTATGAAAGGAAAATGATATAGATATTGTTAACACTAAAAATGTTGATTAAAAATGATATAGGTATTGTTAACACAAAATGTTGATTAAAGAAAGAAAAATGATATAGATATTCTTAATACTAAAAGTGTTGATTAAAAAATGATGATATTTAAAGATAAAAAAAAATAACAATTGAGGTTGAGTTTATAGATCTCATCATTTCTCTGCCTAAAGTAAAAATAAACTCCCTATGTAAAAATAAAGGGAACTTTTGTGACTCACTATATGGAAAAAGTAGGAAACCATCAAGCCATTCCTAAGTTGGAAGGAAGGCAACTTCATACTATTTGATGTTCCACTTGGAAGGAGGGCAACTTCATTCTATGTGGTGCCAGATACTTCAAGATAACAAACATCTAGTAGAAAACATGTGGTTCTTCGTCTTAAGGCTATGTAAAATATAAAGAATAAAGGTTAAAATTATTTTACATAATTTTTATGTTAGGACCAAGGACTAAGCCACCTAGCACCCACTAAAGTAAAAACTCAAACTCTAAGACAATATTTCATACAAGTATGGTGAGTGAGTCTCTCCTTTTTAGGTGGGGAGTGTGGTCTTTACTTAGGAAATTTTTGTAGTGAAATGTGTATAAGAGTTTCTTTAAATGAGTCTCTCCTTTTTAGGTGGGGAGTGTGGTTTCTACTTAGGAAAATTTTGTAGTGGAATGTGTATAAGAGTTTCTTCAGATATATATATTTTTTAATGATGTATTAGTTATTTCAAATGTGTTTTAAATAAGTTTTAATACCTTAAGTATAAGTTAAATTTTGATAGAGTGATTGATTTTAATGGGTTTCATTTTGCATGGTGATCTAGGTTTAAAATTCGTCATTATCAGGAGGAGACAACAATAAATTCAGCTATGATAAGGGATGGTGTGGCCCAGGGTTCGATCTTGAGGGATTTTGATAGCTGAGACGCCCCTAGGTCGCGGTTTCTCAGCCACAAGCTGTCATAGACACGCTAATAAACAAAAAAAAATCATCTTAAATAATAAGTTTTAAATTAAGGAATGTTTGAAAATATTTAATTTAATTTTTGATGTAAATATTTATTATTGGATAGGTGAATACATTCATTATTCTGTAAAGAGCACATCAGAGACATGCTTAGTTGAATCATTGAGTAATTGGATGCCCCCTAATGTGTGAGGTCAGAAGAGCAATTGATGGCTGAAATACATTACAATATCTTCACCAATGTATGAAAACGAGTGAGCCTGGGACTAGAGTTCGGGAGGTGCCATTTGCAAAACAATAATTGTCTCTCCGAGGCAAGCATACCCATTCTCGGGATGAAATAAATCATGGTTGCCAATCAAATACACTGCAAATCCATGCCATATAACTATATAAAGTGTAGCCACGAGCAATACACAGTGGATCTACATCTCAAAATCAATTGAAGATATGCAAGTAGATGCCTTCAGAGCTCGAGCAACAACTTCAAGATCTTCAAACTCAGTTAGGAGTACAATGTGACTATATGACTTCACTACCCTGAGGTCTTCGACGGCTCGTCGGGAAAAGACATGAGGATCTTGATGATCAGGCAAAGAACTTTGTCGATTTTGAATTAGGACTTGATTGGACTCTCGGGATGGCCAACTCATGAGGTCAAGAGTCAAACTGTAGAAAGGACAACTCAGATCAGGTGAAACTTCCCTTGGACAAAAGCATGAAAGATGATCAGACTCAGGCATCATGACATTGACATAAGTTCACGATGTAGGAGGCAACACAAAATCTCCATGTGTTTGGAAGAGTAACTAAACGAAGGAGGACACAACTCTATGTAGCGAGAACAACTTCCTAAGGTCATACTAAATCCCAATGTTTGACGAAAAAATGAAAGGATGTGCTTTGTCCAAGGGTGACTCTTTGTGCTGCCGAAAAAGAATACATATTTCCCGTCCCCTCTTTTTGGGATATTTTATTTTTTTGTCTTTTTCAATTTTTTAAAGAGCTTGAAAAAGAATAAAAGAATGCTACGTTACAAAGGAGGAATGAGTGTCACAAGCAAGCATACTAGTTCCAAGCACAAGGAACACACTAATGCTCAGAGCAAGGAGACATGTGCAAAAAAATGACACTTGAGGAAAATTCCTCCATGGGTTAAGGTGTCAGGTCGTAGAGGCAAAAAGTGCTACAAGGCTTGCAAATAAGGCATGCTTCAAATGTTCAGTTGAGAGCAACATGGATCCGACATTAGGCCAAAGACACAGAGATGCAAATGCAATTAGCAAGACACAATGAGACCCCCTTCAATGTAATTTTAATGAGCCCAAAGAAGGTAAGCTCAGTAGTTTTTTCACGTTTAGAGAGTTTGAAAAAATGTAAAAGAAGACTCCAGGGAGTACCTTTTTTGGAGATAGTCTGTCGGTTTGAAAAAGGGGTAAACTTGCACCGAAAAGACCTCTATTCAAAACCATTTTAACGAGTGTGACAAAGACAAGCTCACTCGACAATCTTTTCAATTTTAAGGAGTCTGAAAAGAGCTTAACTTTGGTGTTCTCACAGCCTTTTTCTGAGTTTAGTCTCCTTAGCCCGAAAAAGTATAAAAGTAACTGAGGAGAACTCTCCCGGCGAGACGAATCTCTAGAGGCGCACCTTTTTCCGCTATAATCTATAGGCTTGGAAAAGGGGTAAACTCATGCCAGTAGATGTTCTTCTAGACCAATTTAATGAGTGTGAAGGAACAAGGTCACTCGATGATCTTTTCAATTTTAGAGAGTCTGAAAAGAGCTTAACTATGGACTCCGTGGGGGTTCCTTTTTCGTAAGTAATCTCCAAGGCCCGAAAAAGGTGATAAACCAAAACTAAGGAGAATGTTCCTTTTTCTAAGATTTAGTCCCTCGGGCTCGAAAAAGGGTTAAACTTACACCTGGGAATACTCTTCTAGCGAACCGAAGTTCCTAGAACATACCTTTATTCATGAAATTGACCGTTTAGACCAAAAAAGGGGTAAACTACCGCCGGAAAGACGTGCCTTCAAATTTGATTTTGGCGAGCGTGAAGGGAAACAAGATCGCTCGACAATATTTTCATGTTTAGAGAGTCTGAAAAGTGCTTAAAGAAGACTCTAGGGGGCTACTTTTCTCAGTTAATCCAGACAAGATCGAAAAGAATAAATACAATCTTGTCGGATGTTGCCTTTGAATTTTAAAGCAAGATTGAAAGACAACAAAGCGTGCTCGTGAGAGAGTCTCACAGGGTAGAGTCTACACAAACACTAGAAACATATAAAAGGGAAACTTGAAATAACGTCGAATTAGGATGGTGATTATCAGATGCCAGTTGGTCGACAGTTACAATGCTTCCATTATGAGGGAAATGCATCACCTAGAAGAGCGTAGACACCACATCATTCATATCATATACATAATCACGCCCGAGAAGCATATTGAAATCTAACGGGCCTTGCACCACTATAACATCGACAAGGACAATATTCCTACCTAACGAGATAGGCAACTGAGGAAGAATCCCCAAATATTCACTAGGACGTCTGTCAAAAGCCAATAGCTCATGCGAAGCCGACACAAGCTCGAGAGATCCCAGGGCTTGCCAAACCGAGGAGGATAAAATACTTACAGAGGGTCCTTCATCCACAATACATCAATACATGTTTGTTGAATTAACTTCAACCCTTATTTGAAAAGGTGCAGAAGAAGGAAGACGGGGCTCAACAAGATCATTCCAATCAAAGGAAACCATCCTAGGGCTTGGAGGGGGTGTGCTCGAAGTGAGCGAAATGCCCCCTTGTTCTGAAAGTACTGAACTGGAAATGATAAAAACATAGTCGGTAGACACATCACTCCCTAAGAGAAGAGTGGGATCAACTGAAGATTACATCGGTGTGACCACTTTGGTAAACTTGACACTCTCTAAGAGAAGAGTGGGATCATCCGAAGATTACATCGGCACAACCACTTTCTCAAACACCGGTTGAATAGGCTACGAGGCAACATGGTCTAAATTCACATCACCCCCCAAAAGAGGAGTGGGATCAGCCGAAGATTGCATCGACATGATCACTTCATCAACCAGAGGCTGAATAGACTGTGAGGGAACCTCATAAGATTCAGAATCAGAAGAGCTTGCAGACAGGGATCATAATCTTCGTACCTCTGGAAGGCCAAGGCATAAATGAGTAAGGTGATCTCCCTTGCAAAGATTACAAGGGAACTTATGCTTACATCCTATCCGTCTAGGTTTCTCAACAGAATCAATTCCCCCAACATGACTAGTAGCGACTAGTTGCACATCTCCAACATGACTTGCAGAGGTTGGTGATTGGTCGACAACATGACTCGCAGAGGATACATACCTATTACCAATATGATTAGCAGTGACTGGAATTTTTCCCCCAACATGACTTACAGAGGCTGGGTGCTTGCCCCCAACATGACTCACATCGGTTGTTGACAATTCTCCAACATGACTAGCAGAGGTCAGTTGTTGAACTCCAGTATGACTTGCAGGGACTAGGTTCATGCCCACAACATGACTTGCAGAGGTTGGGTGCTGGTCTTCAACATGACTTGTAGAGGTTGATGACCTATCTCCAACATGACTCACAAAGATTGGTGATTTCTTCTTCCTATTCTTCCTCTTTCTATTTTGTTTAGACTTTCGGTTACTAGTAACTGTACTTTCACCAGAGACAGGAGAAGGAGGAGAAGAATACTTTGCTGATGAAGGAACATCAACATGATGCCCATGACATAAAGTGCTTAACTGAGAAGCGTCAAGATCATTTGGGACATTTGGAATGGTATCCAACCAAACCGGTAGTCCCACATTCAACCCAGGCATGTATAAAGTGGCCATCAAAGGGACACTAATGTTTTCGAAGAAAGGAAAAGCACAAGAATCCCCTTGCATAGGGGTTCCTTGGTTGGTATCATCAGAAAATTTAGCCATGAAGATCATATGCATAGGTTCTCCCCTTGCAGGATCATTCAAGTCTGTAAAATTCTAACGCACTGACTCCGACGAACCAATGCTATAAAAAACAATGCCTATAAAGAGGCAGCTCCATGTTTCTAAGCGGAAGAGCGAAAAACCCTCATGACCGATAGAGTGGGTGGTCTACCACCTTAGGTCAGAGACCCAAATAAATGATTGAATAATTCACTATGGAAAACTAGGGAGCACAGAGCACACACTAAAAGTTCCTAAAGGCAAATCAAGCAGATGACTATCTAGTAGGAAGGATAGTTACACCAATCGACACTAGAGCAACTAACTGGTGTAAGTGCAACTCAAACATGGAAGCACCCTCCGGGTATACTCTGCGAAGAACAATCTGTCGTCTTCCCCAGGTACTGCGGTATACCCCCGCAGTCACCCGTGTAAGTCCCTAGAATATGGGCAACTAGGTTGCCAGCTCATACTTAGTCACCAGGCGGGTACAGTCGACAGTCAGACAGATCGTAATGAGCAGGATGACAAGTCTGAAACYTATCGAGGGTATYGAGAGAAAATGGTCCRGAAGACAACAAAGGATCTAAAATGGATTCAAATTCCATGAAGCTCTGTAGGCAAATGCAGTCGGTAGTACTCCCAAGATAGATCCTCAATATGCGTTCCCCACTACGTTCAGTCCATCTTTGGAGGGGTTATCTCCGTTGTCTTTCYTCACGCAACCTCATGTTTATCCCCTGTGTTAGAGGGTGGTCCCAGATAAATTTYAYGACACTGRACTTAAGAACTCCCTAACTCAGACTCCAATGTTTGATTTAACRACCTTGAAKATTTTCCTCTCTAGCCTAATTGTTTTTCAAAATCAACTCATTTTTCTTAAAATTCAAGCTAAAAATAAGCTAAAAATGATAGGAAACACAAGAAGACCAAGAAAAAAAGTAAACTGAACTCTACACCYAGGCTATGGCTATAAACAAAGACTTTGGACTGATCCAAGAAAACCCTGAGAAGTGTGAACTTCAATTAGGAAAAAGGCAAACTCCCTCTTTTTCAAAAATTTTCTTGAAACATAGACGCGATATTTTGCATAAGCAGCCTGCGTATGTACGTGGGTTTTTTAATGAGCAGAGCGCGTATGTAAGCGGGCTAACTCAAGATAGGGTGCGTAAACCTTTGTATCTTTCCAAAAAAGAAAAGATCAGGTAGTCTTACAAGGCAGGGACAATTGGTATAACACCTAAAGGTGACCAGAATCCCTTAATAGACTCAGAAAAATTGATGGAAACTTGAAAGGCAAACAAACCAATCAAACAATGCAAAATCCCCTAAAAAACCCTAGAGGCTTCCTCAGTATGGTCGCCAGTTCTACTAGCGAGAAAAACCCCCCTTTAACTACACTAGGGTTCAAAATTTAGGCAGATCGATTAACTGTCTAAAAGTCAATTAATTCTCTATACTATCCCAAACATACCAAAACTAATATAAATAAAACAAGGAAAAAGGAGATTGGGTAACTATACCTCTAATACCACGTCTGGTGATGACCTCCTTGCGCTTGGAAGTTCCAATGATTGCACACCTCCTCCCAGGCTGACCTGCATCCAAAGATTGACAAACAAAGAACGACAAGCATGTTATTCCATATATAAGTTAGGGTTAGATGTTATAATGTCAAGCATAAATCAATAAAAGTATTCAAGACGCCATCATTTGGGACAAGAAAATGTAATTCTTTTATTAATAACACAAAGATTATACCTTTACAATCTAAGTCGGCCACCGTTTCGCGAACCTGGTCCGGCCTCCTCTTCACCAAGCTCCAAGTGCACCTTGTATGAACTTCTCCTCTCAACCTTCTGATCTCTTCTAGGGAAATGAATGGGTTAAATGGAGGAAGAAGGGGCTAATGAGGGAATGCTGAGGCAATTTCTCACAAAAGACAACATTATCTTGGGCAAGGAGGGGAAGTGAAATCAGACAGAGTTTCATTGTTCTTATGCTTAGAAGTGAAATGAGACCCCAACACCTCCTTTTATATGACAAAATGATGGTTATTCGGTTGGGTGACGGGCTATAGCAGGTGGATTAGTTGGGAAACTTCCAATAGCCCGTCAATTTCAACGAATTCCATGCAACTTTTTATTTTTTGCAACTTTTGCAAGTATAGGTGGGTTGTAATGGTGCAACATGCATATGTACGCGAGCTGTAGTGGTGCATCAAGCGTATGTACATGGGAAATAATGGTGCAGGGCGCGTACATCTTCTGAAAAATGGTTTTTTAAGAAGAGCTACTCAACAATGCTTTGGCAAAAAATGCAAGTAAGAAGGCTAAGGCCATGTATGCATGTGTAGAGCAATTTAGGGCTATAACATGTACTGAGATCTAAACATCTTTTTGAGAACAACAATGTTACAATTCCAAGCTAAGAAGATAATCAGGGTGATGGCAACAAATACCGATTTCATGTAAATGATTTGTTTGGACATTTATATTGTGGATGTGTCAATTATTATGGACACAAAAATGGACAATTATGTTTTTATTTCCTTCATTTTATAATTATGTTGGATATGAAAAGTTAAAAACCATTTACAATCACCATATTGAAAATACATTAAATAAACATACTAACATAAAATTTTGTTTTGATATATTTTCATTGTCATATTTATTGTTTATTATAGAAAATTTATGTTGTATTGTATTAAAATATGTTTATGTTAACCTTTGAATTACTAAGCATTAATTGAGATATCACAAAGTTGGTGGCGTACAATAGTGAAGATTTATTTTACATTATATTTTATTTAATGAAAAATGAATATATTAAAAAATACTCAAACCTCAAAATTTGTATTGTTTGAGAAAATCAAAATCCAAATAAATATATACTTACTTTGATGGAACTTCTAAGGACAATTCCAACAAAATAACTTCGTGCAACATCTACAATACGTGTGGTGTACTTGGAATTACCAACTTTGATGGCATTCCCCACCTAACTAGTGCAACTATCATGGTCTTCACCTATTCCACTCCATCCTTTAGTTTTATAATCATATACACTTATATTAATAATTATTTTCACATTCTTCTTGAAATAAGTCTTCAAGAACAGGAAGATGAGGAGTCCACCTTATCTGCAGTACTTGACTCCCTGGTTCCTTACATCTATGGAAATGCTACAACTGTTCAATTACCCATTTTTCTTGGGAAATCGGTAACTAATCCTATGGTCGGAAAAGAGGAGGCTAGTAGCTCGCGATCAAATTTTGGAGAGGTTGATAAAGAATTTGCTTGGTCCAAGGGTATAGGTATAGAAATTTCTTCGATTAAAACTAGAAGTGCCTGGAAGAAAGATAATGCAGAGACTTCTCAGATACTCATATCACATTTGTTCACCGAAGGTGGGGCCCTTAGAGCAGCGAAGGCCCTCACAAGATCTAAATAATGTTATTACTCTCTCTAAATTTAAGGGGTACATGAGGCACCCTGAAACTTGCCTCGGTTCGTCATGCTTTGGACAAATCTAGACCTAATGTTGTTTTCTTTTAGGAGACTTTGGTTCATTCTGATAAGGCTCGTTCTTTCTTTCAATCTCTTAGACCAAAATGGCTCTGCAACGCGGTGAACTCTATAGGCACTTCTGGTGGTTTATTGGTTGCATGGGACCCAAATTTTTTTGACTTAATTCCTTTTCTTACGTGTGGTGGAATCTTTTTGACAGGATTTTGTTTGGAAAGAAAAAGACAGATTTCGATGCTCAATGTTTATGGACCATGTGTGGATTGCAAAAACTTCCA
>JASDQU010100767.1:25943-36206 GCA_032191745.1 Picea mariana
TTCCTTCTATATCTGCTAATGGAATTCTGTAATAAATCGGTCTTCTTCTAGTTCGACCAACTGCGCGAGCCTCTCTTGAATAGCTCTAGTGTCATCCATATCTATAAAGGTTATGATTCTTAAGATTGCTACTAAATATTCCCTCGGGACAACTACTTCGAGACCATAAACCAACTTAAAGGTGGTCTACATGGTCAACTTATTGCAAGTGGTTCTATAGGCCCATAGTACTGTTGGTACTCTTAGATCCCAGTCATCCATGTTCACACTATAAATCTTCATCAACGCTATCTCCAAGATTTTGTTGAATGCTTCAACTGTCCCATTTTCTTGTGGATGGTAGGGTGTGCTCTTCTGATGATGGATTGAAAATTCCTCAGTCAAGGCTTCAACGGTCTTATTGATAAAATGTGTGCTTTGATTGCTCATAAGGATCTTCTGGCATCCAAACCTAGTTATGATGTCATCAAATATGAAGCATGCAATTGTAGTTGCACTACAGTCCTTAACTATTCTTGCTTCATCCCATCTGGTCAAGTACTCTGTCGCAATGACTATGTACCTTGTTCCTATGTTCTTGCTTGGTGGGTTTATAGGTCCCATGAAGTCAATGGCCCATTTCTCAAATGCTTGTAGGGTTAGCTGCAATACTTAAGGAATTTAATCTCTTCTGGACAGTTTTCCAACTCTTTGGCATACATCACAGGCTCTGTAATAGTCCTTAGCATCTCTAAGAACCTTATGTGTTGTTTCTTTCTCTACGTAGTGTCCTCCTGTGATGCCTTCATGAGCTTTTTCAAGGATCAACGGTCGCTCTATCTCCATAACACACCTCCTCAATTTCTCATCAAGTCCCATCTTGTATAGTTGTCAAGCTATAAGTTAAAAGTCTGCAGCGCACACTACTAGTTGATTCTTCTGAGTGTTTGTATATTCACTAGGTGCCATTCCTATTGATAGGAACTGGACTATATTCATGAAGTGATCATCAATATTTCTAATGGCCAGCAACTATGCATCTGATAGTGTATCCTCCAAACTAGTAGGCTCTTCTCCATGTTCCAACCTTGACAAGTGGCCAGGACCTTTGTTCATTCTTCCTGGCTTAACCACAATCTCAAAATCATATTCCTGAAATAATAGAATCCATATTCATATTCTCCCCCCCAACACTGGCTTGTTGACTAGGTATTTTAATGCAGAGTGATTAGTAAACATTTTAAAGTGTCCTCCCAACAAGTAGTGGAAAAACGTCTGCAGTGCATACACCATGGCTAACCCTTCTCTCTCAGTGGTGGTGTAATTAATCTCAGTTGTTGATAGCTTCCTACTAGAAAAGGATAACAAGTGATCAATGTCTCCAGCTCTCGGTTGTGCTAGCACAACTCCTAATGCGATAGAAGATGCATCAACATGTGCGTGAAATTCCTTGCTCCAATTTGGGAAAAATAGGATAGGTGCAGTAACCATTTTCTTTTTTAGTGTGTCGAAGATCTGTTGGAATTCTTTTTTCCAATTAAACTGGACGTCTTTCTTCAAAAGATTCTCCATGGGTGATGTGATCTGTGCATATCCTTTAATGAACTTTTTGTAGTATCTAGTGTGTCCCAACATAGTGCACAACTGTTTGACTGAAGTAGGAGGGGAAAGATCAACTATAATGGAAAACTTAGATGGGTCTACTAGCAGTCCCTGCTTACACACAATATGTCCTAACAATACTCCAAAATGTGAGAAGAAGATGCACTTCTTCAAGTTCAATGCAATCTGACACTACCTGCACTTATCCAACATGAGTCTTAAACATTCAATATGGTTCTATAGTAAGCTAAAAATAGTCCAATCATCAAAATATGCTTCCAGGAATTTATGTAAAAACTCATTGAATGCTTTGACCACCACCCTAGAAAAGATAGTTCGGGCATTATTCAATCCAAATGACATCACTGTATACTGGTAGGATCCCCATTCTGTTGCAAATGTTGTCTTATGGCGATCTTCCTTGGCAATTCGGATATGATGGTATCCTGAAAATCCATCTGTAAAAGAATATACCTCTTGTCCTCCTACATTATCTAACAGTTCGTCAGTGAATGGCGTAGGGAATGGGTCATGTAAACATGCATCATTTATCTTCTTGAGATCTACACAGATCCTAATCTCTTTGTTATTTTTATCCTACACCACCATAGGGATAATCCACTCTGACTCTTCAATAGGTTCTATGATTCCTGCTTGCAACATTCTGTCAAGTTCAATCTTCACTTTCTCCTTATATTTAGGGTTCAATCTGTAGGGTCTCTGTTTAACTGGCCTTGCATCTAGTTTCAAAGGGATCATCATCTCTCCCATGGTCCCTTTAATGCCCTTCAAATCAGTGAACTTGGTTGGAAACAAGTCCCGATATTCATGCAGTAACTTTGTGATATTTTCAAAAGTGGTAGCATCCCAATAATCTCCAACATTTGCAAGATTCGGTGTTTGCTATGTTCTAATATTGACTTTATTGATCTTGAATGGCTATCCAATGAAAGGTAGTTCAACTCCTGGTCCTTCTATGTCTCTTTGGCCCTATGTTTCGGTGATGTTCACCTTCCTCGGATCATCGTCTTCATCAACATTGATATTGTAATAGCTTTGTAATTTCTGGAGAGGTGCAATCCATTTGTCCTCTTCTTGTTCCAAATGGAGGCTAGGTGCCTCCTTGAATACTTTCAATATTACAATTTGTAATGTTTGATCCACTATAGGATATTGGCTTTCAAACAAAAAGGTAGTTACAAAGTTCTGAGTCATACCTTCCCAGTCTACAATGACGAGGCATAGTTCTGCTTGTAGGTACCAATTGATAGGGGTTGTGTCCACTGTGTTGATGAATTTGTGCACCACATGCTCTTGAGGAATTTTTCTCTAGGATTCCTTGCAACTTCTCACATGGTCCTTCGGACAGCTTCAACTTGTGTAACTAAATTTGAAGCCTTCCACTTGCGCTAAAAACTGTGTTTTCATAAAAGTGCGACATTGTACCCAKTATGTAATGTTTTTTTTTTGTGTCCCCCACCATCTTGTTGGAGTTTCTTTCAGGGCCTCATCCATTTCCAACAATCTTTGTTTTATTGGCACAATTTCTTCAAATTCCAACAAGAAAKCTTCTAAATGATTTAGACCATCAAAGGTGGGCAAGTTACTTACTGTTGTGTCGATCTAGCGAACTTCTCTAGTTAATCTAGCACATCTCCTTGTATATACTTTGTACATTTTGTTCTGCCAATTCTCCAATGCTTCTTCTAAATCTGATGAACATGTGTTGTCACTTCGCCARCTTAGGTTCCCATCCACCATAATATTAATGTAATCTTGTTCTTTGGATGYTAATTTTTATATGTTTTCTAGTTCATATGCCTRGTCTTCTTCCCTGATGGGTTATGTGTATCTCTCACCTTCATCAAGATCCAAAAGTGCAATGACCCTAAGKCCATCTCCTTCAAACGTCATTCTTCTTTTCTTTAAATTAACCACAGTGGAATTATTGAAAGCCCAATCAATTCCTAACAACGCAGGGTAAGGAAAACTATCATCAACTATCTCAATCACCTCAAAGTCTTTAAACGTCCCTACTTCGTCGATGTCCACTGGGACATGTTCTAATCTTCCAAAGGGAATTACAGCTTGTTGATTAGCCATCCTAAGCCTAATAGGGGAGTAGCTCAACTTAGGTTTTCCCATTAGTGCCCAGGTCTGCTTTGTCATGACATTGACCTTTGACCCTAAATCGAGGACTACATAGTCTATATCATACTCTCCAATTTGAGCATTCAGGTGTAGTTCCTTATTTGTCCTTCTCTTTTTAGAGACTTGGTGTACTTCCCTATTCATCAAGGGATCTATCTTTCCTAACTTGTACTGTCTAATTAAAGTTTTTATCTCTTCTACAACGCTTTCATCCTGAATCAACTTAATACAAGTATGTAATAATTCCATGAGATTGCTTACCTCTTTTCCTTCTCTCGGCAGATTAGACTGGCCGAATTCCAGACGCATTCCACATTCTCTTACTTATGGTCGTGTCTTCTATGAATAACCTTGGTCTGTCCTGGATTCTTTTCTTGCCTCCCTAAATATTTGTTTTTCTTTCTTTGCATCAAAAACTTGTGTCTTCTTTGCAGCTTTCCTGACCCCTAATTCTTTTGTAGTCTTTCCTTGGGTCACTCTGTCTTTTCCTGTAACAACACCTCCTCTAGTGATAACAATGACTCTATGGTCCTCTCTGCAAGTTTCAACATATATCAGTTGCACTTGCGAGTTTTGTTGAGGTCGTTGTCTCTCCTGAAGTTTAGCTAGCAGTACAGGACAATCTTCGATAACATGTTTGAATTAGCTACAGTAGTTGCAAGTGGTACAAGGGTTTTGACAGTCCCTTTCTAAGTGTCCTAGCTACGCATAGTTATAACAGATTATCTGTCCTCGACCTCGACCCATACCTCCTCCTCTTCCTCTTTCTCTGAATCCACCGCGAGGGTTGAAGTTTACTCTTCCTGGAGAATTATATTGCGTAGTGATTCCTTCTTGTTGTACTTCACCTTGAATTTTGTATATATCCCTCAACCTTTCATGCATGAGGTCGTAAGCCCTAAAATCCATGTCATCATGTCCTACCAAATTACAAATTGTACAATACAGATTTGTGGGTGTCTGGACATATTTTTGCATATAGCAACATTCACCAAGGTGATGTCAATTTCTACATACCTCACACTAGGGTAGGGTAACTTTCTTCAAAGGGCTCGAAGCTCCAGAGGCCAAGTATTCATGAAATAAGGGACAATGTTCCTTGTCATGGCCTTATGATTTGCATATGATACACCAAATGTCTTCTCTTTTGTCTTTTCCCTTGTCTTTCTTCATATTCTCAACCTGTAGAGATAAACTAGTTAGCTGACTCAAGATTTGACTCATACCTGAGCTGGATTCTCCCATAGGGGTTGATTCTAACTTCATGGTGATCTTCAATGCCTCAGTATGTGAAGCAATCTTTTGTTGCATCCGAGGAACTCTGATGTGTGGTAAGAGGGCAACAATGAACTATTCCTTGTTCTGCTCATCTGGGATCTGGAAACTGAAATGGTCTATCAAGGTCTTAAATCTCTGATCAAACTCCCACACAAGTTCAACTATTCTCTTCTTGATTTATTTTAGCTCTATAATGCACTGCGAATCTGACTTAGGTTTCTTGAATTCAACAATTAGTTCAGTCTTAATGACATTTAATGGTTTCGGTGCAGTTCCTTGGACAAATTTCATGTACCAACTCAACGCGCAATATCTTAGGGTAGTACTAAACTGAGCTCATTTAACAGCTTCGTCGGGGATATTTTTAGTACTCCACATAGATTCACATAGAAACCAGTGCTGATTAGGATCTTCAGATCGATCTTCTCTAAAGGTGGGTAGCCTCATCTCATCTTCCATAGGTCTTCCTAGGTTTCCTGATTGAGTATGTGGTGGACTGCTAGTGACAGTCCTCAGAGCACTCTGGTGACTCTGATTACTCTGATTGCTTAATTTTGCTGAAACAAAAAGATAAATAATAGTACTTACTTCAATAGTCGGCACGGCTCCTAAATTTTTTGGCTCTTCCTGACAAGGTTCTTCAACTTTCCCTTCCTCTTCCCTAGAGGATTATGAATGCTCTTCATCTGTCAGATCTGCCTCTTCTCCACTATATAAACCCTCATTCCTGTAGTTTTTCTTAAATAGGTTCACAAGAGGAACTTCTATGAATGCTCTCCCACTGCACATATGTCCAGCCTCTATGTCATTGTCGTTGTCTGAGTTCTTGAACATTAGAATTTTCCAATCTGACCAGCTACTGTATCTTCAAGATGTTCTTCTCATGCAATAGCATCTTGATCTTCAACTTCAAAAAGTGTATAAATTTTCCTCTGGGTCCCTTAAAGAAATACTTCTCATCTTGGCTATATGAGTCTACTCTGTCAACAACAAACTTAGTGATATACCCTCCAATGGTGCTATCAAACTAGTGATCTACTGCTCTTGACACAATGTTATCAATTCTCTTGACCTTTTTGATCAACGTCGATGTCCAAACCATAGGTGTTCTATATCTGATCTCAAATTGGGTGTCTACTAACCTAGCTAGCCACTCATATAACTCCTGATGGATTCCTCCAAAGAAAATCTCATGTATATCAGTAAATATATATCTTCCCAACCAATCCTCTATACTAATATTAGGGTTCTTGTTCTGGGATTCAGCGAAGTCTTTTTCTTGATCCTTTATCTACTTCTGAATATCTTCCTTCGATGGAAACCACCTTAACATTCCATCAAGAAGATTCTCGTCCCGACAATGGAATCATTTGTTGGCATAAAGGAAGACCCAGGGTTCAACTCTAACAATGCACCAACAAGCCCTAACTACTGGCCTTTTCGGCAACACCTACAAGGCATATGTAGTCTCACCCGAAGTAGCTATAGGGGGTTACAGAACACAGGTGTATACAACCAAAGGGAATGAAAAATGGATTCAAAGCAACTATACACAATAACCTAGTACTCTTTATCTTCCTTAGGCCTACTGTGCAAGTTATATCTTAGATCTAACACAATAACATAATAGCATCATATAAAATGACAAATAACCCATCTTCAATCACACATAACACAGGATATACGTGGTTCACCCTCTCTAGGGATACGTCCATAGAAATGTGCTTTATATTGTATTAATATGGAATCATACAGTGCTTATCTATGCTCTCTAGCCAACAGATCTTCTCTCTTCCTCTTTGTCTTCCCTCCCTGTGCACCCAACTGCAGGGTTGATCTTCACACCCAACTAAATATCTTACAACATAGAAGGCCCTCACACATAACACTTCTCTCTCACACAATAGTACTCACTCAATCCCTATTACAATAGTTATACATTAAAATAGTTATTAGAGATTCTTAGGTTGAAACCTAAGTGTCAAAACCCTAGACACCAAAACCCTAGGTGTCTAAAACCCTAGGTCAACTTGACCCACATTTTCAGGGAATCGCTGACCTGTATTTCCTTCTCGCATAGTTCTCCAAAGCATCCAATGGTAGCTTTTTCCTCTTGATGAGTTGTCCACGATCCATCTTCCTTGTTGATTTGTCCATCCTCTATCTCCTCATCGAACGGCTTTCTTTCTTTTACTTCGCACCGTATTTTCTACTCTTTTGCTTGCTTTGATCCAGTATCAGTCACTATGTCTTCCACACAGTTCACATTCCATATTTTCTAGCTTAGTCTTCACTTACTTCCATACCCAAGGGCCAACAATGTGTGTAAATTGAAGAAGGTCATGTATGGTCTAAAATAGATTCCTAGAGCATGGTACTCTAGACTGGATAAATATCGACATCAGGCAGGGTTTAGAAAAGGAAGTGCAGACAACAACCTCTACATCAAGGTAACTCAGGATAGTATTTTATTAATTGAAGCTTATGTTGATGATATTATTTTTGGAAGAAATGATGACAGGTTAAGCCAGAAATTTGCAAAGGATATGCATAATAAATTTGAAATTTCATTACTTGGAGAACTATCCTTCTTTTTGGGTCTTCAGATACATCAAAGGAACCAAGGAATTTTTAATTCTCAAACTAAGTATATCAGATAAATTCTAAAGAGGTTCGGAATGGAATATTGCAAACCAATTACCACTCCTATGCAAACCAACTGCAAGTTGAGAAAAGACGATGATTCAAAGTTTACAGACCAGAGGAAATACAGGTCGATGATTGGCAGCTTGCTATATGTGACAACATCCAGACCAGATGTAATGCAAGAAGTTGGACAGGTTGCACGATTTCAAGCAACACCAAAGGAATCACATGTATTAGCAGTGAAGAGGATTTTTAGATATCTCAAAGGAAAATAATATTTTGGATTATGGTATCCAAAAGGAAAGGATCTATCACTTATTGCCTACACAGATGCAGATTAGGCAGGTTGCAATGATGACCTACGAAGCACTAGTGGAGCAGTGTTCTACTTGGGTGATTGTTTAGTATCATGGCTAAGCAAGAAACAATTATCAATATCCTTATATACAACCGAGGCATAGTATATTGCAGAAACAACATGTTGTACATAGGTTCTATGGATGAAAAAAACTCTGACAGATATACAGGTTGAGTATGATGATCCCATTCCAATCTATTGTGATAATACAAGCATGCTCAATATCTCAAAGAACCTGGTGATGCACTCCAAGACAAAGCACATTGCAATCAAGTATCACCTTCTACGAGAACAAGTTGCAGAGAAGAACATCAGAGTTAAATATGTGGGAACAAAAGAACAAGTGGAAGACATATTTACAAAACTTCTTACATGGGAAGCCTTTGAGTATCTTTTCCAGAGACTCAGAGTAATTTCTACTCAAAAATGAATGCTTATCTTATATGTCTTATATTTACATGAGGAAGCACCAAAAAGAGGACGGTTCAGGTTGGGAGATTAGTTTCAGAAAGAGTTTAGTTAGGGGGAGTATTCCCAAGGAAAGTTCAGTTAGGGGGAGTAGCCCCAGATGGAAATATACCTTTGCCATTGATGTCAAAGGGGGAGATATTTATTATATGCAAAGGTAAATGCTTGGAGAAACAACACAGAGGAATGGTTCTGGGGGGAATGATGGTCACAGGGGAAGCATGAGTGATATGACTTCAGTATTGCATCAGAGTGTTTCCATCAATGCCAAAGGGGGATATTGTTGATTATTTGGGTTGGTTATCATTGATGTCAACCCTTGAAGAAAGTCCAGTAGCAAATTCCGGTAGCACAAAGGTTTGGGTAATGGACCCAAGTTTGTTTGAAGGATAATGGTATGATTTTTGGTATATTTTTAGGTAAGACTATTCTAGATGGATAGTACATGTCATGCCATTTCTAGTGGTATGTGGAATTTCACATAACTCCTCATGGTTAGAGATTTATGGCCATGTGAAGTTGGAGAAAGGTTTGGGTAATGGACCCAAGTTTGTTTGATGGATAATGGTATGAATTTTAATATATTTACAGGTAATAATATTCTATATGAATAGTACATGTCATGCCATTTTCAGTGGTATGTGGAACGTCACATAACTCCTCACGGTTAGAGAGTTATGGCCATGTGAAGTTAGAGAACCCCCATGAGTCATCTAGAAGCCCCAAAAGGTCAACGTAGTCAAAGTGGTTTAAGAGATTTTAGAAGGTAAATAATAAASTGAARTGATGAGTGTACTATAATTCAAATTGAATACAAAATAAATTGTTTAAATAATAAATTTAATAGAGAAATTACTAATTGGACAAGTGGTTAGAAGTGGTTTAACCCTAAAATAAGGAAAGTGGGTTAAGATGGTTAAAAGGTAACCCTTGAGGAAGCTACATGAAAGTATAAATAAGAGGAAAGGCTATCTCATTTTAATCAGACTTGAGCATATTAAATATCTATAGGTGACTAAGGTAACCAAAGGATATCTAAGCCAAATTTCAAAGGGAAGGTGAAGTAAATAAGGCCGAAATTCAAGGGAGGATAAATTTTTTTGATGATTCTTTATAAGGTTGGTGCATGGTTGATGCACTTGCTTATGGTACAGTCTGATTACAGGTTGAGGTACAGGGAAGTTGGATGGGGCAAGGACATGTGGTTGTATCCACCTTCTAGTTATAGATGGAGAACATTGGGGGTTGTAGCCTCCTTTTGGTTGTAGCCAAAGAATTGGGGAGTTGGAGCTTCCTTTAGGTTGTAGCCTGAGAAACTAGGGGGTTGGAGCCTTCTTCTAGTTGCATATGGAAAACAAAGGAAGTTGGTGCTTCCTATGAATGTAATTCTTAAAGACATATAATAAAAAACATTCTGTGGTTTTCTCGCGCTTTGGGTTTCCATGTAAAAACATCAGTGTATTGTGTATGTGTATGATTGCTCATTTATTCATTGTTTATTTACTCTGCAATTATTGGATGATAATTCTAAATGGTAAAATCATGAAGATAGGTAACACTTTTGCTTGTTTTATGACAAAAAAAAAATGCATTTTCACAAGTTCTTCAACTTCCAACATATAAAAGTATTTTTTTTATTTAGAATTTCACTTTAAAGTAAAAACAAAACTTGTGAAGAATTATGTTATCTTTCCAATGACTATTTTTCAATTTTTTTTTATCAAGATTTGATATGTCAATTTGACAATTGTTTAACAGTATGTTCCTTAAACATGAAAGGA
>JASDQU010100767.1:44663-68513 GCA_032191745.1 Picea mariana
CAGGGTGGTAGGGAGGTGCTAGGGAGGATTTTTTTCCTCATAGTTTCAAGTGGGTGCTTGAACACAAGGATTTGTAGCTTCCATATGGTTGTAGCTAGAGAAACTAGGGTGGAAGGGTGGTGCAAGGGAGAACTATTGTTCTCTGTTATACAGTTTGGTGCCTTTGTGACTGGAAGTTGGTGCTTCCATCTAGTTGGTGTTGGAAAACTTAGGGAGTTGGTGATTCCTTGTAGTGGGTGCTAGAGAAACTAGGGAGTTGGTGCTTCCTTTTAGTGGGTGCTAGAGAAACTGGAGAGTTGGTGCTCTTAGCAAGTTGTAGCTTGCAAAACATAGGTGGTAGCCTCACAATGAGTTGGTGCTCATAAGAATGATAATGTACATAAAATAAAGATTACTTATCATATCAAGAAGAAGAGGTTTTTCCCTTTATGGTTTTCCTCAGGAAATATCTATCTCTGTATATTTCATGTGTGTGATTAATGTTGAATATTATATTGCCTACCTTCCTGCATTATTGTGATTGTCATTGAATGCTCTGTAAAGAGTTTAAAATAAGTATAATTGTTTAAGAACGGTAACAATTGATTCACCCCCCCCGCTCAGTTGTCCAAAAATTGGTATCATATTCGGTTCCTTTTATATAAAGTAGATCAGTAATCTTAAACATGTCAAGCCATGAAGAAATGTCAACCAATAAGGCCCCCCTATTCAATGGAACAAACTTTTCCTTCTGGAAAGTGAGGATGAGAACCTACATAATGGCTTTAGGTGCAGATATCTGGGATGTGGTAGAGACTAGTTATGTAAATCCGGTTGTACTAGCTAATAAGGATGAAAAGATAGAATTTAGCTTCAACACTAAGGCTATGAATGTTATTCTAAGTGGGCTTGCAAAAGAAGAATTTGTAAAAGTTATGCACTTAGAAACTGCCAAATAAATGTGGGACAAACTCATAGGAAGTTATGAAAGTAATGAGAAGGTAAAGGACGCGAAGCTTCAAACCTACAAAGTATAGTTTGAAAAACTAAAGATGAAAGAGGATGAAACTGTTGGGAAGTAATTTCTAAGAGTTGAAGAACTAGTAAATGCAATGAAAGCACTTGGTGAAAAAAATGAGGAACACTCTTTAGTTAAGAAAATTTTGAGATCTCTACTAGATAGGTTCAACCCAAAGTTCTCTACTATAGAAGAACTTAATGATCTAAAAGCTTTGGCTTTTGATAAACTTCTAGGAACATTGATTGCATATTCAATGAAGATAGTTAAAGATAAACCCACCTCTAGAGAAGCATCATTTAAAGCTTATAAGAATGAGGATTCTGAGCCTGATGAAATTGAAGCAAAATTTGTGAGAAGACTAAAGAAAGGATTGGGTAAGTAACAAGACAAGATGCCCTTCAAATGTTTTAACTATGGAAGGATAGGTCACTTTGCATCTAAGTGTCCACACAAGAAGAAGGACCAAAACTCTGAAGGTGAAGAGAAGTATAAATCCAAGAGATTTGGTAAAAAGAAACGTTTATGTGTAAACAATGATGACTCTTTAGGAAACACAGATAGTAATTATAATGATGAAGATAAGGTTAATGAATTTATGCTTATGGTCAAATAGGATTATGATAATTAATTCACAAGAAGTTATGTTGGTGATGAAGAAGTTGTGGTTGACTTGGAAGGAGAACTGATCAATGCTCTAAAAGAAATTGACAGAATCAGATTTAAGAAGAGAAAGAAAAAACAATTGTTGATATAGTTCAAGAAAGACAGTAAAAAACCTGATGAAAACTTTTCCTTGCTAAAAGTGGAATTAGAAGAGGCAAATAAAATAAAGGACATTCTGAAATAGCAGTTATCAGAGAAGAATGCAAGATGTGAAGCCTTGGAAGAGGAGGTAGTAAAAAATAGAAAACAGATGGAGAAGTTTAAATCTTTGTATCTCCAAAATCTTCCAAGCATTAAAGCCTCAAAAGGATTAGCCACCATTATGAATCAGCAAAGGAATCCAAATTTGAAAACTAGTTTGGGTTATGAATAATGATCAAATAGTGGTCAGCCAAGCAACAAAGAATCCATCAAGTTTGTCAAATCTATATTCATTGACAACAACAAATATGGAGAAACAAAGGAAGATAATGAGCCGCCAAGGAAGAGTAAAAGAAAAAGTGCCAGAACTGAATCTGTAAAAAAAAGAAATAATACACCCTTTGCTCAAAGAAATCATCAAAATAGAATAAATCGGCCTTCTCAAAGAAGACAACCATTTTCTAGGTACAAAGGATTTTTCTATGGATATTTTTTTTTTCTGTTCTAACTTCGGTCACAAATCTGTAAATTGTTCTTTAAGATTTAGATATGAGCAATCAAGACACTCAAGAAATAGATATCTGTCGCAACAAAGAATGAGACAGCCAAGTAACAAACAACCACAGACTTCAAATCGTGTGATGGATGGGAAAAGGACATAGGTTGAGCATAACAATTGTTATGATCATTTATGCAATGAACCAGAATGTTACACCTGCCATAATTATGGACATAAATCTACAGACTGTCGCTTATGGAACTATGAACCAGATTTGAATCCCTCTGCTGAAAATGTCAAGGTTTGGAAGAAGAAAGAGAATGATAAGTGTGAATTAGTGTTGTCATCTCAAAGACAAAATAACCCCTGGTATATTGAAAGTGGGTACTCCAAACATATGACGGGAGACAAAAGTAAGTTTCTATCTGTAAGAGAAAGCAAATCATGAAATGTAACCTTTGGAAATGATGCTCCAGGTAAAATGAATGGTAAAGGGATGGTGACTTTGAGTGATGGTAAAGGAAAAGACCAAGATATTTTTCTTGTAGATGGGTTGAAACATAATTTTCTCAGTGTGAGTCAAATGTGTGATAGATGATGTGAAGTGGTATTACTTCCAAAGATTGTAAGATAAGTCAGTAAACTCAGGACAAGTGGTGGCTAAAGGCACAATGATAGATAATAATGTATATGTGTTGAAAGAAGACAGATAAGAGTGTCGTCTAAGAAAATATGATGAAATCTATTTATGGCATAAGAGACTTGGACATATAAATTTTGACCACTTAATCAAGCTCATAAATCTTGAGGTAGTAAAATATCTTCCAAGAATATCAAAGCCACAAGATTCTGTGTGTAAACCTTGCCAAGTAGGAAAGCTAATCAAGACAGAGTTTATATCCAAGAGCTCTACTTAAACAGAGAAACCACTCCAATTGGTTCATATGGATTTATGTGGACCATCAAGACAGGAAGGCATGGGGAAGGAAAACTACTTTATGTTGGTCATTGATGACTACTCCAGACTCACTTGGGTTTCTTTTCTCAAAGAAAAAACTGAATCATTTGAGAAATTTAAAATATTCAAGGCTTTAACTGAGAATCAAACAGGCAACAGGATAAAGGAAGTAATATCAGACAAAGGAGGAGAATTTATGTCAAGTGATTTCAAGGAATTACATGATAAACATGGGATCAAGAGAGAGTACACAATCCCAGGAACTCCACTACAAAATGGAGTAGTTGAGAGGTAAAATATAACAATTCAGCAAATGGCTAGATCAATGATGAATGAGAAGAACATTGGTCAAACCTTATGGGTAGAAGAAATACACACAACAGTCCATGTTCTTAACAAAGACCACCTTAGACCACACAGTGACAAGACACCTTACAAATTGTGGTATGGAATACCTGCTTCAATCAAACACTTCAAAGTCTTTGGGATTAAGTGCTACATAAAGAATAATAATGAAAACCTTGGCAAGTATGATGACAGGGATGATGAAGGCATCCTCTTAGGGTATGCTACCAATAGTAAAGGATATATATGCTTTAATAAAAGATTGCATAAACTAGTTGATTGCATTGATTTAAAGGTTGATGAAGGAGTCCTAGTAAGAGAGGTGAGCAATATCGATACTACTACAGAGGACACAGTTGAAGCTGAAAATGAACAGGTCATAGAATCAGAAAAAGAAGACTCTAAGTCAGATGAAGATACAAATACTCAGGTAGACTCAAATCAACATACAACATTAAATCCTTCCTCTAGAATTGCTCAAAAGAATCATCCTGCAAGTCATATAATTGGTGAGAAAGACAAAGGTGTAAAAACTAGGAGAAGGATAATCAAAGACATTGAGAAATCACATATAAAATTCATATCCCTGGTGGAACCCAAGAACTTTAATGAAGCTAGTAAATATGTAAATCGGTTAAAATCAATGAATGAGGAACTGGACCAGATTGAAAAGAATGACACTTGGGAACTCGTTCCTAGGCTAGTAGATAAAAATGTAATAGGATCAAAATGGGTCTACAAAAATAAGATGAATGAGAAAGGAAATATTGAAATAAATAAGGATAGATTGGTCTGCAAGGGATATGCTCAAATAAAAGGACTGGATTTTGATGAAACATTTGTGTCTGTAGCAAGATCATAAGATATTAGAATGTTTCTTGCCTGTGCTTGTCATAAACAGTTTAAAGTCTATCAAATGGATGTCAAGTCATCATTTCTAAATGGAGATCTGAAAGAAGAAGTCTATATGGAACAAACAGAGGGTTTCCAACTGTCAGATAACCTTGACTTTGTCTGCAAGCTGAAGAAAGCATTATATGGGTTGAAACAAGCTCCTCGTGCCTAGTATTATAGACTAGATAAGTATCTTTAAGACAAAGTATTCAAGAGAGGAACAATTGACAACAACCTATATATCAAGACAGAGGGTAATTATTTGCTCATTGTGTTGTTTTATGTAGATGACATCATCTTCGAAAGAAATAATGCTTCATTGGTACAATGGTTTTCTTATGCCATGCAGTCTGAATTTGAAATGTCTATGGTAGGGGAACTATCATTTTTTCTTGGTCTGCAAATTACTCAGAGGTCTTAAGGAATATTTCTTTCTCAAGAGAAATGTTGAGGAGGTTTCAAATGGAAGACTCAACACCTGTGAGCACTCCCATGGTCACTGGATGAAATTTAAGCAAGGATGATGACTCACCTAATGTTGATAAAAGTTCATATAGGTCCATGATAGGCAGCCTGGTGTACATCAAAACATCTTGTCCAGACATAATGCATGTTGTTGGAATGGTAGGAAGGTATTAATTTGCACCTAAATAGAGTCATTTGATAGCCATCAAAAGAATATTCCAATATTTAAAAGGAAAAATGAACTATGGCCTATGGTATCCTAGGAATCAGAATTTTCAACTATCAGTTTATTCAGATGGTGATTGGGATAACTACGTGGATGAAAGGAAAAGAACGAGTGGAGGTGCATTCTTCTTAGGAGATTCCCTTGTATCATGGTTGAGAAAGAAGCAAGGTTCCATTTCCTTATCAACTACAGAAGCTGAATACATTGCAGCTGCCACCTGATGTACCCAAGTGTTGTCGATGATTCAGACCCTTGAAGACTTGGAGGTAAATTATAATACACCAATACCAATTCATTGTGATAATACGAGTGCAATTTGTGTGTCAAAGAATCATGTCTTTCACTCCCAGACCAAGCATATACCCATCAAGTATCACTTCTTGAAGGAACAAGTAACCAACTCCGTGGTTTTTTTGCATTATATCCCATCCAAAGATCAGATTTTTGATATATTCACTAAACCATTTGCACAAGTTCAGTTTGAGTATCTACGCCAGAAGTTGGGCGTGACCCCACTATCAACCTAAGAGAGTCCATCCTGTCAGGGGGAGTATGTGTTGGTTTAATATTTGATACCTCTGAAAAATATTGCAACAACTCGGGGGGAGCATGTTTTCTTTGACATTGATGTTAAAGGGGGAGAAAAGGTGTGGATGCTACAGTTGGAGGTCTAAGTAGAATAGTGCATTCATTCAGGGTTTCCATCAATGCCAAATGGGGAGATTGTTGTCATGTTTACACGCAAAGTGTGCTTGTCATTGATGGAAAGAAAAACAATGACGATGGCATGTTTATAGGAAAGAACAACAGTGAACCAAATCTCGAGAGACAAGAAGATGAGAAAGGCAGAATGTGCCAAGTGGGAACCAGAGGTATTTTGGGAAGATGCAGATGAGAAAGCACGAGAATCTCAGAAGAGATAGTGCAGAGTTGCACGAAAATAATGTAGTGTTGCATGCAGATCACAAGTGTTCACCATGTCCAAGGGAAACTTTTGCCAAAGCTCAGGACAAATAGCATTTTGAGACGTGCAGACATGATCCCATACATCAAGGCATGCAAAAGGATCAAAGGTCATGGCCTTTGACACTTAGAGATTTGAGGAAGACAAAGCTCAGGAGGAGGAGTGACAGTGGCCATTGGATCACCAATCCCAAATACCCGATGTCTGTCAGATCAGAGTCCAGACAAGAGGAGTGCACAGAGAAGGAGATTAGACCTCAGCCATCAGATCGGAGCACGAAGGACTAGCAACCATTGGATCCAGTACAACTGCAAAGAGGATAATGACCGAGATCCATCCTCCAACTCCATGAAATAAGTCGTGAAATGATCTGGGTCATTGGATCCAGAGGACATGTGGCGAGAGATCATCATTTCACTGACTCACAAACTGAATAATTCAAAGGTGAGAGTTGTAGGAACTCGCGATATGCGAAGTCACGAAACGATCGCAGTCGTTGATAAGAGGGAAAGATCTCGATCGTTGATATGATATGAAGCATTTTAGAGTTTCATGAGTTGGGAATTCTGAGGCAACTCATAGCATGAGTTTATGATATGAGAAATCACGAAGCACCCCTCTTGCTTGGCCCCTGGTCACAGTTGGTGGTCACATTGATGAAGGTTAAGGGAGGAGCTAGCACATTGCTAGGATTTACAATGGAGATCGTCGAAATTGAGAAATGAATTTTCGAATAGGGTTATGGTCACAATGAGTGGTCACATCAGTGGAAGAGAAGGGAAGGATCTAGTGGTGCTAGGCTCCACCTCATATTTTCGCTAGTTGGGAAAATCAAGGTGACTAGCAGTCGATCACCCAAAATGCGAAATCGTGAAACAACTGTTGGTTAGGAGTATGGTCACCACCGATGGTCATGTGAAAAGAAGGGGATTAGCCATAAAACCTAGCACCTAATGTGTATATTTCTCAGAAAGAGAAAAAGGTGCCAAATACAAGAGTGGGCGGAGGTTCTCTCAGTAACTGATAAGACACAAACTAATTGTAACTGCAGAAAATGATTGATTGCATCTACCAAAGAACTCAAGGAGCTGGAGAGTGATCACCAGAGAAGATGAAGAGTCTCGAGGTAACCACCAGTGGAATGAAGAGTCATTATAGAGATGATTGACTGATGAAAAGCATTGAAGACTGTAACTACAACAGAGAGGATACATCTCAATTGTGACAGAGAAGATGAAGATTCGCACTGCCAGAGAAGGCAAAGAATCTCAGGATAAGCCACTGATGATGAACAGACTCAGTATAACTACCAAATAAGATGATGAGTTGCATGTAGGATCTAGGAGAGGAATATGCATCATAAAGAGACGCATAACAAAGAAGAGGGGGGTGTTGTTGTTGAGTGTTTTCCATGCAGGTAGAAGCATGTTGTGTAGAGGAGCTGAAGCGCATAGAAGAGGTGTGGTGCATAGAATGGAAAGAAGACACAAAGCATAAATCAAAGAAGAAGAAAGGAACATAAATTCATATCTAAGAGAAGAACAGAAAGTGTAGTAGACACAAGGAGAGAGACATTGATGCAGGCAGAGCAAAGTAGTGTAGCAGAACAATGATGAAACTAGTAAGCCATAGATAAATGTTGTGTCACTTTGATAAATTAAAGAAAGAAAAGATTTTTATTTCATGGTGGTAGGTAGGTTCTAGGGAGGATTGTTTTTCTTATAGTTTCAAGTGGGTGCTTGAACACAAGGAGTTGTAGCTTCCATCTGGTTGTAGCCAGAGTAACCAGGGTGGCAGGGTGGTGTAAGGGAGAACTATTGTTCTCTGTTATACAGGTCAGTTCCTGTGTGACTGGAAGTTGGTGCTTCCATCCAGTTGGTGCTGAAACACTTAGGGATTTGGTGCTTCCTTCTAGTGGGTTCTAGAGAAACCATGGAGTTGGTGCTTCCTTTTAGTGGGTGCTAGAGAAACTAGAGAGTTCATGCTCTCAGCAAGTTGCAGCTTGAAAAACATAGGTGGTAGATGTTGGATTACTGAGAGGGGGGGTGAATCAATAATAGCATAAATATAATCATTTTTCTCCAAATAATCCAAGTGTTATATCAATGTAGAATTATTATCTAATAATGAGAAGTAAGAAATGAACAATCACACACATACATAGTACACCAATGTTTTACGTGGAAACCCAAATTGGGAGAAAACCACATAATTCTTTATGTTATATGTCTTGAAGAATTACATTCATTGGAAGCACAAACTTCCTTTGTTTTCCAACTACAACTGGAAGGAGGCTCCAAACCCCTAGTGTATCAGGCTAAAACCTAAGGGAAGCTCCAACTCCCCAATTCTCTAGCTACAACCAGAAGGAGGCTACAACCCCCTATGTTCTCCAACTACAACTGGAAGGTGGATACAACCACCTATCCTTGCCATGTCCAACCGAACTGAAGTAGAAGTAGAATGATGGAACCACTGTCACACTATTACTATGAGATATACCTATGTAAACATGTACCAATAAACCTGAACCATGCATCAACCATGCATCAACTTGTACCTCAACTTGTAATCAACCTATACCATAAACAAGTGCATCAACCATGCACTAACCTGTACCAAACAATCTGTAATCGACTTGTACCATAAAAAAGTGCAACAAACCATGTACCAAGTATGTACCATTCATGTTTCAAGTACTCATCAACTATGACTCATCAATATGTACCAACATCATCAACTATACATCTCATGTATGTGCCAACTCATCAACTACTTGTCTCAACCATGTACCCAACTTGTACCTCAACCAAAATCTCTCATCAATTTCATCATCCAAATATGATTTGTAACTCTTTGATAGACCTGGTTTATATGATCACATACCTGCAAACATTCCTTAACTTTAACAACAAGAGACTAGCATTTTCATTAAATGTTTCTTTAGTCTCACAAGACTTGTTTTGGATTAGTCAACAACCCTAACTTGAAATAATCATAACTTTCTAATTGTAATGAAAAAATATCTAAAACTGATACACAATGTTATTCAATGTTTTTATGCAATTCCTCTAGGTGTCACTATTTGGAACCTCTCAGAAAAGGAGTTATGGCAAAAATGGCACACCTTTTTGAATTATGTCTTATTCTAGAGAGCGACCTTGTAGAGCATGCTCCGAATGGAATATTTATTTAATTGATATGAAATTGTTACACAACATACTACAGACTGTACTATAACCAACACATGTGTTCTTACTCAATTGGGATCTGTTATGAAGAAGTTATAATTTTTTACCCGAAACACATGTTTTTGACTAGTTTTAGGACTAGCCACAAACCCTATTTTCCATGGAGTGTAACTCCAAAAATACAATGACCCAAAACATGAATTTTTTACCACACATACTTGGATATTTTTACTCAATGGCATAGAAATTTCATGGTATGAATCATTCTAGAAAACAAGTTATTGCAAAAATGGTGAGATGACCTAGAAAACACATACCTTAGAAAGCATGATCAAAAGAATTTATCCTTCCTTGAATTCCGGCCTTCTTTTCTTCACTTTCCTCAGAAATTTGGCTTAGATATCCTTTGGTTACCTCAGAAACCTATAGGTATTCAATATTCTCAAGTTTTTCTTAAATGAGAGACCCTTGCCTCTTATTTATACTCTCCAAGTAGCTTCCTTAAAAACATCTTCTAGGTCACTTTTCCCACTTTCCTTCTTTTAGGGTTAACCCACTTCTAATTTCTCCATTAAATTTATTATTGAATTAATTTATTTTGTATTCAATTTGAATTATAGTACACTCATCACTTCACTTTATTATTCACCTTTTAAAATCTCTTAAACCACTTTGACTACTTTGACCTTTTGGGGCTTCTAGATGACATATGAGGGTCCTCTAACTTAGTAAGGGCATAACTCTCAAACTGTGAGGAGTTATGTGATGTTCCACATACCACCAGAAATGGAATGAAATGTAACATCCATATAGAATAGTATTACCTAAAAATATATCAAAAATCATACCTTTATCCATCAAACAAACTTAGGTCCATTACCCAAACTTGGGTTCTCCAACTTCTCATGGCCATAACTCTCTAATCGTGAGGAGTTATGTGACGTTCCACATATTACCAGAAATGGCATGACAAGAACTATCCATCTATGATAGTTTCACTTACAAATTCAATGGATTTCATCTTATTATTCCACAAATAAGCATGGGTTCTCTAATCATACTTCGAGTCTAACTCAATCCGCAAAGCGTCTTCCCATGAGAGCTTTCACCATAAGGGGACCACTTTGGAGTTCATCCATTTCTACTTATTATCAACCATTAAAAGAAAATAATGAGTCATATTTACATCAAACAATATTAGGTCCATTACCCAACCTTACATCAATGACAACCAACCTTAATCAACAATCTCCCCCTTTGGCATTGATGGCAACACTCTGATGCAATACTAAAATCATATCACTCATGCTCCCCCTAGAACCACACCTCTATCTTCTGCATCTGATAAATATCTCCCCCTTTGTCATCAATGACAAAGGTATCTTTCCATCCAGGGTCAATCCCCCTGACTGAACTGTCCTCTTATGGTGCTTCCTCATGTAAATCTAAGACATATAAGATAAGCATTCAAAAAGAATTCATTTTGGAGTATAAATAACTCCAAGTCTCTGGCAAAGATATTCAAAGGATCCCCATGGAAGTGGTTTTGTGAAGATGTATTCCACTTGTTCTTTTGTGCCCACATACTCAACTCTGATGTTCTTTTCTGCAACCTAATCCCATAAAAAGTGATACTTTATTTGAATGTGCTTCATCTTGGAGTGCATCACCGGGTTCTTCGAGTTACTTCTGGCACTTGTATTATCACAATAGATTGGAATGGGCTCATGATACTCAACCTGTATATCTATTAGAGTTTTTTTTATCCAAAGAACCTATGTACAACATGATGTTGTTGCAATATACTCTGCCTCGGTTGTAGATAAAGATATTGATGATTGTTTCTTGCTTATCCATGATACTAAACACTCAACCAAGTAGAATGTTGCTCCACTGGTGCTTCGTCGATCATCAATACAACCTGCCCAATCTGCATATGTGTAGGTAATAAGTGATAGATCCTTTCCTTTTGGATACCATAATCCAAACTCTTCTGTTCCTTTGAGATATTTGAAAATCCTCTTCACTGCTAACACATGTGACTCCTTTGTTGTTTCTTGAAATTGTGCCACCTGTCCAATTGCCTACATTACATATGGTCTAGATGTTGTCACATATAGTAGGTTTCCAATCATTGACCTATATTGCCTTTGATCTGTAGACTTTGAATCATCATCTTTGCTCAACTTGCAACTAGTTTGCATGGGAGTGATAACTGGTTTGAAATTCCCCATTCTGAATCTCTTTAGCATTTCTCTGATATACTTGGTTTGATAAAAAAAGATTCCTTGGTTGCTTTGATGTATCTGAAGTCCCAAAAAGAAGGATATTTCTCCAAGTAATGACATTTCAAATTCATTCTTCATATCTTTTACAAATTTATGGCTTAACCTGTCATCATCACTACCAAAAATAATATCCTCAACATAAACTTCAATTAATAAAATATGAACTTCACTTACCTTGATGTAGAGGTTGTTGTCTGCACTTCCTTTTCTAAACCCTGCCTGTTGTAGATACTTATCTAGTCTAGAGTACCATGCTCTAAGAGCCTATTTTAGACCGTATAAGGCCTTATTTAATTTACACACATAATCTGCGTTCTCTGATAACTGAAATCCTTCTGGTTGTTCAATGTAAACTTCTTCTTCAAGTTCTCCATTCAGAAAAGATGATTTTACGTTCATCTAATATACTTTAACATTTTTGGAGCATGCATAGGATAAAAGAAACTGGATTGCTTCCATTCTGGCAACTGGGGCAAATGTCTCTTCAAAATTGATTCCTTCAATCTGTGCATATCCTTTACATACCAATCTAGCTTTGTTCCTTGTAACTTGTCCATATTCATTTAATTTATTCCTGAAAACCCATTTTGTGTCGATCACATTATTATTCTTTAGTCTTGGAACCAGTTCCCAAGTGTCATTTTTCTCTATTTGATCCAATTATTCATTCATGGTCTTATTCCAAAATTCATCCTTATTGGCTTCTTCAAAACAGTTTGGTTCAGTTGTAGATAAGAGTGCTAGGTGTGTTTGTTCTGGTGAACAGATTTTTCTTCTAGTCTCAACTCCTGCATCTTTGTTTCCAATAATATGATCTGAAGGATGATTCTTCTGTACGCGTTTGCTAGGTGTCTTTGGAGATACTTTTTGAACTTGCTCTTTTGTTTCTTTCAGATTCTCTTCATATTCTTCTTCTACTTCTTCTTCTTTGAAAAGTTGTTCCATTGATTTGTTTTCTTCTTCCTTTGATTATGGTCTGCCTGTTTCATCAATTGTTACATTAATGCTTTCCACAACTTTGTTCAATCTTAGATTGTAACACTTGTATGCTTTCCTTGTACTTGAGTAACCAACAAGTACTCATTTGTCCACACAAGAGTCAAACTTTCCCTTTCTACCATCTTCTCTTTTGATGTAGAATTTGCTTCCAAAAAATTTGAAGTGCTTCACATTTGTTGGTCTTCCTTTCCATAGCTCGTAAGGAGTTTTATCAGTGTTGTTTCTCAGCATTACTATGTTTTGAATGTGAACTGTTGTATGCACTGCCTATGTCCAAAATATATCTGTCAATTTGGAATCCATTAGCATTGTTCGAGCCATTTCATATACTGTCTTGTTCTTTCTTTCAACAACTCCATTATGTTTAGGTGTCCTAGCAATGGAGAATTTCCTTTTTATTCCATGACTGTTGTAGTAGTCCATAAATTCCTTTGAAGTGAAATCTCCTCCATTATCAGATCTCAAGCATTTGATTCTTAAATCCATCTCATTTTCAACCATTTCCTTATAGATATTGAAGTTTTCAAATGATTCTGACTTGTTCTTGAGAAAGAAAACTGCAGTCATTCTTGTATAATCATCAACTAATAACATAAAGTATCTCTCACCTTTTAATCCCTTTGTTGTAGTTGGTCCAACTAGATCAATATGCACAATTTCTAGTGGTCTTGTTGTTGAATATTCCTTTGATTTGAACCTGGTCTTTTTTTTCTTTCGTTGTTGACAATGCTTGCATAAAGTGTTGGTTGGTTTTGTGATCAGGGGAATTTGTCTGACTGCTTCTCTTTTGTTGACTTTGACAAGGTTATCAAAATGCATGTAACCCATTCTTTTGTGCCATAGCCAACTTTCATCTTCCTTTCCTAGACAACACTTTTTATTTCCAATTTCACTTAACACATATATGTTGTTTGAAGTTCTTGCAGTTGTACCGACCAATTTCCCTGAACCTTCTCTTCTTATCTCACACTTTTGTGAATCGAAAGTAACTTTATGACCTTGGTCACACATTTGACTCACACTTAGAAGATTATTTTTCATATCTTCTACCAGTAGAACATTTTGTGCCTTTTTATTCTTGTTCCCAATTAGGACTGTGCCTTCTCCAATGATTTTGGCTGAATTATCATTTCCAAAGGAGACTAATCCATTTCTTTCCTTTCGCAATGTAAGAAATTTTTCTCTATCACGTATCATGTGTTTTGAACACCCACTGTCAACATACCAACCATGTTTCTTATTCTTATCTTGTAGAGAGATTGTGCATTCTTCATTTCTATACTGATATTGCTTTCTTATCCATGTCATTTTCTGAGGGTCGTGTCTGTGACTGTTGTTATTCTGTTGAGTTTCTTTAGGAAGCACTATCATTCTGCAATTTTTGGCCACGTGTCCAAAATTGTTACATTTGTAACATTCCACTTCAGTGCTCAAAGATTCAAACATGTTGTAACTTATTCTTTGTGTTTCACTAGGTCTTCTTGAGTAACCCCTTTGTGTATGACTCTCAAAGTTCTTATTGTTCCTGTTGTTAGCTCTGGAATTCACAACTTTATGTCCAAAATTATTACACGCATAACATAAACCAAAAAATATTGTTTGATACCTAGGAGTTGAAGATCTTCTAAAAGAAGGTGCTCTTATGAATCCTTCTTCTTCTTGAGGCCTATCTGTCTATTGTTGATTCTGAAATCTGAATCTTCTCGGTGGAGGAGTGTCCATGTAATATTCCTTGTACATCTTCCTATCCCCTTTGATTGTTTCTGCATAGCTTTTTGGATTTGTTTCTTGCTCTATTGTTTTGGAGCTTGATCCTTTTTCTGTCTGATTCTATCCAAGTCCAGACTTGTCAAAATGAGATTTTTGACTGTTGAAAATGTCATCCAGAACTTTTTAGTTATTCTGCATATTTTTCTTTTGAATATCCTTTCTTAGTGTGACAATCTGAGCTTCCAAGTTTCCAATGATCTTTTCCTTTTCTTCTAGTTTTTCTTTGAGTGATTCTTCAATTCTTTTATCTTCTTCTATTTGAACCTTCAATCTTGTGATCATTTGTTCTAGTTCTCGAGTGTCTTTTTTCTTGTCTAGTTCTGCTTGTAGTTTCTTTTTTTTCTTCTTTTCACTTCTGATAACTTCTATGGCACACATTAATTCTTCTCAATAGTCAACTTCTGCCTCTTCAATTTCATCTTTGACTTCTTCATATCCTTCTTCGGCTTATTCGTATTCTTCTTCAGAGTCTTCTTTATCAGAATCTTTTACTGCCATGAATAGAACTCTTCATGTCTCACTGTCACTGATTTCATCTTCATCTGATGATGAGATGTCTTCTTTGATGCATAATATTTTCTTGAAATCTTTCTTTGTAGTTATTTTTCCTTTATATGTGTGTTTTCCTTTTGAGTAACCTTCATCATTTCTCTTTTTATTATGAGGATATTTGTTAGAAAAATGACCAATACCATCAAAATTAAAACAAATTAAAGGAAGCTTACCTCTATACCTACCATTGGTTCCCTTGTTCAGTCTTTTGACGAAGTTGGCTACTTCTTCATCATCTTCTGAGACGTCGTTGATGTTGCTATATTCCTCTTGTTCCTTTTTCTTTTTCTTTGATATTTTGGATGCTTTGAAGGATGCTTCTTTTACATCTGGATTTTCTTGTTCAGTTCTCATTTCATATGTTGTGAAGATTCCATGTAGTTCGTCCATGATTATTGAGTTCATATCCAATGTTTCTTCTAGTGATGATATCTTAGGGTTGAATCTCATAGGAAGAGATCTTAGTACCTTTTGAACAATTACAGATTCCTTTGATTTCTTCTCCCAATCATATGATTGCATTCATTGTTTCATCAACTCTTAAAAAGTAGGCTGCAATATTCTCATCTTCCTTCATTTTTAGTTGTTCGAACTGACCTCTGTAAGTTTGAAGTTTTGTTCTTGTAACGTCCTCGACCATCCATGCCGGGCCACGCTATGCCATAAAACACTTTTTGTTCTCTCACTGCGGAACATACTATAACATACCTAGCTAGATAACTAAGCTACGCCACATAAATATTTCAAACTGCATGCAATTAAAATATATACACACAGAACTCTTGCAGAAGCATTATATATAAAACATAAAAATACAAATAAATTACGTAAATTGCATGAATTCATATTGAAATAATAGTAAACAAAGACATGCAACATATATGGGAAATACCCATAAACATACAGAGAATTATAATCATGCATAGGAGAAACCCATAAAAATAAGCACGTAGTAACAATGCAACATGTAAATTTATCACACAATTGACACTTATCTTTGTAAGAATATCACCAACTGTGTGCATACCTTCCATGAACCTCCCAGCATTTGACCACACTACTCATCACTCTCAACAGTGAGTCACTCCCGAGATGGGACTAAACTCCACCCGAGTAAAGGGATTCCTAACTAGGCTAAAGGCTCATAGACAACAGGAAGGACTCTGTCTCAGGTGCTAACTCAAACTAACAACCCAGAGTCCCTAATTCCCCACATGCATGTCCCACCCAGGAAGTGTGCCCCTTATCTGCTCAATATTCCTTCGTCTACCCCACTTCCTTTTCGGGCTTCAGTAACAGGACAGATAGGAAGTCTCAGAGAGTTGTAGCTGTAATTCAACACCTTCAGGAAATCAATCCCCAAGAATTATCTCACCTAGATAATTTATCATAGGCCTGACAACCTTCTTTTTCAGTCCATCTCCCAAGATAACTAGATACACCAACACAAAAATGGCTATGGATATGGGTTCAGGTACAATCATGAAGATACCACAGATAGCTCAATGGGTGTGAATACTCATGGATGATTGACTGCATGGTTGAATGATGGAAGGAATGATGGAAAAGATTATAGGAAATGAACTAATTCCCAACAATATGTATGCATGTCCCCAACTTGACACTTGTCATGTTGGGAGCTACTTTGGCCCACTTGTCCCCAAATTAGAACTTAGGATAAAATAATTATCCATACTTTATATTTAAGAAATATTAATATAATATTCCTTGTTGGCTTAAGTTCCCTATATTATCCCCTTTCCTTAACTAAGCTCCTCCCTTTCCCTAATCAGTGGAGTTTATTCCCCCATCTCTTTTATCGTGGTTGATTTGTGTGCAACGATGCATTTATATTAATTATGAGACATGTAAAAAACCAGGCGCACTGGCCTTTAACATCTAGTCTATCTGACCTAATCAAAACATAAGCATCATAGCTTATAATAATTGGCTCACCATCCTATAAAACAAATCATATATACAAAGGCTCACTGGCCTCACAATCGTGTGCACTCAAGTTGTTGCGCGCGGTATCCAGGAATGTGCACACTTCCTCCTTTTACTACGTAGTGCATGCATGCACTATACCATGAAATGTGCATATACAATGATGTCATACAGATCACCAGCTTAAGTACATTTGTATTTACATTTACAATTGGGTTAGGCCTTATGGATATTAGAGTTCCTTTGAGTTTTGTATCTCCTTCATAAATATTTCAAAGCTTGTCCCAACTCTCTTTGGCGGATTTACAATGTGCAACTTTGGTGAATATTGTTTCACTGAGACCATTCAAAAGTGCATTTGTAGATTTGGAATTATTCTGACTAGGTTTTACTACTTTGTCATTTGTTGGTGGACTGCTGGTACTGTGTATCCATCTACAATTGATTGCCAAATTTCAAACCCTTGTGCTTGTATATATGTCTTTACCCTTATGCTCCAAAAAGCATACTTTTGTCTATAAAAGTGTGGTATTCCATTTTTATATGAGTTGGTACTCTCTATGATCTACCTTTCAGTGGTTAAACTAATTTCTGAAGGAACTTGCTTTGATACCAATTATTGGATTACTGAGAGGGGGGTGAATTAGTAATAGCGTAATTATAATCCTTTTTCTCTAAATAATCCAAGTCTTATATCAATGTATAATTATTATCCAATAATGAGAAATAAGAAATGAACAATCACACACATACATAGTACACCAGTGTTTTACGTGGAAACCCAAATTGGGAGAAAACCACAGAATGATTTATCTTATATGTCTTGAAGAATTACATTCATTGGAAGCACAAACTTCCTTTGTTTTCCAACTGCAATTGGAAGGAGGCTCCAAAACCCTAGCTTCTTAGACTACAACCTAAGGGAATCTCCAACTCCCCAATTCTCTGGCTACAACTAGAAGGAGGCTACAACCCCCTATGTTCTCAGGCTACAACCGGAAGGTGGMTACAACCACCTGTCCTTGACCCATCCAACCACCCTAAAGTAGAAGTATAATGATGGAACCATTGTCACACTAGTACTATGAGATATATCATTGTAAACATGTACCAATAAACCTGAACCATGCGTCAAACTGTACCTCAACCTATAATCAACCTGTACCATAAACAATTGCATCAACCATGCACCAACCTGTACCAAACAATATGTAATCAACTTGTACCATAAACAAGTGAAACCAACCATGTACCAAGTATGTACCAATCATGTGTCAAGTACTCATCAACTATGACTCATCAATATATACCAACATCATCAACTATACACCTCATGTATGTGCCAACTCATCAACTACTTGTCTCAACCATGTACCCAACTTGTACCTCAACCAAAATCCCTCATCAATTTCATCATCCAAATATGATTTGTAACTATATAATAGACCTGGTGTATATGATCACATACCTGCAAACCATCCTTAACTTTAACAACAAGAGACTGACATTTTCATCAAACGTTTCTTTAGTCTCACAAGACTAGTTTTGGATTAGTCAACAACCCTAACTTGAAATAATAATAACATTGTACCTGTAATGAATGAATATCTAAAACTAATACAAAATGTTCTTTAGTGTGTTTTATACAATTCCTCCAGGTGTCATTACTTGGAACTATTGGACACACCTACCACACTTAGAGGGGGGGTGAATGAGTGTGGGGCTCTTTTCCCAAAACTTCCCTCTTGCACAAAAACTGATCAATTAGCATTCAACATTTATTCATTACCCATTGTTGTCATTTATAACCATTTAGATGTAGGCACATATCACCAACATATATCAGCAATATATCATCAACAAGTCATCATCACAGTGGACACAAAGAACACAAGATGTATGTACAATTTTCTTTTTATTGCGGACTACAATTCTTGGGGTTTATCAGCAACAACTGAATAGAGTACAACTCTACAATAGCACCAACTCTATATGCAAGACTCAGCTTACATTCTCAGCACCAATTGAGATGAGGCAACAATCCTCAATAGATATCAATCTGTCAACAGGTACACGAMCTTTCAGTAGTGCAGCTCGCATGTGCACGTGCTCTAGCTCACTACAGCCCGCGTGTGAACATGGTCAGTGTATAATGTAACAAGTGTATACTCTTGAGCACTTAGGGTTTTTCTTTGCTTCACATGCTCAAATCCTCTRCAACCTGCAGTCACTTTCTCTTCTGTCTTCCACTATCCAAACTAACCCACAGCCAGTCACAATACATCCAATCTCTTGAATAGCTTGCTCATGCTCCACAACAAATCAATATGAATGCTATCTCAATCATGTATAAAAAACTAGTGTACCATAGCAATCATGTCACTACAGAATTAAAAGAGTGTTGCTCACTCCATCCATCAAATCAACCATGATGAGCCACATCATAGAATCCATACCAAGAATTCCCTAAGCATTCACAACATATCAAACAATAGCATCTATCAAGACAATAATGTAACCATACTAGTGTCTTCGTGATAGATCTGAGGCCATAGAATGTAGATCCATCCAAGAGCTTGGCACTAGCTCAAACACAAATCTCCATGAGGTTATTCAGTCCACGCTCTCTATACACAGTCAACCCTTTTGTACACTCACCCTATACACAACCAGTCCGCATGTACACGCACCTTATACACAGACAGCCCACGTGGGCATCAAAAAATAGGGTTTTATGTGACTCTAAGAATTTCACCGTCAAGATCTCCGACATTGCTGAAACTTTGATGCGTCCATGAGATCCTCCTCTTGCTCTCTTCTTCAGAATAGATCTTCAATCATGCTCAAGAGATCCACACCAATAAGATTATCTCACAAGAATCTCTCCATCAATACTCCAAACGATATTACCAAGAAGCTCTCCATTGATCCACAAAAATGATTCTTACCAAATGTACATTTTACAAGAGATCCTAGCTTCTTATTTATACTTTAATCTTATAGGTCACTTAACCCATTTTTAGGTTACTTAACCCATTTCTAGGTCACTTAACCTATTTTCCTTATTTTAGGGTTAACCACTTTCCATGAATAGAAAGTTCTCCAATACTTTATCATTTAAATATTCCTTCTTGATTTTGTCACTTTACTTTATCATTTAAATAGTCCATCTTGATTTTGTCACTTTACTTTATCATTTAAATAATGATTTCTTCTTTTCAAGCACTTTTACTTCTTTGACCTTTTGGGGCTTCAAACCATCATATGGGGGTCCTCCAACTTCATAAGGCCATAACTCTCAAATGGTGAGGAGTTATGTGACATTCCACATACCACCAGAAATGGCATGATCAGCACTATCCATCTAGGATAGTTTCACCAACAAATTCATTGATCTTCATCTCATTATTCCACATACAGGCATGGGTCCTCCAACTGTTCTTCTAGGATAAATCATTTAGTAAAGCATCTTCCCATGAGGGCTTTCACCATAAGGGGACCACTTTGGAGTTCATCCATTTGTGCACCTTATTAACCATGATAAGACAACAATGATTCATGTTTGCATCAATTCACCATTGCATCATGTTAGCAACAATTTTTGTCATTGGGCACAAAAGTACCCAGGTCTGCAGGTTGCACAAGAAGCACCCAAGCGCAGCATAGAAGAATCTCTTTTTAGGGTACAAGTCAAGCGAGCGGGTGAAGTTTTGTTGTCAAGAAACCAAAATCCATCTATAAAGTTGATCGATGGTCACCGAGATCTCGGGGCTACCAAGTTACCCAAGGTATAGTGTCAGAGAAAGCACCTATATTTCAAGACAAAATCTGGGTCGTCTGATCTAGTGACGCATGGCGCAAGATCTAGTCATGTCGGCATATCAGCATTCACGAGTTCGAAGGGTAAAAGTCCCTCATCATATCACATCTCGGAACCCTGAACCCTGAATCACCGAAAGCACCCAGAATTGGGCCCATGGTTTTGGGCGCCTGGTCACAAGGAAGCAGGCCTCAAGGAGGGGCACTAAGGTTTATCATTTGGCAAGACGGGTCTCGAAGAGCCGAGAGCGATCTTAGCCGTTCATCCCGGAGGGTTACGTGGTGCATGATTAGGCTCTCTGCCTTTTCACCCATCGTGACTTCAAAGTGCAAGGAGTAGCTCTTTCATATCCCCGAGACGTGAAGCGCTGAAGATGGCCTGGACAGTATTACCAAATTATTTCAGGACCGTCAGATCAGAGAAGGGCGCATGGCACCCATTAGGCCCTCTCTACATTTTTCCCATTGCAACTTCAAAGAGAAAGGATCTGCTCCTTCCTATCCACGAATCCCGAAATGCCGACAACACCTTTGAAGATAGGCACAAGGTCACAGCCCATAGTCGCTTGGAGGCAATAGAAAGAGCTACACAAAGGGCTGAAGCACTAAGTATAGCTGCAGAAGGGATCACCGTGTTCTCTAGGTGCCAGTTCAGCTCGATCTCAACCCTGATACCTGCTCAGAGTAAATGAAGAAGAAAGAGAGTGGTTGAAACCTCCCCTCACTCATTAATTGCATGGTATGGATGTCCCGGCGAGAAGTCTGCCCGAGATGGTCCCCTGTACAGATTCTCTCCACAGAAGCCATGCCAAGTCCTCGACTCACCAGGTAAGACTGCGCATGCTAATTCAACATTTAAGGGCTCAACTACCCCCTGGCATGAACCATGCAAAATTAAGGTGGCGTATGACAGAGGAGTGAAGGCTAGATTTGATTGAAGAGACACCTCATCCTGAAAGTTTAGGAGGCCTCTGATGGGCAAATGTTTAGGAGTATATACACCTAGTTTTGATATTTTTTCAAGGGATCAATAGTAGAGCGAAGCTCCCGATTGTAAAGTTTTAACAGACACTCTAGTTCTCTGGTTATGCATCTGTATGTAAGATTTCTTGTTTAATGACAGACAGTTTTCTTAGCCCATCTAGTTTTCATCTCATACTTAGGGAGTTCATGATTGATGGATTCACATGAATTATTGCAATTATGTTACGATAAAGGATTTATTGTTGCATTGTTGTATTCTCCGGTTTTATGTGTTTGAATGTAAGAAGATCTTGCATTTAGATGTTTTCTCCTACAGTCTGTTAGAAACCTGATGTTTACGACAGACCTTTGTAGTTCTCTTATACAAGTCTTCCCCCTACTCACCCTTACTACAACTCACTGTCTGAAGTTTATCTAAGACCTCACTTGCCCATGCATGCCTAGCCTAGTTTCAAAGTTAGAACAACATTGTTTTGAGTTAACTTCCATTCGATCACCCCTTTGTATAAACAAATCGTGACATAAACTGATGGGCGTTAGGCTCTGCTCCTGCTGCAATCCAGGAGTGACTTATGACGCCAACATTTCTAGCGCCATTGCCAGGGAAGAAGTTGAAAATTTTCCCTGAGATTGAATGACAYTGAGCCTTTGATTCTGAAGGTGCATCAGGTATCAAAGTCTCTGAATATTTCTATTATGCACCTGGTGACTCCATTGTGATGAATCCACTGTGGCAAACCTGCTGTGTTAATTGTGGCTTTCAAAGGCAGACACAAGCGGTCCCATCCACAGYTGCCTCTAGCTACACCTGAAACTGATCYAGAGGCAGTTCTCAGAAAAGGAAATCCCTCTGAAGGAGAAGATTTCACCGTCGAACCAGGTAATCCACCATCTCCTTCTRTAGGAACTCCATTTTMTCATCCTCCGTTTCTTAGCAGACCTTTTTCTGAAGTTTCCCATTTCCTGAATTTYRGGAGTGTTCCTGTTGAGTTCCCCCCCCCTGGTCTGGGATTGGAGGGAGAAATMCTTGTCACTCCCCTCTCCCCTGAAGCTGTACCTTGGCATAGACMTAGGACCACAGAAGATTTCCCCACTCCTAGMTTTACCACTCTTCCTCTTGTTACTGTTGTCACTTTTGCACAAAGAGAAGCATCTGCTGACTTAAGCCCGTCARCCTTCTCCCTAAATCCCCTATTGTTCCCCATTCCACTTACGAGCTCATCCCCAGTATCTCCTTTTCGGGCTCCTTCTCCTCCGAGTTCTCCTCCACGTAATATCCCTATGGCAGGAGAAAATCCCCCTGTGACCAGAATGGAGGCTATTATAGCCACTAGGTATGCTCCCCTTATGTTACCCCAACCTCTTAATGCCCTCCTAGCAGATGGTTACCTCAAGCAACTACCCAAGTTTATAGGCGAGGGGGACATAACTGCAGAAGAACACCTAGAAGCCTTTTACAGTTTTATAGATGATAATGTTATCATGCATGCAGACGTATGGATGAGGATTTTTGTCCATAGCCTTCAAGGTGAGGCTAGAAAATGGTTTAAGGCCTTTCCTCCTGGATATATTGATGGGATCGAAGATTTGGATAATTCCTTTTTGAGACAGTGGGGAGATAAAAAAGAATTCATGTATTACAAGACAGAGTTTGGGTCTTTAAAGAGAAAAGAAGGAGAGTATGTCTCTGACTTCTCTAAGAGATTCAATAAAATGTACAATAAAATCCCTGCTGAGATAAAACCCTCCGAAGCCTCTGCAAAGATCACTTATGCTAGTGCCTTTAATCCCGATTTATGCCTCCTATTGAGGGAAAGAAGATCCACTACTCTGGCCCACATGAAGGATGCATCCATGGAGGTAGAATCTAACATATTGGTTGTTGACCGACTCAGGAACACTGCTGATAGAAACACATCCAGGCAGAGGCCTAAATCTTCCCCATCCGGTTCCTCTCCCCTGCCCCTTCAGACAGATGAGACAACTAGAGTGCTGAAATCACTTGTTGGAAATACTAGAACAACTGAGAGGGGGGGTGAATCAGTTGTTTATAAGCTTAAACAATTTTATGCCTTTTAAATAATTATTAAGATTTCTTCATGTGTCATCAACCAATCATACAGCATATGGACAGTAAGATTAAAG
>JASDQU010100767.1:88171-104836 GCA_032191745.1 Picea mariana
CCTTCTTCTCAGCAAACTTCTGTATCTCGAGATTTTTTGGGCATCTTCTTCCATGCTGTTCCTCCTGAGCTTTACATTCAAATTTCTTATTCTTCTATCCTCACTGTTGTCATCAATGACAAGCATTCACTGCATTCTGTCCACTGAATTTGCCAACAAATATTTCCAAGATAAGTACCCATCGTATGATAAAATTATATGCTCCATTGTTAATTACATTCTTATGTTAAGGGTTATCATATATGTGATTATAATTTCCTGTATGTTATGGGTATTTCCCTGTATATGTTGCATATTTGTGGTTACTGTTATTTCAGTATAAAATCATATATTACAGAATTTAATTGTTTGTTTATGTTTATATGTAAAGATTCTGCAAGTGTGTTGTATGTATATGTTTAAGTTACATGCAGTTTGAAGAGAAACGTTATGTGGCATAACTCAGTTGATTACTGGGTATGTTACTGTATGTTTCGTAGTAAGAGAATGAAAGTTTTCCCTAGAGTAGCATGGCCCGGCCTGTTTAAGGATGGGGATGTTACCAACTAGTGTCAGAGCATGAGAGATTGCTCTGGAGTGGCATTTCCTGGCCTGTGGGTGACTGGGGGACATTACAAGTTGGTATCAGAGCTTCAATTTTAACACTGAGCCTGGATGGGCTAGACGGGTTCAGTTGAAGTGAATATTCACAGAAGAGTAACTTCAAAGTGACCAAAATTCAAGTCATGAAGCGTCCATGGGAAATGTTGGCATGCAGGTGCGCATGGTAAATTTTGGCACCATGCGGAAAACGTTGGCATGCAAGTGTGCACGGTAAATTGTGGCGTCACGTGGAAGATTATTATGTACGTATGCACGCACTAAATTTAGCCTTGCACGGTGAGCATGCATATAATAATGTGCACATGGGGTGCGCAAGTATTGCATAACACAAAGGATTTTTGTTTCTACGCGCATAGTATGAGTATAAGTTGCCTCGCGACAGTGTATTCAATGGTGTGCGCAGATAATTGGGTGTGATGGAACATATTGAACTTGACATGGTGCAATGCATAGGGAGAAATGCATGTGGAGTATCGGTGCGTGATACCAAAACTGTACGTAGTGGATATTGGCGCACACGCAAAAGTAGTGCACACAAGTTGTCAGTGCGATGGAGAAGAAATGAATAGTGGATATAGGTGCACAGAAAAGCGTTTTACCTTGTGATGTTTCTATGGATAATAAATATGGATGTACAGTTCAAATTTTAGTGTGCACAAATTCGTTTGGAAGGCGATGAGTCTGAGCTTAATTTGCATAATATTAGAAGAAAAAGAAACACACAACCGCATCGAAGCATTAATTAAAAGGAATTCCGAGTTTTATATTCCTTCGATTCAGACAGATGGAAGTGAAATATAAGCTTACAAGAAAAGCATACTATAAAAGAAAACAATACTCATAACACCACCAAATAGAATTTTGTAATAAATAGTCCAAAATCCACTTTTGTATTTATATAATCATATTAATCACAAAATTGCAAAAGGAGGATGATAGCAGTTATCCTGTTGTAAAAAGGGTCGTTTAAGAATAGGCCTATCATCTCTGGTGCTCCTTACCTCCACCACTAGCTGTTCAAAAATTCGCTAAAACATACTTAATTTTAGTTGAAGACTCACTTCAGCTTAGCGATCTCCTCCTTTAAAGAATCTAACCAGACCAGTTGATTCTCTCCAACACTTTCAGCCATTTCAGCCATGGATTCCTCCTTATTCTACCGCTTGCTTATTTTCTTCTTAGCAGTTGGCCTGTTGAAGACTAAATCCTTCATAGTAGGATTTAGCCTGACTTCCAACCACGAGTCTATAGCTGGCTTTGTGTGGAATTTAATCGCTAGAATGTGCGTAAGGACCCTTTCCTCCTTATTCGCAGGAAAGTCTATCATGTTTCTCGAATAACCAGTCTCACTTGATTTATCCTTTTCCATGTATCTCAAATTGTGGATACCGAAATGCTTTTATAGAGAGAAGAAAGTCGAGCAATTTGGAGATTACTTCGGTTATGGATACGTAGATACCTTAATACTTGAGGATTGGTAGTTATAGAATTCCAATTATGAAGCGTAGATGAACTACGTACAAGAGAGTTGGGTTGACATGCTCGGCTAATCCATTTCGAATGATTAGATTTTGAGTTCATTACATGGCGACGTTCAGCTGACATCACATGGCTGCAAAGTATCGAACGAGTGAAATGGGGTGATCTGACTAGCCATCGCCGGTCCATGAGTGGTGGATTTGACATGTTGAAACACGTGATACCACGTCTTGGAGAAAGTGGTTTCGGAAAACCACCTTCTTGCACACATGTATCTTTAAAGGCACCACGCATATATATTTTCAAGACTTGGGTCTTATCTAGAATTGTCATGGTGATAACACCAGGAAATCAGGAGAGATAATTTTGATGTATATATTGAACAAAAATGGTTCATATTTTTCATGAATTATTGAATTGTTAGCCTGATAAGTTTCGATGGTTGCATGTTTTGCAGAATTAAAAAAAACTAGATCAGATTAGACCAGTGCGGAGTCCATAGGAATGGAAGAAGCAGAAGGGAATTACAGTCAGCAAGATGAAAACAGAGAAGTGGATGTCTATTTGGGAATTGAAGGAACGAACTCCAACAGAAATGGAGAAGAAAGGAATGAAAACATGAATATGGCTGAGACCATTAAGAAATTTAAAAAGGATGTCCAAAGCCATAAAGTTGATAATGAAAGGCTTATGAGAGCCAAAGAGCAATAGGATGACTTCAACATGAAGTTATTGGAGGGCTTGAACATAATAGAAAATAAATTAGTTAAGGAGAGTGGCTCAAGCAAATCTGGAAGTCACAAGCCTTCGAATGAGAAAAGAAAAGCAAGAAGTGTTAGTAGATATCACCATCATTCCCCAAGGCAATCCAATAAGAGAGAAGGCAACAACTCAAGTCAATCCCCTGTCAGAAGGTATAAGAGGTTTGGGGTGGATTAGCTGCGAGGAGAAATGAACAAAATCAAACCTCCTACATTTGATGGTTAGCACAAGAAGGATGAAGATGCAGAAACATGGTTGTTGGGCATGAGAAAGTATTTTCAATTGCATAATTATTCTTCTCATGCAAAAGGTAGAATTTTTATCTATCAACTCAAAGGAAAGGCCTCCATGTGGTGGGATCAACTTGTGCAGGTGCAGCACATTGAAGAGAAAAGTGTTACTTGGAGGGAATTCAAGAAGTATTTTGAGAAGAAATACTTGACTAAAAGATACTATGACAAGAAAATGAAAGAGTTCTTTGAACTCAAGCTTGGAAGTATGACCATAGATGAATATGAGAGAAGGTTTTTGGAACTGCTGAAGTATGTCTCTTTCATCAAGTATGAGACAGTCAAAATTCAAAGGTATTTGAGTGGATTTCCATCGTTCATCGGTGACAAAATAAAGTATGATGATCCCAAGACATTAGAAGAGACCATAAGGCGAGATAAATACCTATATGATCAGCAAAAAGAAAGGACAGCTTTCCAAATGGCTTGGAAAGACAATAAGAAATTCAAGATGGATCAGAGGAAGAAGGGAGATAAGCCACCATTCTTCAGAAATAATCCACAAGGACATAAAACACCTAAAGAACCCAGAATGATTGACACAGGGAGTCAAGGGCCAAGGCAACCACCTATGAAATGTTGGGGTTGTAAAGGACATCATAGGTTCAGATATTGTCCTCACAGAGGTGAAAAAGGTAGGGTTGTTCACAATGTAAAGCAAGCTGAAAAAGTGAAGGACATGGGAAGATATGTGCCAAGGATTTATGTAGCCCTAGACAACAAGAAAGCAGAGTGTCAGTCCCACATGATTTAAGTGGAAGGTATGATCAACAACCAAACCATTGTTATTTTAATTGATTCAAGAGCTAGTCATAGTTATATAGACCCTAAGATGGTGGAAAGTTTTCAATTTCCAAGAAGCAGGCATGGGAAATCCTGGTTGGTGTAGCTGGCTATAGGAGCCAAAAGAAAATTTAATGAGATGGTTAAGTCATGCCTCATAGACATGAATGGACTGAACACCAAGGCAGATTTAAACATCTTGCCTTAAGTTTCATATGATTGTCTAATTGGAATGGATTAGTTGGACCAACATCACACTCTCTTAGAATGTCACAACAAATAATTTACTTTCCTGGATGAGGAAGGGAAACTAAGGAAAGTGCAAGGAATTCCCAGGGCAGTAACCATTAGAGAAATTTCAGCATTGCAGCTGAAGAAATGTTACAGAAAAGGGTGTCAAATAATTGCAACACATTTGGCGAAGACACCTAGAGATAAGGTGCCAAATTTGGAGAATTATGCAGTCCTGGAAGATTTTGAAGATGTGTTCAAGGAGGTAACCGGACTACCCCCAAGGAGAGACATTGATTTCTCTATAAAATTAATGCCTGGATCAACGCCGGTATCAAAGACTCCTTACAGAATGAGTACACTAGAATTGAAGGAGTTGCAAATGCAGCTTGAAGAACTTATGAAGAAGAGGTATATACACCCAAGTGTGTCACCTTGGGGTGCCCCAGTCTTGTTTGTGAGAAAGAAAGATAGAACACTAAGATTGTGCATTGACTTCAAACAGTTGAATAAAGTGACTGATAAGAACAAGTATCCTCTGCCAAAGATTGATGACCTCTTTGATCAACTCAAGGATGCAAAGATATTTTCAAAGATAGATCTCAGATCAAGATACCATCAGGTAAGGATTAAAGAATAATATATCAGCAAGACCGCCTTCAGGACAAGGTATGGTCATTCTGAATTCACAGTGGTGCCATTTGGTTCAATCAAATGCACCAGTTGTTTTCATGTGCTTAATGAATGGTGTTTTCCGAGAGTATTTGTACAAGTTTGTCATTGTCTTTTTGGATGACATTCTTATATATTCCAAGTCAGAGAAAGAGCATGAACATCAATTGAGGATGGTGTTGCAAGTATTAATGGAGCATCACTTGTATTCCAAATTGAGAAAGTGCTCATTTTATCAGAAACAAATTCATTATTTGGGGCATATCATTTCAAACGATGGGATAGCAGTGGATCCTGAGAAGATAGAGACAATTAGAGAATGGTTAGAGCCAAAGAATGTGACAGAGGTGAGATCATTCATGGGTCTTGTAGGCTACTACAGAATATTTATTGAAGGATTCTCAAATATTGCACATCCAATCACTTCTTTGCAAAGAAAGGGAGTGAAGTTTCAGTGGACACTGGATTGCGAGAAGAGTTTCCAACACTTGAAACAATTATTGACAAGTTCTCTAATATTAAGGATCACAGACCCAGATGAAGACTTCATTGTATGCACCAATGCATGTAATGAAGGACTTGGTGGAGTCCTCAGTCAAAATGAGTTTGTCATATGTTATGAATGAAGGAAGTTGAAGGATCATGAAAAAAACTATGCCACTCATGATTTGGAGTTGGTAGCCATAGTGCATGCCTTGAGGAAATGGAGACACTACCTCATGGAAAAGAGGTTTGAGATAAGAAAAAACCAAAATGGTCTAAAATATTCATTTGATCAACCAAATATAAATGCTAGGCAAAGCATATGGTTAGAATTTCTAAGCGAATATGACTTTGATATAAAGCATATCAAGGGGAAAGAGAATAAAGTGGTTGATGCACTTAGCAGGAAGGTGCATGAATTACATGCTACAACCATTAGCATGTATCAAACTGATATTAAAAGCAAAATTCTGGAGGCTACAAATGCAGATCTGCAATACAGAGAATTGGTAGCAATGCTACAGCATGGTAAGATGCCACAAAAGGTGGATAATTGTAATTTGGGAATAGATGGAATATTGTTACACAAGAACATAATTTTTGTTTCAAATGTCCAGGACTTGAAATGTATGATTTTGCATGAAATGCATAATGTTCCTTATGCAGGGCACCTTGGATATCAGAAAAACATGGCAGCAATCAAGAGCCATTACTTTTGTCCAGGTATGAAGAGAGAGATCATTGAATACATCGCTAGATGTATGGAATTCCAGAAATTTAAAGCTGAGAATAGGCACCCAGCAGGGTTGCTACAACCTTTACCCATTCCTGAATGGAAGTGGGAAGTGGTGACGATGGATTTTATTACGGGATTACCTAGAACAGGAAAGTTGTGTGATTCGATCATGGTGGTGGTGGACAAGCTTACAAAAGCTGCCCATTGTATTCCACTAAAAACTACTCACAAGGAAGAAAATGTTGTTGATATTTTCATGAAGGAAGTGGCACGATTACACTAAATTCCTAAAACAATTGTGTCCAACAGAGACCGAAATTCACCTTGAAATTCTAGAAAGGATTGTTCAAAGGATTCAAAATGAATATGAACTTTAGTACAGCTTATCATCCTGAGTCTAATGGACAGACGGAGAGGGTGAACAAAGTGATAAAAGATATACTGAGAATGTATGTGATGGAAAAACCATCGAAATGGGAAGACTACCTACACTTGGTAGAATTTTCTTACAACAATGGGTATCAGGTATCATTGAAGATGATCCCATTTGAAGAACTTTACGACAGAAAGTGCAATACTCCAGTGAGTTGGGATAATCCAGTTGATAGGATAGTAGTTGGGATAGAATTTCTCAAGGAGATGGAGGACCAAATGATAAAAATTAAGAAGAATTTAAAAGCTTCCCAAGACAGAAAGAAAAATTATGCCGATACGAACAAAAACCACAAAGAATTCAAAGTGGGTGTTCATGTTTTCCTGAAAGTGAAATCTAACAGGAGTTCTCTGAAGCTGGGAAGTTGTGCCAAGTTGGAAGCCAGATTTTGTGGGCCATTTGAAATCCTAGAGAGGATTGGTCCAGTTGCTTATATGATTGCATTGCATGCATCTATGTCTGTTCATAATGTCTTCCATGTATCATTGCTAAAGAAATATATACCTGATGTTAATCATGTTATTTATTGGAATGTGATTCAGGTGGAGCATGAAGGCGCTTTTCAAGTGCATCTGGTACACATTTTCGATCGAAAATTCAAGCAGCTATTGAACCGAGCCATAGGACTTATAAAGGCACAATGGACCTGGTACGGTCCTGAGGATGCTAGTTGGGAGCATGAGGATGCAATGCGGATAGAATAACCACATCTTTTTGAAAATTTTTGAAAACTTTGTTGTATATGGGTGTATGATGCATTGAGGACAATGCATAAATAAGGGGAGAGGATTGTAATATCCCTCAGCTGAACCCAATTTTAAATGTAATATAAGTGTACTTAAGCTGGTGAGTTTTTTTGACATCATTTTGTAATGCACCTCCCATGGCATAGTACGTGCATGAACTGCGCAGTAAAATGATGTAGTATGCACATTCCTGGATATTGTGCGTAGTAACTAAAGTGCACACAGTATGGAGGACATCGAGCCTCATGTATATGATATGTTTTATAGGCTGGTGATCCAGTTGTTATAAGCTGGGACGCTTATGTTTTGTTATTAGGCTGGAGCGCCTAGATGTTAAAGGCCAATATGCCTATTTTGTACATGTCTCGTGATTAATATAAAATACATCGTTGTGCACATACCAACCACGATAAAAGAGATGGGGGACTGAACTTCACCAGTTAGGGAAAGGGAGGGCCAAAAGTCAAGGGAAAGGGCTAATATAGAGAGCTTAAGCCAAAAGGGAATATTATATTAATATTTCCTAAAGCATAAAGTATGGATAATTATTTTATCCTAAGTTCTAAAGTTGGGGACAAGTGGACCAAAGTAACTTCCAACATGACACGTGTCAAGTTGGGGACATGAATTCATATCATGGGAACTTATCTCTTTTGGTCACCTTTCATAGGTATTCTTACTAGCATATTGACCATCATTCTCACCATCACTTTCACGATCAGTTTGACGATGATTCCTTCCATCACTTAGTTATCCAGTCAATGATTCCATGACCATTTTCACTCATGCAATCTATTATCCTTGAGACATCCATTTCACCATATCTATGCCTGTTTCCATAGCCTTTTCCAGTTGGTGTACTTGGTTAGCTTGGAGCAGGATTGAAGAAGAGGGTTGTCAGGCCTGTGAGAAATTATCCGAGTGAGAGAATTGTTTGGGATTGATTCCTGAAGGTGATAAACTACAGCTACAATGCTCTGAGACTTCCAGTCCAGCCTGTTGTTGAATCCCTAGAAGGGAAGTGGGGCAGCCGAGGGATTGTTGAGAAGAGAAGGGGCACACTTCCTTGGGTGAGATAGGCATGTGGGGAATGAGAGGTTGTAGGCTGTTAGTTGAGTGAGCACCTGAGACAGAGTCTTTCCTATTGTCCATGAGCCTTAGCCTGGTTAGGAACCCTTTACCCAAGTGGAGTTCAGTCCCAGCTCGGGGGTGACTCACTGTTGAGAGTGATGAACAATGTAGTCTAAGGTTGGGAGGTTCATGGACGGTCTGTACGCAATTGGTGACAATATTTCCAAGATAAGTACCAATCGTATGATAAAATTATATGCTTCATTGTTAATTACATGCTTATGTTACAGGTTATCATATATGTGATTATAATTTCCTGTATGTTATGGGTATTTCCCTGTATATGCTTCATATTTGTGATTATTGTTATTTCAATATAAAATCATATATTACGGAATGTAATTGTTTGTTTATGTTTATATGTAAAGCTTCCGCAAGAGTGTTGTATGTATATGTTTAATTTGCATGCAGTTTGAAGAGAAAATTTATGTGGCATAGCTCAGTTGATTACTGGGTATGTTACCGTATGTTCCACGGTAAGAGAACGAAAGTGTTCCCTAGAGTAGCATGGCCTAGGCTGTTTAAGGCTAGGGATGTTACCAACTGGTTTCAGAGCATGAGAGATTTCTCTGGAGTGGCATTCCCTGGCCTGTGGGTGGTCGAGGGACGTTACACAGGTCATTGGGAAAATATTGGAGGATATCGATGATCAGGCATAGAACTTCGTCAATTTTGAATCTGGACTTGACTTGACTCTCGAGATTGTCGACTCATGAAATTCAAGAGACAAATTGAATAAAGGTTGAATCAGGTTGGATAAAACATCCCTTGGACAAAAGTACGAAAGATGATCAGACTCAGGCAGTGTAACATTGACATAATTTTGTGATGTAGGAGGCACTGCATACTCTCCATATGTTTGTAAGAGTAACCAAATGGAGGAGGACACAAATCTATGTAGCGAGAACAACTTCGTAAGGTCATACTAGATCCCAATTTTTTATGAACAAACGAAAGTATGTTACTTTTCCAAGAGCGACTATATTTTCTACCAAAAAAATAATGTATATTTCCCATCCCCTCTTTTTGGAACATTTGATTTTTTTGTCTTTTTCAATTTTTTAACAAGCTTGAAAAAGAATAAAATAATGCTACATTACAAATGAGGAATGAGTTTCACGAGCAAGCAAACTGGTTCCAAGAACATGGAACATACTGATGCTCAAGGAAAGGATACATGTGTAGGATAAGGACACTCGGGGAAAATTCCTCCATGGGTCAAGGTGTCAGATCGCAAAGGCAAAAAGTGTTGCAAGGCTGGCATATACGGAATGATTTACAGGTTCATTTGGGATAAACATGGAGTCGACATTAGGCCAAAGATGAAAATATGAGACCCGCAATGCGATTAAGAATGACACAACAAGACCCCTTCCATCTAAATTTTCACGAGCCCAGATAAGGTAAGCTCGGTGGTTTTTTCACATTTAGAGAGTCTGAAAAAACATTAAAGAAGACTTCAGGGAGTTCCTTTTTTTGAAATTAGTCCAATCGTCTCAAAAAATGGATAAAATTGCACTGAAAGGACATATTTTCAAAACCATTTTAACGAGTGTGACAAAGACAAGTTCACTTGGCTATATTTTCAATTTTAAGGAGTCTAAAAAGAGATTAACTATGGACTCACATCCTTTTTCTTATTTTAATCTCCTTATCCTAAAAAAGTATAAAAGTAACTAAGGAGAACTCTCCCGGTGAGATGAATCTCCCAAGGTGTAGGTTTTTCCGCAATAATATACTAGTTGGAAAAAAGGTTAAACTCATGCCAAGTAGATGTTCTTCTAGACCAATTTAACGAGTGTGAAGGAACAAGGTCACTCGGTGATCTTTTCAATTTTAGAGAGTCTGAAAATAGATTAACTATGGACTTCGGGTGGGGGGGGTTCCTTTTTTGTAAGTAATATCCAAGGCCCAAAAAAGGTGATAAACCAAAACCAAGGAGAATGTTCCTTTTTCGAAAATTTAGTCCCTTAGGACCGAAAAAGGGTTAAAATTACACCTGAGAATACTCTTCTAGCGAACTGAAGTTCCTAGAGCATATCTTTATTCGTAAAATTATCCATCTGGACCGAAAAAGGGGTAAACTATCGTCAGATATATGTTCCTTCGAATTTGATTTTGGAGAAAGGGTAACACGATCACTCGACAATATTTTCAATTTTAGAGAGTCTGAAAAGGGCTTAAAGAAGACTCCAGGGGGCTACTTTTCTCAAGTAATCCATATGAGGTCGAAATGAATAAATACAATCTCGTTGGATGTTGCTTTCAAAATTTAAAGTGAGCTTGAAAGAAAACAAAGCGTGCTCATTAGGGAGTCCCGAGGGTAGGGCCAAGAATGATGTTTAGCATGAAGAATGAGGCTTCAATATGTAATCATGACGGGACTAACAAGGACTCCCAAGACTATAGTCAAAACTGACAGCATGGACGCCAAAATGCAACAAGGGATCTACCTAGGGTATCCATGTAGAGGTAGGCTCTACCACCTAACTACAACACTTCTAAAGCAGTGAAGAAGGATTTGTGTCGCACTTTGGTGGGGTCGATCCTATGGAAAAGAAGAAAAAACAACGAGATGCAGAAAGATGGGAGTGAAAAACTAACTTATATGCAAAAAGTTGGAAAAAATGAATTTTACCAAGGCATGACGTAAATGTAAGCAATCTCAAAAAATAATTACCAAACCGAAAGGAGAAGTCCACCAGAATGGTTAATAGATAACTCAAAAGTGAACTCGAGTAGCCACCAAGCCAGGAAAAGTGAAAAAGAGGACCAAAATAGGGGGAAAAGGAAAAAAAGTCTATAAATAGAGGCGGAGAGCTCATTTTCACCATTGTAATTTGGAAATTAACAACAAAGTAAAAAAAAACCTTTGTCAAAAGAGTGAATTCTGGGAGCTACGGTGGACGAAAACTATCCTACTTGGACCAAGTAAGTATAAATTCCCTCCTCTTGCATTTCAATTCATTCATTTTTATTTAGTTTTTAGCTTGGGAGGTGAGCGCCCTTATAAAAGGGTCGTGTTTATGTGTATGTGGGTTTTCCAAGGCCAGCCTACGTATGTACTCGGGTAGAGTAATAAACAACCCAAGTACATACACGATTGTGTAAAATACATCCCGCGTACACCTCCTTCTTTATTGAAAAAGAAAGCACAAGTATTAATCCCTCTTCAAATTTTTTCATGTGACATGATGTATGTTCACTGGAGGGAGAGGGAGCATGAGGAGATGGATGTCTTAGTCAAGAAGGACCCTGTGGCTATTGCCTCACTAAAACAATGTGGCTTATGGAAATTCTTCCAGTGTCCATTCATGAGGGCACAACCGAGGTTTCTTAACACTCTTGTGGAGTATTGGCATCCTAATGCAAAAGATTTCATGTTGGAGGGTCAATCATTGACCCTGACTAGAGAGAATATTTACTTCCTGACTAACCTCTCTAGAATAAGGGAACCGGTCAACTTGAGGACCTTTCCTCTGGGGTCGTTCAACATTAAGGACTATATTAGTATCTATTGTGAGCCTGGTACTAAGAAAGTGGGTTCTCAAGTGTCGATTCACAATATCACCAGCCTCTCTCTACAAGTGATTCTACTCATGATTGGGCGGATTAATGGATCTACAACACTCCATCAGGGCTCTCATGCACATATGCACTATTCAGTTCAATGTTTGGAGGGGCAATATTTGACTAGAGTACTACCATGATAGTATGCATGAAGAGACAAATCATATAGTGTCGTAGGTGTACCAACAATAACTTCATGTTTGGTACCATCTTATGTTCCTTCTTCTTTGAGAGGGTGCCCAGTCTTAGTCTTAGAGAGACAGTACAGGGGCATATTACCTCCTTCCCAGTAGTGAGCAGGTGGGAAGTTTTATTACCTAGATAGGGTGGAGGAAGGACTATAGAGGCCTTTGACGACAAATTCTTCAACTGGTGGGAACATCAGATCCCAGACATAGAGGACTATCCCTATGTAGGGATTAGCTTTCTCAGAGATTGAGAGATCCAGACATGCCCGTGCCCCCTGGAGAGGAGCGTGGCGAGATAGGTAACATATATTTTTGAAGTTATTACATTTTTTATTTTCATATATATCCTTTTTATGTGTGTGTCAGAGTACTAAATTACGAATCTGTTATGTATGGATGTGGGACCAGTACGACCGGCAGACTTCGTCAGGACTAGGTGACATCCTTGACCAAAGGCAAGACCAACAATAGCAGAAGGATTGGAAGCTGCGGGAGGACCCCTAGCTGGAGAGTATGACAGAGTCCTAAGATGAGTAGAGAGGAACCTTACTTCTCTCACTCGTGCAATTCCTATGGTTGAGATTGAGGATCTCCCCCCGCTGATGCAACCACATGTAGTAGGTGTGCCTCAAACCTAGGTCCAGTTATTCGGGTGTCTTGTGAACACCATTTTTCACTATAGCAAGGCCAATAGGCCTAGACCTTAGATAACATCGGACCACTTACATGCTGAGGGAAATTTTTGTACTATGTATTTTGAGGGATTAAGCCTAGCGATGTATACTAATGACTTTTTAGGCTTTGTATACAAATACCTTCGGAAGATAGAAACTAGCCTCCAGGTGTGAAAATTACCCAAGCTGCGGAAGCAAGCCTCTAAGTGTCTCAGCTAGAGCCATCCACAAACCCAAAATAAACCTCCAATTCACTTGACATCTGCCACAGTGAAAAAGAATCCATAAATAACTACACATCCACAAGACAGAAAATCCAAAAATGTATAAGAGACTATACATATATACAAGAAGCCACCTAGGTGACCGACCTAAGAGTATTACTTCTTAAGGTAGAGCCCATTTCTAGGCTTTTTTAAAGCATTTCCCTCACAATCAACCAGACGATAAGCGCCCTTATATAAGACCTCTTTCCTAATGTAAGGTTCGAACCACATGGGTTTCAACTTGCCTTCCCCTAGGGGATATTTGTCTTAGTTGTAAACCAGGACAAGATCACCTTCGGAGAAGATCTGAATGAGAAAAGACTGATAATATCGACACTTGAATCATTGTTTATGAGCCTCAATAGCCAAGGCTACATCATGATGCTTCTCATCGAGCTGCTTGAGATATAGAAGTTGTTCCTCAAGCGATGTAGTGTCGGGCAGTAGCTCCACTTCCAACTTTAAAGAATGGATCTGACACTCAATGGGTAAGACTACTTCCATCCTGTATACGAGTTGAAAAGGTGAAAAATTGGTGGCAGTATTCGCAAACATTTGATAGGCCCACAAAACTGAATACAACATCAAATGCCAATTTGACTTGGATGAATTGATCATCCGCTGAAGAATAGTCTTGAGAGACTTATTCACATTTTCAACCTGAACATTCTCTTGTGGGTAATAGGGTGACAAATTTTATTGTTTGAACCAAAGATTTGATGTTAACTCAGTCATCATTTTATTCTGGAAGTGACCTCCATGGTTAGTGAAAATCTCCTTATGGATATTGAATCTCGGTACTATCTGATTGAAAATGAAAAGGGTAGCGGTTTCACCATCATTACTAAACGTCACCATAGATTTGACCCACTTTGTGAAGTAGTCTACTTCTATGATGATGTAACAATGCCCCCTAGCTGAAGCCAACTGAAATGTAGTGAAATCAATCCCCCACTTGGTGAAAGGACTGACAACAATGACTAGAAACATAGGAGTCTGGTGTGCTCGCATATTCTGATAGAATATATGGCACAAGTGGCCCTTCTTGACTGCCTCAACAAAATAGTTGATTAACGAGGGCCAAAACTATCCTGTACGTAGAATATTTTGGGTTGTTTCCAACCCAAACAAATGATTGCCACATGCTCCAGTGTGACAGTCATTCAAAACGAGATATGCTTCTTTGTGGGTGAGACAGTGTCGAAGAATGAAATCTATGCCCCGACAATACAAAGTGTCATCGAGAATCAGATAGTTTCGTGCTTGGTGTCGAATTCGTCGACACTCATTGTGAGAAGAAGAAGCAGGAAACTTCAAAGTATGAAGATACACAAGTATGTATCCATACCAAGGGTTTGAAGATGCAATTATAAAAATATCTCCATTGATAGGTGACTCTTCGGGCATAATATCACCATACTCGACCGGTAGTTCCGAAATTAGTTCAATGAAGACCAATGAATTTTTAGATTTCGTAGAGACAAAATCCAAGTCAAAGTCCTGTAGGATAACTATCCATCTACTAATATTTCCACCAATAACCCATCATGTTAACACATATTGGAAAGGGTTGATGAAGGAAATGATGGTGGTCTTGCGAAGAAATATATAGTGACAGAAACATTGGACAACATGGACAGACACCAAAGCAAGCTTCTCAACATGAGAGTAGTTGAGTTCTAGTCCAACCAAGACTTGGATAAGATAATAGATAACGTTCTCTTCAAGCGTGCCATACTCTTGGACCTAGATCATTCCCATGGTCGACTCCGCAACAGCCAAATAAAACAAGAATTTTTTTTTATAATTAGGAGGCTGGAGTAGAGGAATAGATGTTGGGAAATGTTTCAATGCTTCAAAGGAGCGTTGAGTTGCTTCATCCCAACAGAATGGGATCACTTTTTTCAAAAGACACATGAGCCTTTTAGTGATATTAGCATAATTAGTGACAAAATGTTGAAGAAAATTCGCTTTCCTCTATAAGCTATGAAGTTGGGGTATTGAGCACGGGGGAGGCAATTGAACTATCACCTAAACCTTGAGAGGATCAACCATGATCCCTGTTGTTGACACGATGAAACCTAATAAATGACCCGATGTCACGTAAAAACTACACTTGTTAGGATTCAAGTGAATCTGATAGTAGCGACATCGCTCAAATATTAGTCATACATGGGCGAGATGATCAGATATCTTAAGAGAATGTGATACTAGATAATAAAGGTATGCCTCGACTATGTGTTTGAGGTCCTGAAAAGCAAACAACATGGCCCCTTGAAAGGTATCTCTAGCATTCTTCAAGACAAAAGGAATCTTTCAATACGTGAAGGTACCCCAAGGAAAAATAAAAGTCATTTTATGTTGGTCCTCGGGTTTGATTTGAATCTGATTATATCTCAAAAAACTTTCCATGAAATAAAAGACTTTGCAACCCGCACACTCATCGACAATCTGATCAATAAATGGGGTTGGAAAATTTTCTTTCAAGTAAGCTTTGTTCAAATCATGGAAATCCATACAAACATGAATCGTACCCTATTTCATGTTGATAGGAACTGGGTTTGATACCCATTCTGTCAATTGTACGAGGTAGATAAAACCATATTGGAGTAGTTTCTCTACTTTTTTCTTTATCGCCGGTTCTTTTCGAGGATTGACCAGACAAATATTTTGTCAGACTAGTTTGACATCAAGATAAGTTGTGATTTCATGTTCAAATATTCGTGGGTCGATCCCTAACATATCCTCGTAATACTAGGAAAAAACGTCATGAAACTCCTTGAACAACTCGGTGTAAATTTGAATCTCTTTAGGGGAGCAATCTGCTTCAACAAAAACATTCTTCATGACGCCAAGGGTTCTAGAGATATCGATAGGAATCATTGCAACAATGCTTTCCATGTTACCATCGGTGTAAAATCCATGCATAGCCAGAGGGTTGATAGGACAAGGGCTGTCTCCATTCATGATCAAAACAAAATCTCCTACCTCTGTTCTCCTAAGCTCGGGAAGAAAATAAGATCTATGTTGTAGATCATTCCAAGGTCTATCAGGACCATTCATTACCTCTAAAATATCCTCGTCAGAGGGCAATACCAAGTCTAAAGGATCTTGAACGGCGAGAGAGTCATGAGCCCAAATAGGCTTGAGAACTGGATCTAGATACTACGAGGGAACCGGATCGGGGTTGGCCGAGAATTGTTGGACAATGTTGTACTCATCCTCAGCTATAGATAAGGGCATGGAAATGCCAAGGTGCCCTATGCCTTCCATCGAAGTCTATGGGGAAGGTAAATTCAACGGGTCATGAAAGTAACTCATTTTAAAATACGACACTTGAAAAATTGTAGCCCTCGACTAGTCGGGAACAACCAATATAAAATTTACATCATTGGAAGGTGCCAGATAATCAAAAGTTCTGTTGACGGGCGAAATCGACCATCCGTCAACTGAGAGAGTGGAACCGGTCCGAGGTTGTCTAATAACCCAAGCCATTTGGGATGAACCACCCTGACGGGTTTAGCGGCTCCGTTAGCCGATCTAAGGTCCTAAGAAAACAAAAAGAAAACTAATCTAAACTAACTAATCTAACTAAAACTAAATAAAACAAACTAATAA
>JASDQU010100767.1:109172-120796 GCA_032191745.1 Picea mariana
AAAGGGGAAGTTTTCACGCTTACAGTCGTGAAAACTTGACGAAGACAAATGTGCAAATGTCACAAAAAATGAAAATGTCGTTTATTTTAAAATTGCAACGAAAATTTGATGTTTGCAAGACATAGGTGTAGGCAGCTTATAAGATAATAAAAACAAAATGAATCGGCTCCCAATAATGGCAACACACTGGTAGAAGCAGTTATCTCTGTCAAAACAAACAAATTCAGATTAGGACAACAAAGATAATTCCAATTCAAAATTAACAACCAGAAAATCATACTAACATCATCATTAACCATCTTTTCCAGCAGTGTTTTAAAAGATGAAACTGATAACAATCTTAAGATCAGCAAGTCACAATATTAAAGATAAAATCTTCAATACTGTTGGCATAGCCACTGCTGCCAGTAGGCGTCCATAGCCTCGACAGAGTTTCCATTTAACCCACTCTGACATCTGTATCCTGCCAAGAAGTTCTGGATGAAAATAAAGGACTTTATAGAGGTTTCTTTTTTTGCAAATTTTCATATACCCGACATTGCTTCGCTGCCAGCGGGCCTGTTCAGTACCCCGGCGAAGTTGCCTTGGCACCATGCATGCATTTACCCGCTGCCAGCAGACCTGTTCAGTATCTCGGCGGGTTTACAAGCACTTCCCACAACTCTTATTTTATTTTGTTTTGTTTTTTCACATAGTTGAGTGGGGTGACACTGAAAATCATGATTTTTAACATATTTTTTTAGACCTCATCAGAATTTTTTTAGAACTGTCCTTTATTTAGATCTAGAGATGTTTTATTTACAAAAACAACTTCCTAAGACAGGGAGACATCTTCTGAGTCATTCCTTTACGGAAAAGGCACAGCATAAAAAGATAATAGATGATCATGACGAACTTTACTCAGAGATCGAAATCGGTAAACTTCTTTCAAACACAGATTTTTCCAACATAGATATAAATTTCAGAAATACATCATTGATGTTTGCACAAATTTTCAGAAGTTATTTCAGCGAAGGAATTTCTTTCATCTTTGTCTGAAAATCTCAGTGTACAGGTACGTGTATGTCCAAAAACACAAACTAATAAATTCAAATCAAAATCGAAAACAAAAGCAAACGAAAATACAAACAAAAATGAAATATTTACATAATATACAAGGGTAGTTATTACGCAAAGTATCTCTTCAAGGCTTGGCCATTCACTGGGTAGGTGTCAAGCTTCCCTTCAAGATTCTGCAATCGAAAGGAACTAGGACCCAACTTTTCAGCAATTAAAAATGGTCCAAGCCATAGATTTTGAAATTTAGTGTGCTCTCCCTTTCCCTCGTGTGGTTTGTCCCATTTCAGGATGAGATCACCTACCTCAAAATTCCTATCAGAAGCAAAAATAGAATTGAACCATCTTTTAACCAATTGTTGATGTTGATCTAATTTACGCTTAGCTTGGGCTCTTACCTCTTACAACTTCATCAAAGCGTTAATTTGGTTTTATAAAGGGAGACAATCTTCTTCTTGAACTTTCTGTGACAACTGAAGCGATGGAAGAAGAACATGAGGTGGTCGAATTGCTTCTCTACCATAAACGAGAAAAAAGGGGGAGTTACCTATGGTAGCTTTTGGCATTACCCTATCAGCCCACAACGCGTTAAGCAGTGTATTGTGCCATTTTTTGTGATTTTCAACCACGGTTCTCTTGATAATTTTAATCAAGTTCTTGTTCGTTGATTTTGCTAATCCGTTACCTTAGGGGTAATAACTAGCAGAATACTTCAACTTAATTCCCTTTTCCAAAGCGAACTCACTCATCTCAAGAGAGGAAAAGTAATAAGAATTATTGAAGACCAAATAGTCATGGATATCGAAACGAGTGATGATATTCGAATTTAGAAAGGCAATAATCTGACTGTTGTTGACAGTTCTTAGCGCAGCAGCTTCAGACCATCGAGTAAAATAATCCGTGGCTGTCACAATAAACTTGTGCTATTGCGAGGATGGAGGGTTGATAGGAACTATGATATCAAGGCCCCATTGCTGAAAAGGAGAATCTACCATAACGGGCTGCAGCGGGAAGGCTAGTTTTTGCAATCGCCCTGATGCTTTCTGACAAATGATACATTTACGACACAAGGCATGGGCGTCTCTAAAAAGTGTGGGCCAGTAATAACCAGCTCGTAAAACCTTATGAGCAGTGGTGTCACCACCAAAATGGCCACCAACTTCTCCTGCATGCAACTCTAGCAAGACCTTCTTTGCTTCGTCTTTTTCCAGACAACGCATCAGTACGCCGTCAAAATTCTGATGAAACAGGATACCATTAACCAGATGAAAGGAGGCAGACTTTAGTCTCAACGCTCTTCTTTTTCCGGGGTCTAGGTGATGGGGGGCTGATCCATGTTCAAGACAGAACCTTATATCGTCGTACCAAGGACTAACAAGGTTCTGCACACAACAGATTAGACTTTGTTCACTTTGTCCTAGGTTTGACGCATCACTATCTTATTGCTGTCCTGATTCCGAATTAGCAACCAACTTACATAAACCTTGACCTCTCACAATCTGAGCTGGGGTGATTTCTAATTCATGCTCTTGCAAGGAGGTGACCTAGTTAGCTCTCTTCTCTCCTAACTCCTTCTGCACTAACAAATTCCTTACGGCAGGGTAGGGGACAATGACTTTCGTCCTTGACTTCAAAAGATAGGACCGGAAATGATTAACTACTTTGAAAACATCGTAGGCTTGCCGATCAACTGCTAGGTAATTAAGTTCAGTGCCTTTGAAAGAGGATCTCATAAAGGCGATGGGTACTTCGTTGTTTTCGACATTCTTTTGGGTTAGGACGGCGGCATAGGAACGGTCAGAGGCAAAAGTGTAGAGTGTAAAATCTTGAGAGAAATCTGGGCTCATGAGAGATGGAGCGTCTATTATAGCCTTCTTTATCGCATTAAAATCTTGATTTTTTGTGGGTCCCCAATGATATTGGGTGTCTTTCTTAATCAAGTTCTATAAAGGCCTGACCATTTCATAGAAACTAGGGACGAATCTTCTCACAAAGTTAATCTGGCCTAAGAAAGACTGCATGGATTTTTTGGATGTAGGAGGGGGAAGTTTTGCTATGACTTGAGTCCTCGTGGGGTCAATAATCATCCCTTCACTAGAAACAATGAATCCTAGGAGTTTACCCTGTTCTACTACAAAGATGGACTTTTTGGGGTTCAAGGAGATGCCGTATTTACGACATTGTAGTAGAACGGCTCATAAGTGAGCTAGATGATTGTCTTTATTTTTAGAATAAATAGTCACATAATCTAAGTAAACTACAACGGACTGATTGATTAAGCCTCGAAAAGCAATAACCATTGCTCTCTGAAAGGTAGCACCAATATTAATCAATCCAAAGGGCATTTTGCGATAAGCATAATTGCCCCACGGAGTACGAAAGGTAGTTTTGAGTTGGTCTGGCGGGGACATCAAGACTTGGTTGTATCCAGAGAAACCATCCAATAAGGATAGCCTCTCGGAACCAGATACCTGTTGAAGGATATATTCCATGGGTGGGACAGGATAATTGTCTTTGTCAGACACTCTATTGAGGTTGCGAAAATTGACGCAAAGTTGAATTTCCCCATTTTTATTCCAGACTGGGACGAGATTGGAAACCCACTGAGTGTGTCTAACAGGAAAAATTATTTTAGCATTAAGGAGTTTATTCAATTCTTTTTGAACGATCGGTTCTAGCTTGGGGTGCATTTTCCTCAGTTTTTGTTGAAAGGGTAAGGTTTGGGGCTTCATCGGGATGACATGCTGTATGATATTAGGATCGAAAGTATTAAGATCATCATACGTCCATGCAAAGACATCTTTAAATTCTTTAAATAATTTAATGAATGCAGCTTTTTCTTGTCGAGAACATCCCAAGCCTAGATTAATGCACTGAGGATTTTCATCAGTTCCTAAATTCACTTTTTCATAAGATAACGAGGAACTATTGGTTTTACAATTAACCGTCTTTTTAAATTTATCTTGAAAATCATAAAACTTCTCTAATCTAATTACATATTTTGGGATCAAATTTACCATATCTGATAGAGCTTCAAGAGTTTTTGGATCAGGTATTACCGTGAAATCGCGCAAATTGTCATCGTGCATGTGCTTGTCTATCACCGCGCCTTGAAAGGTTTCTTCCATGTGCAAAAAGTTGATAATCTGCTGATCATCGTCAAATACTCTCCAGTTTGTGATGTTTTCGGGAATGGATGGCTGAAACAGCAGCTCAACTGAGAATGTGTCTGGGGACAAGCCTTCTGCAGAAAGAAGTTTAGAAGCTACATTAGCTAATAAATCTGCTTCAGAGTTATTCAATCTAGGAATGGAACTTATATTGAAAGCATAAAATTTACTTATTAAGTTCCATACCTCATACTGGTAGCTTTTGAGATGCAGAGAAAGACAGTGGATAGAATCTCTCACCTATCTAACCACTATTTCAGAGTCACCAAAAATGGTTAAATTTTGAATTTTCATGTCCAAAGCTTTTCTGATACCTTGCAGTAAAGCCTCACATTCTATAGTATTGTTAGTACATTTAAATTCCAACCTACATGCTATCAACGTTTTGTTACTTGCTGGATCGATAATAACGCAGCCTGCTCCAGCTCCTTCTTTGGACTTTGATCCGTCGAAATACAGAGACCAAATCTGATTTGCACCGAGTTCATGAGATTGTTGTGTGGAAGGTGTGGGCTGCATAAATGCTACGATCTTGGACTTTTGTTCTGGATTAATGATAGGTGAAACCTCGGCCATGAAGTTGTCGAAGAAGGTGTCCATCCCTTGTACTTCAGGTGAATCAGTAGGGGGTGTATACGGTTCATTTGGATCATTCAAATCTGTGACCGTGAACTTAAGGTATCACTCACGATTTACTCTAATTTTATTAGGCTTTCCGTTCTCTGGAAGCCATAGATGGGACCAATCAGTCGCAAAATAACCATGTAGTTGCTATGACGAGTCCCTGCTCAAAAACATGCCATACACTTCCGAAATATCCACAACAATTATATCAATAACTTGATGAACATTGGGGTTAGACGACAATCTAATAAGCACATTCTTTAGTTTGCCTATAACATTGACATTTGTCCGGTCAAGTTGTATGATTTTCAAAGTCGAAGGTTCAACTTCAGCGTTAATTTTCTGGCAAACAGACCAAGGCATCACATTGGATGATTCCCCTAAGTCTATCATACAATTATGCACGTTTCTATTGAAGATCTCGAAAGTTAATAGGAAAGGGGGTACATTCTTGTGAGTACTAAGAGTAGTAGCTTGTGGCTTTTTACTCGCAGTTTCTAAGGTTACTTTATCTACATTATTTACATTATTTACATTATTTACATTACTTACAGGAGAACTTCCTTTATCTTGAGGATCATGATTGTTTTTAGTGGAAGTCTTCTGGGGAGTTTTACTTTGCACAACCTTGTTACCATTAGAATTACCATTCTTGTCATTTTTTGAAATATTTTGCAACATTTTTTGTAACAAAAATGGAAACTTCAATAACTCGTAAGAAATGTTAGCCCTTAACTTTTTAAGATCTTCAACGACATCATAATCTAATTTAGGGTTCACATTACTTTGTTTGGTCTCAACCGATTTGGATTGCTTCGGAGGCAAAGTTGTAGTGTTTTTGGAAGAAGGTTTATTTGTAGTCTTACTCCTAGTGTTATAAGGGTGAACTGTCTCAAAGTTGGCTTGGAAAATGCTATCCGAGAAATGTCCAAAGATGTTAGGAGAAGACTCTTCTTCTTGAACTGTCTCTGGTTCAACTACCTCCTCAGGAATCTCAGGAGGCATCAAATTATCTTGGGCTTCTAGAATTGTTTGAAGAGCATATTGTAAACTTTCTAGATTAAGGCCTTTGGTGGTTGGATTAGGCCGGTTGGTAGGAAGGGGCTTTCGGAAAGGAGGTTTGTAGAGCCCTTTACTCGAGGAAGCTTCTTCGGTCGACCTTTTTAAGTCTATAACTTGATTCAACAGTTTTTGAACAACTTTGGCTAAGTTTTCCAAATCAGAGTTTTCAGGTTGTGTTTTACTTTGAGTGGGTTTGGGGAGTATTTCAATCTTCTTTTTGGAAGTAGGAACAGTCTTAGTTTCGTTTCTAGAGGAATCTTTAAGACTAAGTATGTATTTTTCAATCTGGTTGGCCTCCTCAAAGGCCTCTAACAACGTCGCTTTCTTAGATCGTTTAACCCAAATAGCTATGCTTTGATGCAAAGCTTTAGTGTAGTAAGCTATTATAAGACTCTCAACAGGCATAGAATATATAGGGATTCGGTTTTTAAGTGTTAAGAATATCTGATTAAAATATTTAACTTTTTCTTTTGGGTTCATTTTCAAGCTAGAAAGATCCATAACTAAGACTTCCGGAGGCTTACCGTCTCTGAACTTTTCCAAAAAGCATGACTCAAACTTTTCCCAAGACACGATGGTATGGGGTTGCTAGGCGAAGTACCAAGTGGATGCATTACCCTCGAAAGTATACGGGAACAACCTACAGACAACATCTTCATGTTCAACATTGTGGAGTCTTATGGCTAACATAAATTTTTTGATATGATCTTCAGCTATCTGTTTTGAGTCAGGATCAAACTTGGGAAGCCATTTCTCCGGGTGTTTTGGTAAAGGATGCTGAGCTCCAGGTACAGCTACGGCATCCTGGTCCAACCAGGGTCTAGCAGTGTTGTTCTGATTTTCCATTGGGGTAGTGGGTGTGGAAGGCTGAGAAGGTGAATCGCCTTCGTCAGAGGAATCTCCTCTAGAAGAGGAAGGAGATGATGGAGGTGGTGAAGGAGGTATCCCAGATCCTCCTGCAGCAGGATTTAAGTTTGGATCTGTAGGATTCACAATGAGGTTAGTGTCACCTAATTGTTCTCTGATATCAGAGAAGTCTAAAGGTTGACCCCACAGATGGTTTGGTTGCCTCAAACGGGCTAAGGCACTATGTGTTTTAATAAGAGATTGGCGGACAATCTCTTGTATGTCACCACCTGTAGGATTAGGGGTTGCTAGCTCAACTGTGATCTGTGGATCGTCAGTTGAAGTAGTTGCTATTTGAAGGGGAATATTATAGTGTGAATGGCTTCTAGTCACTATAGGTGAGCGATTAGGGGGTAGAGGAGTCTTGCGACCGCCTCATGCCATTAATTAAGTTCAGGCCCTCATTCTAGCGTCATTTGTTGACGGGCGAAATCGACTGTCCTTCAATTGAGAGAGTGCAACCGGTCCGGGGTTGTCTAATAACCCAAGCCATTTGGGATGAACCACCCTGACAGGTTTAGCGGCTCCGTTAACCGATCTAAGGTCCTAAGAAAACAAAAAGAAAACTAATCTAAACTAACTAATCTAACTAAAACTAAATAAAACAAACTAATAAACTAATCTAACTAAAACTAACTATTAAACAAACTAAACTAAAACTAATTATTAAAATAAACTAAACTAATCTAACTATTCTATATATACAATCTACTAACTAATACTAAACTAACTCTAACTAATTAACTATCAAACTACTAATTGAAATATAACTTATTCAAAAAATGTACAATATCTACAATTTATAGATTTAAATAAAACCTGAAAAACTCACTTATATTCTGCCCTAAGACAGCGAAAGATATTTTTGTTGATTTTATAATTTTATGAACAAAAATAAAGTAGAAAACTGACTAAACTAAATCACTAATATACTAATTCTAAATATAAATCTAACTAAACATATATCTAACTAAACTACTAATAAATATACTAAACAAATAAATGACAAACTGACCTGGAAACGCTCCAAATTTGTCCTGTGTATGATGACTGTGTTAGCAGATCGAAGGGAGGAAACCCGCACCGAATAAACCAGAAGCTTCTTGTAAACGATAGCTGCAGTGCTCTTCAAGTGTGTTTACAGGACAAACAAGACATAAAAATCACAACAATCATATAATTTATAAATCTCTACAATTAGATAAATCCGTATGCAAAGACTTATACTAAATAATTCAATTGATGAAGAAGAGAAATCTGTCATTCATAAACTGAACCAAGTAATTGTTGTGTTTTTAAATATTGAAAGAAATCAGACATGGATCATATTAATTCATATCATTTTGCATAAGATAATGATAGCTAAAGTAGTCACTAATCAAATACAAATTGATAAGCATAAACATGAAACAAAAGATTGATATTATGAAAGCAAAAGTTGTAGCAGAACATCAACTTCTGTCTTAGTTTGTATTAGAAATCCATAGCCTGGTTCTCCGACAAGTGAGGATGATCCTTATTACAAAAATAATAAGTATTTGTAAGTTTTTCCACAGGGTAAAACCTCCCTGTGGAAGTTATAAAACTGTTTACAAAAAATCTGGGAAGAAATCCCAAGTTCAACTAAACTAGGAAATTAAAATAAAACTAAAACATCCAAATATCCCCTAAACTGCCCAACAGGTCCCATGCAATTCGAATTCACCTGAAAAGGACCAAAAAGGGACAAATTAGAAGGATCTTTTATTAATAAAATGATAGAAAATTTAATTCTATAGACTAGCTACAGAATCATCTGATTCTATAGCTAGTCTAAATAAGATACAGAATCAACATTGTAATTAATCGAAGATCTTTTAAAATATTTCAATTTAATTGACATCAATAATCATTTAAAAAAATGAATCATTTAATTCGAATTTGTCATATCATTCTAAACTAAACAAGATCCAAATCAATGAATGCCTACAGAGATAGGCGTATTCTGTTTCTTTTGTCACCACAAAATCGAATGAACAGAAACATAGTTCAACCATCGTGAAATCGTTTGAAATCGACACAATCAAAACAAATCGCATACACTCGTTATGCTATCTCATCAGCAAGGGATACGATCGAAACCAAACAAGATCGTTATCAAATCATTATCACTGTGTTGACATAGCCACGAAAATTAAAACTGGTGCGGAAATCAATTTAAACAAAATCATAACAGGATCGATTGATTAGCAACAGAATTCATAATTTGTTATTGCAAATTGGGCAAATAGGATTGATCGACTTTGATCAAAACGAGATCGTTCCAATCAAATGAATCACAACTGAGTTTGACCAATTCATTTTACAATTTTAAAACCAGACAGAGCAGTAATCATAATTGGAATCCAATTCCTAAAAATGATCGAACTAACAATGATCCGATCAAGCGAATCAATCGGCTGGGTTTAACAATAATCATTGTTCCATAATTCGGGCGTATTTGCATAAGCTAAATGAGATCATTGTCTTTATAAAAATAGAGCATTTCTAACCAAAATGAATTGAAAAGAGTGGTACTCATAGCATATCGTAACAAGTATTCTCCTGAAAACATTTACCAATCACAACATACAAATGATAACGAGATCGAATCCAAGCAAAATCGTATTCTAAATTAAGCATAAAAACTTGCCATGCGGAGTAGATACAAAACGAATTGTATTGAAAACACACCATTACTTTCATTAATTCACTCAAACAAACTTAGCAAATGAAATCCAAACGAATAACCATTCAAATCCAATCAAAATCTATGAGCAAATCATATATCATATCGAAATTCCTTCTATTATTATCAAAACGAAACCATGTACAGAATGATCACCGAATGACAGAGGCATTTGGACGAGTGACTGAGCTATTTAAAAATTGAATTCAAATCATTATATCAACCAATATTATTTACAAAACAAAAACGATGTCAAAACCATACCGGTATAGCGACGAGGTTGCTTGATTACGCCAATTTGGAATTTACAACAGCCGTGGCTGATTCCATGTTTTTGAAAAGGATGGAGCCGGTTGTCTTTTGCTTTTTATCTGTTGCTTGGAGCTTGGCCTTTTGACTGGTTAGCGCTGCAATTTGATCTTCCAGTGATTGCATCTTCGATTGGAGTATAGGAATATCAACGTAATATCATTCTAACCATGAATTGCATTGGTCACAGGGTGACTATGTGGGTTTAGGAAGAGCAGGTGAGGGTTTGGCTAAATGACCGAGGGTTTCATGAGGCAATTTAATACACGGGTAGTCAGGGTCATTCTTTAGGCAGGGGGGAAGGTTTGATACAAAATCATAAGAGGGATCGGGACATAAACCCTGTGAGTAGGGGTACTCCCTGGCCAGAAAATGTTCAACATCAGAATCAGAATCCTCACTTAGGATGATAGGGTTGGACTCGGCAGAGGGTTTCGGTTTTTTTCTGGCCATTCTCGAAATGAGTCGGGCATTCCTTTTCCCTTTGGAATTGGTAGTAAGCTTTGTCTTGGGCTTTTTTCTCATAGGCTTTTTAATGGATTTTACACTCTTAGTTACAGTGTCGGATAAGTCAAAACCAGGGTCGGCCGAGGGTTTAGGCAGTAGGAGATGTAAGGGCACAGGGGGTTCAGCCTTGGTTTCAATTACCACAGGTTTATCAACCTGTACAGGGTCTGTGTCCTCAAAGCCATTACAGGCGATGAAATCCCTCCAACTATCACCATGCAAACTCAAATGATAAACAATGATGAGATTAATAAGCCCATGGTGGAACAGGCTGCTGTCAACCTTCTACCTCTTAAACTTTTTCGACATTTTATACAGGCTACGATGAAAGTAGAAAGGCATGTTTAGAGGATACCCTATAAAAATCATCAGCAAACGCAAGTGGTAGAGGAACACAAGTCCGTATCGACCTTCACAGGTCACGAACTGCTTGACTAGCATTAATAGGTTGTTCCATCGTGGTTTGGGCATAGATATGGGCATACCTCTGTCACAAGAGGTGACTTTGCGCGATAGAAACAACAATGTCCATGGTGCTTCCTAGACATTACAATTCTTAAACCAACGCTGTCCCAAGGCAGGTAGACTTGTTGCAGAGCTAATAAAATGTTCATCGATCTCTAACTGTATGTCGCCCACCTTGGCTCGATAGCCATCGAAAGTCACGACAAACTGTCGTACTACACAAAGGTTAAAACCCTCAAATCATTGTATAAAGGGTAGCCACCCATTTTCCTCCAGGTCTCTGCGGGCATTTTCAAACATTAACAGGGCTTGGTTGCCATTGGGCTCGACTCGCATGACTGGTGCCATGGAGCCGAACACATGGTAGGCGAAGTGTTTGGATCACCGACACACGCAGGAGCCGAGCTACCCGAGCTAACAGAAATGAATGAGCAACAGGAGTAGGCATAAATGAAAGCATGCAAAGGTGGTGGAGTCTGCCATGCAAAATATTCATTATCCAAGTACAACCGCCGATTTACATAGCTGTTCAATCCATAATAGTAGTTCAACCATCGAGTCATGTGCCCAACTAATGAAATCAAAAGTGTATACCAATGCGTGCAAACGTTATGTCATAGTGTTTAAACACCCGACTTATAAATCAAAACCAAAAGCAATTATGTGCCAATGTATCAACTCATGAAAAGTTTAACCAAGGTGCTAAATGATATTCATATAGTCGACAAGCCAAAAGTTATGAAAAGATTAACATAAGGATTATATCAAAAGACATATATATATATATATATATATATATATATATATATATATATATA
>JASDQU010100767.1:120846-140747 GCA_032191745.1 Picea mariana
ATTATAGCCCCTATGCATTTTCATAGAATCAATGATCAGGCAAGTCATATAAAGTGCAAATCCAAATGCTAAATGCCTTACAAACTCAATAAAACCAAGTTATACAATCAATCAAAGTATGAGAACCGATTAGAGGATCTTGCCAGTTGTATAATGATCAATAAAAGATAAGCGCAATAGGCATAATGACAAGAGATATTGACAGTTCAGATAATGATCGAAATATGACTTCGAAAGGGGAAGTTTTCACGCTTATAGTCGTGAAAACTTGATGAAGACAAATGTGCAAATGTCGCAAAAAATGAAAATGTCGTTTATTTTAAAATTGCAATGAAAATTTGATGTTTGCAAGACATAGGTGTAGGCAGCTTATAAGATAATAAAAACAAAATGAATCGGCTGCCAACAAGTTCCCATTAACGACAGAAACAAGCCTACACCTAAGTTGACAGTGCCAGGTTTCAGATTATCAATCATCGATACCGTGGAAGCCCTCAATGAAGGGTCAAGACAAGAGAAGGAAAGTTTGTCGATGGTTATAATTTGACCCTCATGCGAAAAGCATAAGACCCAAAAAATAGTGGCAACCACTGCATGCATCATGTAAGTCCAACTCCATCCTAACAAAATATTGTATTTGAGACGCGCATCGAATACTTCAACCTCGATGCACACAGGTTTACCCCCTAACTGCACGAGGAAAGAATGAATTATTTTGTGTGGTCTAAACTATTGACCGTCAAAATTTGTAAGCATCGTAGGCGATGGAGACAACTTAGGCTAGCCAATGGAATTCCAACATGCCAATGAAATCACACAATTCGAGGCACCCTCATAAACCACCGTACAAAAAATGTTCTGTGTCAATGATTTTGTGGTGTATTTCACTACTATCCAAAAGGAGACATGGTGAGGAAGACAAGGTTTAAGGTCAGTTGGATCGAAAACGATTGTTCCTCGGTTACTAGTCTCTATTGCTCCGAAGGAGAATAGCAAATATTTTCTCTATGAGGGGGAACTATGGAGAAAATCTAGAGCAAACATTGCACAAGCGGTCTATACCATATCCTCCAAGATGGAGTGGTTATGAGTGACCCTCATGTTTGGGTTATGGGAAGCCTTCTTAAACACACCTTTGGCGATGCGATTTATTATCTCGCCCACTTTCTTCTCAATTTGAAGAAGAGCCAATGGGTTAGTGGCCTCCTTTCCCTTCTTGTCAGATTTCGGTGTTTCATGGTCATGAGTCCTAGTTGATAAATGATCATCTTCATTCATCATGTAAACGTTCACAGTTGGGTTTTTAGGAGTAGGCGCAGGGGGTCCCTGACTTCCCCCAGCCGCGCTCTTGGATGTGGAAGCCTAATCCTTATTTTTCCCTTGTGGAAAAGGGCTTGTCAATGCAACAGGTTGTTTTTGTGCTAGTAGCTTCTGGGCTTTCGCAAGCTAAGGGAATTGTTGAGTCGAGTGGTCTTCCATGCAAATCTTACATAGATACTTTTTCTTCTTGTTCTCAGCTTTTCCCTCACCAGCATTGTCGGCAACCTTTTTATCCCATTTACCCTTTTTGTTTCTCTGTTTCTTCTTTCTCTCGATCTGTTGGTTGGCCTTGGGAGTTTTCGATTGCACATTATGTAAATACAATGTATCGGTAGTGGGGGAAGCCAACCTAGGAGTTTGGTTGGCCACAATCTATTGTATCGACAATTGATCCAACTGATTCGACAACAGATCTATGGACTTGCTTTGTGTTGAGCCCACTATGCCATCAACATAGTGTCCATACTTTTGTTTGGCCTTATAGAGAGTAGACCATGGCGCATCGGGTAAGATCTCATAAATCATGCCAAACTGAGAGTAAATTAGTTCTAGTTGTTGGGATCTCATAATAGCCTCCTCCTCAGAAAACACCCTGGACGTTGCTATGCCATTGGACACGTAAGGAAAAAAATACTTCAAGAACCACTCAAGCAAGAATGCATGAGGAACCTTGACCTTAATCAAAATCTTTCTACACCACCACTATCGGATATGATTTGACATATGGTCAGCCTTAGTCTGCTCGAAGTTGGCCAACAACTCAGTGTCGGCATCGTATCTCACTAGAAACTGCAAATGGTTCAAGAAAACCATTGTTGGGTCATTAAAGTAAGAGTACTTCGAGCTGTCGAGATCGATATACTAGTTTGCAACACCCCCTATAAGAGTGCGTTAAAAAATGTGCAACTGAATGGAGTCATATTTCAACAAGTTTGACAAGCGCCACAAGTGAAAGGTAGTCACATGATCACTTGGATCTTCACCAAGCTTGCCCTCAAATTTTGGGATATTTGAAGACAACTTAGTCGGCATGGGGGGGCAACACGGATCGTGAAAAATTGAGTCATTTAGTAATATCGACAATTCTTGCAAATGTAGGGTTGCCAAAAAGGGAAGTTTTGGTTGGGGAGTATTTACAATAAAAGAGGGCCCTAGATTTTCACTGGCACAAGATTTCCAGGAAAAGTTGGACTACTAGCCAAGGTTTTGGTAGAAACCATGGCCTTGACCAACAAACGGAAATTTCATCTGTTGTTTCATCATCTGTTGACTCCCGAAATTGGATGACATCGCCTGCATAGGGATTGCTCCCTATGAAGCGCTCCAAGAATATTGGTTTGGGATTACCCTAGACGATCCTCCCGACATAAGAAATGAACCTTTCCTGGGGTTCCATTGAGTATGGAATGGGTTTCCCTTGGCCGACATCCCTTGCGATGGAAATGAGCCCTGCCAAGGATTCCAAATAACCCGTGTGGAGTATACTCTAATCATCGCTCCCTGTGAAGGAATGGTACCTTGCACTGGGTTTTGTTGACCAAAGTTAGGGTTTCCCCCAATCGGAAAGAAGCCGAAGAAAAAGCATTGTTCCCAAATGAAACAAACAAAGAGAATGACATATATCCCACTGACATTGTGTAGGATGAAGGTCCCAAACTGCCTCTACTAAAGAAGCTATAATTAGCATTAGGCTTGATTGGTTGCTGAAAAGAACCACCAAGAGAAGGGGATGGAGGAGGTATATGACCCCCACCGTAAGGAATAGCATTAAAGGGGGAAATAGTTCACGTGGTTGATCCTTGCAAGGGAGCATTAGAGCTCCCTTCTATGATACCCATGGTATGTATAGTAGAGTAAGTAAGAACTGAATTTTTATCAAAGTCGAGCATCCCGTATGAGAACGGAACGCCCGTCACATTCTGAGTGAACAAAAGAGTGGTTGGAATCATTAAATGAATTGATCCACTACCCAAATTTGTGGGTTTCGGGACGACTGTAGTCCTGATAGGAGAAGGTGGGGGAGAAGGTACAATGCCCCCTCCATTGGTAGATGTAATGGGAGTACATGGACTCCTTGATGAAGTAGCAATGTTTTCTTCCATCACCACTCTCCGAATGAAATAGCTTTCAAGAGAAGTCACCTCGAGGGAGACTATCTGGATTAAAAATGGTGCCAATAGGTCGGTGATCAGAGGATTTGTTGGCCTGAAACCGAAGGCTTCGAGGTTAGAAATGATAGATTCCTCAGGTTTTGGAAAGTATCCTCTCGGAGCAGGCTCAGGTATAGTTTCCTGCAGCCATCTTGATTCGAGTGATCCTTCTTGATCAATTCTTCACCTCAACGGTGGCGGATGTGGCTCCAAAGTCATTGATGACAAGCCCTGAAGTCTTTGCGACCGACAGAGCTATTGATCTTATACTTTGTGAAATGATCAACCGACATAGTACAGTTTGACTAGCATGGAAGACAAAGAACACACTAAAAGTTTCCTAAAGAAAAATCAAGCAGTCGCCTAACTAGTGGGAAGGACAGTTACGTCAATCGACACTAGAGAAAATAACCGGTGTAAGTGCAACTCGAACACGGAAGTACCCTCTGGGTATACTCCAAGAAGTGTGATTTGACATCCACCCTAGGTATCATGGTATACCACTACAGTCACATGTGTAAGTCCATAAAATATGGGAAACTAAGTTGCCAAATCGTAGTCAATCACTAGGCAGGTACAATCGATAGTCGGGAAGATAGTAATGAGTAGGATAACAAGTCTGAAGCCCTTCAAGGGTGTTGAAATAAATTGGTCTGGAAGATAAATGAGGATCTCAAATGGATTTGAGTTCCACAAAACTCCGTAGGAAAATGCAATCAGTATTTTTCCCGAGAAAGACCCTCAATATACAATCCCCACTATGTTTAGTCTGGCTTTGGAGGGGTTACCTCCTCTACCTTTCCTCACATGACCTCGTGTTTATCCCATGTGTTAGAGGGGGGTAACGGCTGAGTTTCACGATGTTGGACTTAAAACATTCCCTATCTCAGACTCCAATGTTTTTTTTAAATGGCCTTGAAGAGTTTCCTCTTCACACCTAATTCAAGGTCCTAAAAGCCTAAACTAGTTGGTGAACCCTACAAACATAAAGTCTAATATATTTTAAGTTAAGCGTTAATTTTAAGGCTTGATTTACGCAAAGGATGTGGTCGTGCAACTAATGGTGTTTTTGAAGAGACGAATAAGGAAGAGAACTTTAGAGCATTTGAAAGAAAAAGATACTTCGAAATTAAAGAAAATCTTGTAAAGCTCTTTGTAACATTCAAATTTTCTAATCAATGTTTCAAGATCTTGTAATTGAAAGTTTCCTAAAAAGTCCTTTCGTTTGACTAAGAAAAACTAATTATATTTAAGGAAAGAAAGAAAGAACTTTGAAACTGAGACTCTTTTATTCCGCAAACAAACAACCTAGGCTACGTTACCAAACTAAATGCAATATTTTTTCTTTTTTGATTTTTTCAACTTCTTTAACAAGAAAAACCAAAGTAAAAATCATTTTTTTTTTCAAAGCAAGAAACGGGGAAAAAAATAGAAAACAAAAACAAAGATTGAAAGAGACCCTAGGCCAACTATGTAAACACAGGGATTCAAAAAAGAAACCAAAGGAGTATCTAAAACTTGAAAGTTCACTCTAAACCTCTAGGGAAAAAAATAAAAAAAAATAAGACACAAGTTAACAACGAATCTTTGACCCAAGCTAAGGCCAAAAATAGAGACTCTGGAAGGTTCAAGAAAGCCCTGAGAAGCCTAAACTTCTATTAGGAAAGAGACATACCTCTCTTTGTTAAAAAACACTTTCAAGATACAGAGACATGGGTTGTTTCACCAACAACTTACGTATGTACATAGGTTGTCTACTGTGCAGGATGCATATGTACGCGGGTTGAGACAAAGCAGGGTGCGTACACCTCTGAGACTTTTCAAAACTAAAAATACTAGGCATACTGACTGGGCAAGAAAAGTTGGTAGGCACCTTCCAGGTGACTAGAGACCCTTAAAAGACTCAGTGAACTTGACTTAAAGTCAAAATTCAATCAAGAAGCCACTTAAAACCCAAAATCCTCCCTCTAAAACCCTAGAGAGACTCCCCAGTGGAGTCACCAATTTTGCTAGCAGGAAAATCCCCCTATAACTATATCCAGGTTCTAAGCATAGATAGAGCTATGAACTCGCTTAAAACACAATCTAATTCCTACACTACCCCAAACTTTCCACATAGATGAACAAAAAATGATAGAAGAGTAAGTCAAAAGTAATACCTTTGGTCCAAACGTTCGATGCTGACCTCCTTGAGATTTATTTCTTCCTTGGATGTTGGTATCCTCCCAAAACTAACCTGCATCAGCACTTAGGAAAAACATGCTACAAATATTCTATTTCTACTCATCAATTTGGGTTAGACACAAATTGTTATGCATAAATAAAATGAGAGACATAAAGATATCATTTGGGACAGGGAAAAATATTATTTTATTCAATATTCAAAGATTGGAAATTACAACCTTTGCAGGTCGACGCTCCACAAACCTGGTCTGGGCTCCTCTTGGAATTGCTCCAAGTGAACCTTCCAACTTCCTTCTCTCACAATCAGCTGATCACTTCAAGGGAAGGGAAGGGATTGTATGGGAGCAAACGGATAAAGAGGGAATGTTGAGACAAGAACTCAAAAAAGGATGCAAATACTTGGGCAAGGAAGGAAAGGGATTTGCAAATTTTGACCGTTCTAATGGTTGATCTTGGAATGAGACCCCAAGACCTCATTTTATATGACAAAAGGACAGTTATTTGATTTGGATATGGACTATAGCAGGTGAATTGGTTGGGAAACCCTCGATAGCCCGTAAACTTCGTCGAATCCCTTACAAGTTTTTACTTTTTGCAAATTTTGAAGGTAAAGACGGATTGTTTAGTATGCAGCTAGCATATGTACGTGGGTTGTCTAGCATGAAACAAACATATGTATGCATGCAGTAGTGCAACAATGTGCATACATGCTCCAAAATATGGTTTTTTAAATAGAGTTCCTCAACAATGAATTGGCAAATTGTGTAAGTAGAAATGCCAATTCCATGTATGCATAAGTAGGGAATTTTTGGGATATAAACATTGGTCTCCCATATTTAATATTATATTAAGGCTTTCCTTTAGGGCCTAGAGTAATCAACATTCAAGCTACCTCCCTAATTATATCCTTGAAGACAAAAGACACCTTCTTTGTCATAAGCTTGTAGAATTCAATCTTAAGCCATCAGGTCTGAGAGATTCATCATACACCAATTCTTTGATGACCTTTTCTATTGCCTCCAATATGGGGCAGTATATCAACAACCCAGTAAGAAACAATCTCTTCTCATGATCCAATCAAGACATTTTGGAAATAATTAGTTGAGGTTAATGATATCTTCCAATTGTGACCTTGGGACTATTGGAGATTTTTGTTGACTCAATATGTATACTAAGGTTCACAAAGGTGTCCAACAAAAGGGTAGTAATCTATCATAGACATGTTTACTATGGGTGATAAGGGTAGTAATCTAGCATAGACAAATTTACTCTTGGTGATAGGGAAGGTCTCATCCCGGATGCATTGACAATACTTATAGTTAAGTGAGATTGTTAATAAATGAAATAAAAAATGGTAATCATATGTATTATTCATTGTATTCACCATCAAACCAAACACAAAAATATAATGAAAGAACATAAAGAACTTATATCCATCATCATATACAATTGAACCAAAATGAAGTACACATCATCACCATATAACATAAACACAAAATTTATTTGAGTTAGGATTAGCTTAAGTAGTTGAGAGGAGTGTTATCATGCCATCTAAATAAGTAACATGTTGAACTCTTAAATAGTATATTGTCATAATGGCTTGACTTGAAATTTTTCCAAAAAAACACATTATTTTGAAAAAATAAAAACCATAAAACTTATTTTAACAAAATATTCCCTGGGTGGGGAAAGGGTGAATAATAAAGAAAACAATCCCATTGCAATTAACCATAACAGCACTGGCATTAATGTCCACTCCCTCATCCTTCATTGCTCCATTGACTGCATGCAATGTTCCACTCCCTCATCCTTCATTGCTCCATTGGCTGCATGCAATTTTCCACCACTTTACCTCCTCAAAACCTGAATCACATCCCTTATACATTATTGTCAACATCCTTAGTAGCTTTTATGTTTTTCTTCATCTCCAACTGACTCGGGATTCCCCAAAATAGGTGGTGCAACCTAGATATCAGGTCTACTAATATGGCACCTCCATGTCCTTCATCAAAACAAAGAAGCTAACAATCCCTAAGCACACTTGTTGACTCACCCTTGGGTCAACTCTATGCTTACATCTCCTAACGAAGGAGTCAACTCGACGACCACCCCCAACACTCGTTTCGTGAATTGTACAAAATCCTCTAACTCCTACGACCATGTTTTCAAAAGAACATGGGGCCCGATTGAGAAATCTCAAGCCCGCTCCTTATCTGGTTTAGTGGTTCATGTCTTCCTCACAGTTCTGCAAAACCATGTAACTATCCATGGAAAATGGTTTGAGATGACGTAGTTGTGCCTATGCCTCGTGAGATGTTGTAAACAACTTATCCAATTCCTTACTAGCTCATTGAATTTCTTCCACTTTCTCTACCTTCTATGAAAAATCAATGAGTTGATCATTCGCTAGATGCAATTGCATGATATGATCCTGGAGAGTGTTAGTTGGTTGCTCCTAGATTTTCACAATGTCTAGAGTCATGTTTGAAATGGTGGACTCAACTTTATTGGAGAAACCAAGCATGGAAAAAAGATCAACCTCTCTAGCCTGGTTCTCCCTTGAGTTGTGTGGGCACAACCATTGGCTCTATATTTGTTGACATACACTATGCTTGGATCACATCTTGCATCTCTACATTATCACCCTAATCATCTTTCATCCTCCATCATATCCATCCCCTATTGTGAAACTTTTCAGACTTCATCCATGGGGTGTCCCACTCACCATTGGAGCCATCCTCTCCATCCCCTATTGTGAAACTTTTCAGACATCATCCATAGGGATGTCCCACTTGCCACTGGGTTCCACCTAAGCACTATCTTTTGAAGCCCATGTGATAGTATTCTCACCTGAAAATGCATTGTTCAGTTTTTCATTTTTGGAGGAATTATTTTCAACATGAGTTCGCATTCTCTTGAAAACCATTCACATTGTTTTATTTACTTGGGAACTACCTTGTTCATTGGGCATTTTCTTTCATCCAATGGTAGAATTGGTTGATTATGAGGCAGAGTTATTAGGTTGGTGCCTTTTCCATATATTTGAAGGCATTATTGTACATGTAACAACATTTCATCATTTGGGGTACCCTGCTACATATTTTGATGTATGTTTTTCCCTTTTGAGATTGTTACATATTTTGATGTATGTTTTCTCTTGGGAGAATGATTTTTTAGATGTCTTCACAGTTCTCAAGACATAATTTACATATTTAGAGGCAGGGTGAATCCTCTGACACATTTTACACATAAAGGGTAGCTCTCCACCGAAAGCATCCATTGCACCTTTCTAAGGCAAAGATTGACACATATTCCTAAGATGCTCCAGTGTGAAGAGAAATTATGACATATTTCATGAAAGACATGGTTAAAGAGAATCCCTAAACCTCCTACAGAACCCCTCATTCAAAGAACATTTTCCAAGAAGAAGAACGCCTTGCACATTTTTCATTTAATAAAGAAGTTGTACACTTATAGAGGAGTGCCCACCATAGAAGAGGTCAATTGAAGTTGCTAAAACATAATTTTTTTGGGAGGAAGTCTCACTCTTAAACAGGGTGTTGTTGTATTAGGGATGACAAGTGGCAAAAGGACCACTTTTAGGCATGTAACATTGTTCCACCAAAAGGAATTCAAAACTTGAGTATTATATTTTATTACAAAGTGGGTGATATCAAATCCTATGCCCCTACAGGCAGACAGAAAAGATGGTCATTCCTACTCACTCGATAAGTAATTATCGATTGACCGAAGCCTCAATTCATTTGCAATGTGTGGTTTTCATAGTGGATAAATACCGCAAGACTTATATCCAAGCCTTGAACCCCTTCAAGGCATCTAACCTAGTCAAAAACAATAAAAGGCATTGTTCCAACCAAGAATATTTCAAAACTCGAGTATAATATTTTATTATTATTCCTTAGAGAAAAAAAGTGGACCTAGGAACTTCTTAACAACATTTTATTGTAAAGTGGTTGATATGGAAACATATAAAAAGAAACCTCAATTCATTTTCAACGTGTGTTTTTCATAGTGAAGAAATACTCCAAGACTTATATGCAGGACTTGAACCACTTCAAGGCATCTAGCATAGTCAAAAAAAATATTAAAGAAAGGCATTGTTCCAACCAAGAAGATTTCAAAACTTGAGTAATATATTTTATTATTATTTCTTAGAGAAAAAAAGTTGACCTAGGAACTTCTTAACAAAATTTTATTGTATTGTAAAGTGGTTGATATGGAAACCTATAAAAAGAAACCTCAATTCATTTGCAACATGTGCCAGGTTTTCATAGTGGAGAAATACACTTATGTGCATGGTGTTGAGGAGATTACTTGATCAAATTTGGAGCTTTATCTTTCATTGTTCAAAGGACCTTATTTCATGTAAGGCATCACTTAATCTATATTTTTTTGTCTTCAATAGGCTTTTCCGAAGGGTTGAATGTAAAGATTTGTTGATCCTCTCAAGACTATTGGGATATCAAGATTAAAGGCATGGTTTATATGGATATTATTCAATAGAGAGTTGTCCATTTTGCTACCTATATCTTGTTTGATGTCATACAAGTGATGAATGGTTGTGTTGGTGTATTTAAAGTGTTGATTTTTCGGATTCTCAGATCTAGATAGTTATTTCCTTATGATTCAATAACAAGATTCATTTTCATACAACAATGATCATAGAATAACTATACAATGAAAATATCAACTATAATACTGCAATGGAAATAACAAGATCTAGAAATATTAACCATGCACAATAGACACAAGAACACAAGAATTCATCTTCAGAAATTGTTAAGGACCTAACCTCCCTAATCCCTCACAAAGGTAGAATAATATATTTCCATGTAATAAAGGCCAATATTAATAAGGCCTAGTAATAAGGAAGATTAAGTCAAATGTAAGAAGACCTAATAGAAGCTTCCGTTTCTAGAAAGATCTTCCTCTAGATGGTTCTTTTGGATAGATAGATTTAGTATAAATAGGAGTAGAGGGTATGCAAAGTTTTGTCTTGAGAATTATTGTAATAGAGCTCTGCTCTGCTAGAGGTTGCCTTCTCAAAGAGAAATACCTATAAAAAGAAACCTCAATTCATTTTCAACATGTGGTTTTCATAGTGGAGAAATACACTTGTGTGCATGGCGTCGAGGAGATTACTTGATCAAATTTGGAGCTTTATCTTTCATTGTTCAAAGGTCGTTATTTCATGTAAGGCATCACTTAATCTGTATTTTGTTGTCCTCAATGAGTTTTTTCTAGCACTTGAAGGGTTGAATGTAGAGATTTGTTGATCCTCTCAAGACTGTTGGGATATAAAGCTTAAAGGCATGGCTTATATGGCTATTATTCAATGGAGAGTTATCCATTTTGCTACCTATATCTTGTTTGATGTCATACAAGTGATGAATGGTTGTGTTGGTGTATTTTCTGTGTTGATTTTTCAGAATCTCAGATCTTGATAGTTATTTCCTTATGATTTAATAACAAGATTCATTTTCATACAATAGTTATCATAGAATAACTATACAATGAAAATCTCAACTATAATACTACAACTAAAATAACAAGATCTAGAAATATTAACCATGCACAGTAGACACAAGAACACAAGAATTTATTCTGGGAAACTGTTAGGGACCCAACCTCCCTAACCCCTCACGCGGGAAAAATAATATATTTCCATGTAATAAATGCCAATGTTAATAATACCTAGCAATAAGGAAGAATAACTCAAATGTAAGAAGACCTAATAGAATCTTACTCTTCTAAAAGGATCTTCCTCTAGATGGTTCTTTTGGATAGATAGATTTAGTATAAATAGGAGTAGAGGGTATGAGAAGTGTTGTCTTGAGAATTATTGCAATAGAGCTCTACTCTGTTGGAGGTTACCTCCTTGAAGAGAAATGCCTATAAAAATAAACCTCAATTCATTTGCAACGTGTGGTTGTCATAGTGGAGAAATACACTTGTGTGCATGGCGTTGAGGGAATTACTTGATCAAATTTGGAGCTTTATCTTTCATTGTTTAAAGGCTATTATTTTATATAAGGCATCACTTAATCTATATTTTGTTGTCCTTAGTGGATTATTTATAGCACTTGAAGGGTTGAATGTAGAGATCTTTTGATCCTCTCCAGACTGTTGGGATATCAAGCTTAAAGGCATGGTTTATATGGATATTATTCAATAGAGAGATATCCATTTTTCTACCTATATCTTGTTTGATGTCATACAAGTGATGAATGGTTGTGTTGGTTTATTTTTTGTGTTGATTTTTTGGATTCTCAGAACTTGATAGTTATTTCCTTATGATTTAATAACAAGATTCATTTTCATACAAAAGTTATCATATAATAACTATACAATGAAAATCTCAACTATAATACTGCAACAGAAATAACAAGATCTAGAAATATTTACCATGCACAATAGACACAAGAACACAAGAATTTATCCTGGTAAATTGTTAGGGACCTAACCTCCCTAACCCCTCACATTGGTAGAATAATATATTTCCATGTAATAAAGGCTAATATTAATCAGGCCTATCAATAACAAAGAATAAGTCAAATATAAGAAGAACTAATAGAAGCTTCTGCTTCTAGAAGGATCTTCCTTTAGATGGTTCTTTTGAATAAATAGATTTAGTATAAATAGGAGTAGAGGGTATGCGAAGATTTGTCTTGAGAATTATTGTAATAGATCTCTGCTTTGTTGGCGGTTGCCTCCTCAAAGAGAAATACCTATAAAAAGAAACCTCAATTCATTTGCAACGTGTGGTTTTCATAGTGGAGAAATACACTTGTGTGCATGGCGTTGAGGAGATTACTTGATCAAATTTGGAGCTTTATCTTTCATTGTTCAAAGGCCATGGGTTTTTTCTATCACTTGAAGGGTTGAATGTAGAGATCTATTGATACTCTCAATAGTGTTGGGATATCAAGCTTAAAGACATGGTTTATATGGCTAATATTCAATAGAGAGATGTCAATTTTGCTACTTATATCTTGTTTGATGTCATACAAGTGATTAATGGTTGTGTTGGTGTATTTTCTATGTTGATTTTTCATATTCTTAGATCTTCATAGCTATTTCCTTATGATTTAATAACAAGATTCATTTTCCTACAACAATTATCATAGAATAAATATACAATGAAAATCTCAACTATACTACTGCAACGAAAATAACAAGATCTAGAAATATTAACCATGCATAGTAGACACAAGAACACAAGAATTTATCCGGGTAAACTGTTAGGGACCTAACCTCCGTGAGCCCTCACATAGGTAGAATAATATATTTCCATGTAAATAAGGCCAATATTAATAAGGCCTAGCAATAAGGAAGAATAAGTCAAATGTAAGAAGACCTAATAGAAGCTTCTGCTTCTAGAAAGATCTTCCTCTAGATGGTTCTTTTGGATAGATAGATTTAGTATAAATAGGAGTAGAGGGTATGAGAATTTTTTTCTTGAGAATTTTTGTGATAGATCTTTGCTCTGTTGGAGGTTACCTCCTCGAAAAGGAAAGTGAGCATTGTCTCCTATCAATAAATGTATTATTTTGGTGTTATGGTTTCATCTATTGTGTTGTTCCGTTGTTATTCTCTGCACTATTTCTATTTTCAGCTATTATAATAGATCTGGTACCTTACAAGTGGTGTCAGAGCACTTTCCTTCGTAGAAAATTGTGGGTTATTTTTTTTTCAGGGTAGAGAGATATTTTGGTGTCTTAAAGCTATAGAGATATGTCATTCCACACATAAATCTACGGCCAGGGAAGAATACATGCGGGAAATACAAGTGGTACTTAAGCGCACATTGTTGGCCACCCTTGTAACCCATGTTGGTACCCCTTCTAGTGATAGCGCATCAGACATCACCTATATACAGATCGACTAAGATATCCTGAAGCCCTCTATAGATAAACCAATCGATCTCCTGACTGCTATAGTACCACCGAGAAGAACACTCAGAAATATACTCTCTAGTACTTGGGTAGTTAGGTAATATAGCTAAGGGCATGGTCTAGCCTCCTTAGTTGGTGCCTTGAGATATTGGGTTGAGTACTAATGTTGGACCCCACACATATATCAAAGAGTTATAGCATAGGGAAAACCCTTTTTTGTAGAAACCCTAAATACCCTAACCCTTGGGATAGAAGAAATTAGGAGAGGGGGGCCACAAGGCAATGAAGCATCAATATGTGCCCTCTCTTGAAATATACCAAAATTAATTTACATCATCGATCAATCATTTGACTATTCAAAAATATTTTCCTCTCCTCAGATCAACACCTTTCGAAGATAACTGCCAAATTATATGGCAACAAGCACCAAACTCGCAATCTGTGGAAGTCCAAATAGACTCATACCTTCAATTTAGAAGCAGATCAAGATGCCTTCCTTGAGCGAGTTTTACTGTGTCCAATGATTTTCTCATTCTTTGCATCAAATAATCAAAGTTTAGCCTGATGAGGGATTTTCTTGGCCCAAAATGTGTTCTCTACAAATTTATCCTCCAAAGGGAACTTAATTGCAAGTGTGGGAGTTCCTTCCCCTCTTTTGGCCCAAATTCTTGGGCATCAACAAATAATGAACTGCCTGGGATATTTTCTATTCGATTTGGGTGAAACAAGAGCTCGCTAACCACACGAGAAAAAATTCTCAATTCAAGTTTTTTTCTCTCCAAGGAACAAACTGGACTGCTCTGGTTCTTCTCTCCACTCTATGAAGAGGCTTAAGCTTTCTTTCATCTTCTCAGACTTGCGCTCATGACCATGATCATGTCTATGAACATGCAAAACAAATACTCTCTCAGATTGGGAGATTATAGGAAGCACTCAGATCAAGTGCTCAATTACACACAACTAAACAGACAACAACTATTCTCTCTACCTCTCTACTCTTACTGCTACGCCTAAGCACACATAGGACTAAATTATCAGGATGTAATTTTATTAGGCTCTCCTATGAGAGAGCCACACCCAAAAAAATCCTTCTATGATACCATGACAAAGTCAGAGAGAAAGGGAGAATAGAAACAATGAACAAGAACATAGATGCAATATCAACACACTGGCTTTAGTACCCATCTAGCTATTACGTAGGTTACATAGACTACATATGGATCCAACAGATATGTACCAAACACTACAGTAAACTCAATGAATAACATAAGTTCAACTATATCTAACTGGAGTTGACTTGGTGAGCTGGAAAACAACTTGACAACTGGAGATTACATTTAACAATACATTCTATTTGTTATATGGCGAGTTGAGTTCAGATATCTTAGTCAATGGCCAACTTCCTCACTCGTCATCCTATGAATAAGAAACAAATATTCAATGGAAACTTGGTCTATACCTATAGAGTCCAATTCCTACGAGTGTAAATTTGTGGTAGGGTTCATCCATGCAATCGGTTGAGTGCTATGCATATATGGTTCAATGCCACTCCGACCTTCAACATTATCAATCTCGACATCCATGCCCAACCCACAATTTCATTCCTAATTCTCTCCTAAGTGTCAATTGTAATAAAATATACAATGGGGCATTGTCTAAACATATTTCGCTCCTAAGTCTCAGTTGTAATAAACTATACAATGGGGTGTTGTCTAAACATTTGACTTTTTGAACTTTTTCATTGTAATCGAGTGAAACAGATCTTGGTGAAATCACCATTTTTTGTTGTTTAAATTGTAGTTTAAAATGCATAAATGGATTCAAACACCTTGTAAAACCCTTAGGGCACTTGAATTGTATAAACTCAATCACTGAAATCTAGAATAAAAAATCCAAAAAATAGAACATTTTGACTACTTTCTATAAAATCTCAAACTTTTCTTGACATGCCCACATCTTCTCCCAGTCGTACTCGACATTTCGAGCCAGTTCATTAATTATCGCAAGGGAAATCACATGGTCTAGAGTCATCTTTGAAGTGGTGGACTCAACTTTATTGGAGAAACCAGACATGGAAACAATATCAACCTCTGTACCCTGGTTGTCCCTCGAGTTGTGTGGGCACAACCGCTGGCTCTATCTCTATTGACATACATTATGCTTGGATCACATCTTGCATCTATACATTATCACCCTATTCATATTTCATCCCCAATCCCTTATTGTGAAACTTTTTAAACTTCATCTGATCGAGGTGGATATTGGTGGCCACCCACCTATTCCACTGGCTTGAAAAACAATTTTCCACCTTGGCAGTTATTTGGCATTTTTTTGGGTTCCAAACTTCCGGGGCCGTTTTGAGGCCCTAAAAGACATTTTTTGGGGATTTGGGGCCCAGGTCGGTGCCTTTAGCAGTGCCTACATGATCGCCAAAGGCACTAACTTGGGCTAGTCAAAAAAATTTCTTCTCGGTTAGACCTTTCCAACAGGCTATCGTGCGCCTAAAACTGAGATTGTATGCAAAAGTTACGACCTCAGGAAGTTGATGTACAAGCTTACCCAAATGGGGCCCACATGACTTTTGGTGCTTCATCTCGAAGGGTTAGGTTTTTGGATATCTAGGGTTTTTGACATTTATGATTATTGTAAAAGGCCTTCAAAGCCTCATTGTAACCATCTTCTTGCGAATGAGTGCAACCGCCACATCTCTTATCATAGATAAGCCGCCACCATTACAACAATTATGCTTTCCGCTATATTTTACAGTTTCAGCTTATTTCCTTATTGAATAGAAAACTAGTTTTACTATATCTCTATTATTTTGTGTTCTGTATTCATTTCGTTCTGCTCATAAAATACAGATCAATGGTATCAGAGCGATCTGCTCCTTCTTGTCTTAATGCATGTCCCCAACGAGATCAGGGTACAAAGAATTGGGTCTCAAGCTTGTTTCTCTTGAGGACAAAATCTCTCGCATGCCCAAGCAACCTCTCATGGAAGGAGAAAATAAAGATGACGGGACATAATATCCTTTCAAAATGTTGCTTGAGGAAGCCCTCACGCAACACATGAACAAGATGATGGATAGTTTTGTGCAAATCTTTCGTCGGCTAACAACATGCGACGTATTTTCCTTGAGCGTAGGCGCCGCCCCCTTCATGGTACAAATCAACTTCAATATTCCTATATTTGAAGTTCAGATAGACTCAAATGTTGTAGACAAGTGGTTCAATATACTAGAAGGGTATTTTTCTGTCCATAACTTTTCGAATAGAGAAAATATTACTTATGTGCTCCTCAAAGTCGTTCCCCATGTCAAAGATTGGTGGGAAAATTTCTGTGAGAAAAATGAAACAGAGGAACCCTCATTATTTACAATCATGACCACCTAGGAATCCTTCAGGGATGTTATTAAGGAACAATACTACCCTGTCGGAAGTTATGATGACTTGTATACCAAATGGACCACACTACAACAAGATAGAGATCAAGCAATGCAAGAGTTCACAAATATATTCCATACCTTGTGCACCAAGTTGGGTATCAAAGATTCAGAGCAACATCTGGTGCTCAAGTATCGCGGTGCTCTACATAGATACATCCAGACTAAAATGAAATTTATAGACATCTCGTTCTTGGGTGCAGCCTACCGATATGTCGTCAAAATTGAGAAAAAGATCAAACAAAAGACGTGACAATTTGGGCCTAGGAACCCCTCACAGCAAAAGCCAAGAAAGGGCAGCCCCAACTCACAGAACAAAGGACAGAGAAAAGATGGATAGTATCAGTACAACCAGTCCAAGCCGCAAGCAAAGAAGGACATCGAAAAGACAAAGAAATATACCAGGAAGTGGTGCGACTTCCATAAGAGCCCTTGGCATAACACTAATGATTGTCACTCAAAACAGTCGCTGGTGGCCGAAGTGAAAGCCTCAGAATCAGATGCAGGTTTTGACTCTGAGTCAGAACCATAAAGGGGAAAATAGATCATTGATGCGGAACCCAGCGCCACTGTTTCTACCACCAAGCTCTAGCCTGGTGAACTAGAAGAAGGAGCCAAGGAAAGTTCTCGATACCACTTGTAACCTAGTTTTGTGTTAAGCATATTTTAATAATATTTATTCATTTCGTTCCGCTCATAAAATCTAGATCATCATCCATGGTGGGTGTCCCACTTGCCACTAGGTTCCACCTGAGCACTATCTTTTGAAGCCCATGTGGTTGTATTCTCACCTGAAAATGCATTGTTCAGTTTTGCATTTTTGGAGGCATTATTTTCAACAACACGAGTCAACATTGCCTTGAAGACCATTCATGTTGTTTTATTTACACAGTCACTACCTTGTTCATCATGTTTAGCTAAAGCAAGACATTTTCTTTCATCCATTAGAAGGATTGTTTGATTATGAGGTGCAGTTATTAGGTTTTTTATGCATATATATATTTAGAGGCATTATTACACATGTGACAACATTTCATCATTTGAGGTAACTTGCTACATATTTTGATGTACGTTTTTTGTCTTTAGAGTTTGTTACATATTTTGATGTATGTTTTCTCTTTGGAGAATGCTTTTTTAGATGTCTTCACAATTCTCAAGACATAATTTACATAATTTTACATTTTTAGAGGTAGGGTGAATCCTTTGACACATTTTACACAATGCTTTTTTAGATGTCTTCACAATTCTCAAGACATAATTTACATAATTTTATGTTTTTAGAGGCAGAGTGAATCCTTTAACACATTTTACACATAAAGGAGAGCTCTCCACCGAAAGCATCCATGGCACCTTTTTAAGACAAAGATGGCACATGCTCCTAAGATGCTCCAATGTGAAGAGAAATTATGACATATTTCACGAAAGACATGGTTAAAGAGAATCTTAAAACCTCCTACAAAACCCCTAATTCAAAGCACATGATGGCATGAATGAAGGAAGAAGGACTCATAATAAGGAGACTTTTGTTGGAGAGGAGTTTATGGCGGTGTAGAAGCATGGTCAAAGGTACGCCATTGCCCGAGAAATAAGGGAGATTAACCTTATCACGAAGAGCGCTTAATTTGAAGAGATTTATTAGGATTTTCCTTATTATTTTGCATTTAATAAAGAAGTTGCATACTTATAGAAGATTGCCGACCATAGAAGAGGTCAATTAAAGTTGCTAAAACAGATTTTGTTTTTGGAGGAAGTGTCACTATTAAACACGGTGTTGTTGTATTAAGGATGACAAGTGTCTAAAGGACCACTTCAAGGCATGTAACATTGTTCCAACAAAAGGAATTCAAAGCTTGAGTATTATATTTTATTATAAAGTGAGTGATATGGAAGCTTATGCCTCTACAGGGAGCCAGAAAAGATGGTCATTCCTATTCACTTGGTAAGGAATTCTCGACCGGCCGAAGCCTCAATTCATTTGCAACGTGTGGTTATAGTGGATAAATACGACTTATCTGGAGGCCTTGAACGACTTCAAGGCATGTAACCTAGTCAAAAAAAAATTAAAAAGGCATTGTTCCACCCAAGAAAATTTCAATGAGTACAATATTTTTTATTATTATTTTTTCGAGAAAAAAAGTGGACCTAGGAAGTTTTTAATAATATTTTTTATTATTATTTTTTCTAGAAAAAAAAGTGGACTAGAAAGTTTTTAACAATATTTTATGGTAAAGTAATTGATATGGAAACCTATAAAAAAAAACCTCAGTTCATTTGCAACGTGTGGTTTTCAACGTGTGGTTTTCATAGTGGAGAAATACACTAGTGTGCAGGTCGTTGAGAAGATTACTTGAGCAAATTTGGAGCTTTATCTTTCATTGTTCAAAGGCCTTTATTTCATGTAAGGCATCACTTAATCTGTATTTTGTTGTCCTCAAAAGGGCTGAATGTAGAGATCTGAGATCTCTTGATCCTTTCAAGACTGTTGGGATATTAAATTTAAAGGCATGGTTTATATGGATGTTATTCAATAAAGAGTTCTCCATTTTGCTACTTATGTCACATAAGTGATGAATGGTCGTGCTAGTGTATTTAAAATGTTGTTTTTCTGGATTTTTAAATCTTGATAGTTATTTTTTTTATAATTTAATAACAATATTTGTTTTATTACAATAATTATCATAGAATAACAATATAATGAAAATCTCGTCCGCAGGGGTGTAGACGAATTGATAAGTGTTGTGTAAATGGAAGGAAATATGTAAAAAGAGGTCTCAAGTTCGATTCTCACCCCGATTTATCCGGAGGCATGCTTGCAGGTGGTGCAATTCTCCCTAGGGGTTATAAGGCAGTCGACATGATTCGACCCCATGTCTTGCGAGTACGATACTA
>JASDQU010100767.1:142578-156751 GCA_032191745.1 Picea mariana
CTTATCCAATTCCTTACTAGCTCGTTGAATTTCTTCCACTTTCTCTACCTTCTATGAAAAATCAATGAGTTGATCATTCGCTAGATGCAATTGCATGATATGATCCTGAAGAGTGTTAGTTGGTTGCTCCTAGATTTTCACAATGTCTAGAGTCATGTTTGAAATGGTGGACTCAACTTTATTGGAGAAACCAAGCGTGGAAACAAGATCAACCTCTCTAGCTTGGTTGTCCCTCAAGTTGTGTGGGCACAACTGTTGGCTCTATATTTGTTGACGTACACTATGCTTGGATCACATCTTGCATCTCTACATTATCACCCTAATCATCTTTCATCCTCCATCCTATCCATCCCCTATTGTGAAAATTTTCAGACTTCATCCATGGGGTGTCCCACTCACCATTGGAGCCATCCTCTCCATCCCCTATTGTGAAACTTTTCAGACATCATCCATAGGGATGTCCCATTTGCCACTGGTTTCCACCTAAGCACTATCTTTTGAAGCCCATGTGGTAGTATTCTCACTTGAAAATGCATTGTTCAGTTTTTCATTTTTGGAGGAATTATTTTCAACATGAGTTCGCATTCTCTTGAAGACCATTCACGTTGTTTTATTTACTTGGGAGCTACCTTGTTCATTGGGCATTTTCTTTCATCCAATGGGAGAATTGTTTGATTATGAGGTAGAGTTATTAGGTTGGTGTCTTTTCCATATATTTGGAGGCATTATTGTACATGTAACAACATTTCATCATTTGGGGTACCCTGCTACATATTTTGATGTATGTTTTTCCCTTTCGAGATTGTTACATATTTTGATGTATGTTTTCTCTTGGGAGAATTTTTAGATGTCTTCATAGTTCTCAAGACATAATTTACATATTTAGAGGCAGGGTGAATCCTTTGACACATTTTACACATAAAGGGTAGCTCTCCACCGAAAGCATCCATTGCACCTTTCTAAGGCAAAGATTGACACATATTCCTAAGATGCTCCAGTGTGAAGAGAAATTATGACATATTTCATGAAAGACATGGTTAAAGAGAATCCCTAAACCTCCTACAGAACCCCTCATTCAAAGAACATTTTCCAAGAAGAAGAACGCCTTGCAAATTTTTCATTTAATAAAGAAGTTGTACACTTATAGAGGAGTGCCCACCATAGAAGAGGTCAATTGAAGTTGCTAAAACATAATTTTTTGGGGAGGAAGTCTCACTCTTAAACAGGGTGTTGTTGTATTAGGGATGACAAGTAGCAAAAGGACCACTTTTAGGCATGTAACATTGTTCCACCAAAAGGAATTCAAAACTTGAGTATTATATTTTATTATAAAGTGGGTGATATCAAATCCTATGCCCGTACAGGCAGCTAGAAAAGATGGTCATTCCTACTCACTCGATAAGTAATTATCGATTGACCAAAGCCTCAATTCATTTGCAATGTGTGGTTTTCATAGTGGATAAATACCGCAAGACTTATATCCAGGCCTTGAACCCCTTCAAGGCATCTAACCTAGTCAAAAACGATAAAAGGCATTGTTCCAACCAAGAATATTTCAAAACTTGAGTATAATATTTTATTATTATTCCTTAGAGAAAAAAAGTGGACCTAGCAACTTCTTAACAACATTTTATTGTAAAGTGGTTGATATGGAAACCTATAAAAAGAAACCTCAATTCATTTTCAACGTGTGTTTTTCATAGTGAAGAAATACTCCAAGACTTATATGCAGGACTTGAACCACTTCAAGGCATCTAGCATAGTCAAAAAAAATATTAAAGAAAGGCATTGTTCCAACCAAGAAGATTTCAGCACTTGAGTAATATATTTTATTATTATTTTTTAGAGAAAAAAAGTTGACCTAGGAACTTCTTAACAACATTTTATTGTATTGTAAAGTGGTTGATATGGAAACCTATAAAAAGAAACCTCAATTCATTTGCAACATGTGCCAGGTTTTCATAGTGGAGAAATACACTTATGTGCATGGTGTTGAGGAGATTGATCAAATTTGGAGCTTTATCATTCATTGTTCAAAGGACCTTATTTCATGTAAGGCATCACTTAATCTATATTTTGTTGTCTTCAATAGGTTTTTTCGAAGGGTTGAATGTAAAGATTTTTTGATCCTCTCAAGACTATTGGGATATCAAGATTAAAGGCATGGTTTATATGGATATTATTCAATAGAGAGTTGTCCATTTTGCTACATATATCTTGTTTGATGTCATACAAGTGATGAATGGTTGTATTGGTGTATTTAAAGTGTTGATTTTTCGGATTCTCAAATCTAGATAGTTATTTCCTTATGATTCAATAACAAGATTCATTTTCATACAACAATGATCATAGAATAACTATACAATGAAAATATCAACTATAATACTGCAATGGAAATAACAAGATCTAGAAATATTAACCATGCACAGTAGACAGAAGAACACAAGAATTCATATTCAGAAATTGTTAAGGACCTAACCTCCCTAATCCCTCACGAAGGTAGAATAATATATTTCCATGTAATAAAGGCCAATATTAATAAGGCCTAGTAATAAGGAAGAATAAGTCAAATGTAAGAAGACCTAATAGAATCTTCCGTTTCTAGAAAGATCTTCCTCTAGATGGTTCTTTTGAATAGATAGATTTAGTATAAATAGGAGTAGAGGGTATGCAAAGTTTTGTCTTGAGAATTGTTGTAATAGAGCTCTGCTCTGCTAGAGGTTGCCTCCTCGAAGAGAAATACCTATAAAAAGAAACCTCAATTCATTTTCAACATGTGGTTTTCATAGTGGAGAAATACACTTGTGTGCATGGCGTTGAGGAGATTACTTGATCAAATTTAGAGCTTTATCTTTCATTGTTCAAAGGTCGTTATTTCATGTAAGGCATCACTTAATCTGTATTTTGTTGTCCTTAATGGGTTTTTTCTAGCACTTGAAGGGTTGAATGTAGAGATTTGTTGATCCTCTCAAGACTGTTGGGATATCAAGCTTAAAGGCATGGCTTATATGGCTATTATTCAATAGAGAGTTATCCATTTTGCTACCTATATCTTGTTTGATGTCATACAAGCGATGAATGGTTGTGTTGGTGTATTTTATGTGTTGATTTTTCAGATTCTCAGATCTTGATAGTTATTTCTTTATGATTTAATAACAAGATTCATTTTCATACAACAGTTATCATAGAATAACTATACAATGAAAATCTCAACTATAATACTACAACGAAAATAACAAGATCTAGAAATATTAACCATGCACAGTAGACACAAGAACACAAGAATTTATTCTGGGAAATTGTTAGGGACCCAACCTCCCTAACCCCTCACGCGGGTAGAATAATATATTTCCATGTAATAAAGGACAATGTTAATAATACCTAGCAATAAGGAAGAATAACTCAAATGTAAGAAGACCTAATAGAAGCTTACTCTTTTAAAAGGATCTTCCTCTAGATGGTTCTTTTGGATAGATAGATTTAGTATAAATAGGAGTAGAGGGTATGAGAAGTGTTGTCTTGAGAATTATTGCAATAGAGCTCTACTCTGTTGGAGGTTACCTCCTTGAAGAGAAATACCTATAAAAATAAACCTCAATTCATTTGCAACATGTGGTTGTCATAGTGGAGAAATACACTTGTGTGCATGGCGTTGAGGGAATTACTTGATCAAATTTGGAGCTTTATCTTTCATTGTTTAAAGGCTATTATTTCATATAAGGCATCACTTAATCTGTATTTTGTTGTCCTTAGTGGATTATTTCTAGCACTTGAAGGGTTGAATGTAGAGATCTTTTGATCCTCTCCAGACTGTTGGGATATCAAGCTTAAAAGCATGGTTTATATGGATATTATTCAATAGAGAGCTATCCATTTTTCTACCTATATCTTGTTTGATGTCATACAAGTGATGAATGGTTGTGTTGGTTTATTTTCTGTGTTGATTTTTTGGATTCTCAGAACTTGATAGTTATTTCCTTATGATTTAATAACAAGATTCATTTTCATACAAAATTTATCATATAATAACTATACAATGAAAATCTCAACTATAATACTGCAACAGAAATAACAAGATCTAGAAATATTTACCATGCACAATAGACATCAGAACACAAGAATTTATCCTGGGAAATTGTTAGGGACCTAACCTCCCTAACCCCTCACATAGGTAGAATAATATATTTCCATGTAATAAAGGCTAATATTAATCAGGCCTAGCAATAACGAAGAATAAGTCAAATATAAGAAGAACTAATAGAAGCTTCTGCTTCTAGAAGGATCTTCCTCTAGATGGTTCTTTTGAATAGATAGATTTAGTATAAATAGGAGTAGAGGGTATGAGAAGATTTGTCTTGAGAATTATTGTAATAGATCTCTGCTCTATTGGCGGTTGCCTCCTCAAAGAGAAATACCTATAAAAAGAAACCTCAATTCATTTGCAACGTGTGGTTTTCATAGTGGAGAAATACACTTGTGTGCATGGCGTTGAGGAGATTACTTGATCAAATTTGGAGCTTTATCTTTCATTGTTCAAAGGCCATTATTTCATGTAAGGCATCACTTAATATGTATTTTGTTGTCCTCAATGGGTTTTTTCTATCACTTGAAGGGTTGAATGTAGAGATCTATTGATACTCTCAAGAGTGTTGGGATATCAAGCTTAAAGACATGGTTTATATGGCTAATATTCAATAGAGAGATGTCCATTTTGCTACTTATATCTTGTTTGATGTCATACAAGTGATTAATGGTTGTGTTGGTGTATTTTCTATGTTGATTTTTCATATTCTTAGATCTTCATAGTTATTTCCTTAGGATTTAATAACAAGATTCATTTTCATACAACAATTATCATAGAATAACTATACAATGAAAATCTCAACTATAATACTGCAATGGAAATAACAAGATCTAGAAATATTAACCATGCATAGTAGACACAAGAACACAAGAATTTATCTGGGTAAACTGTTAGGGACCTAACCTCCATGAGCCCTCACATGGGTAGAATAATATATTTCCATGTAAATAAGGCCAATATTAATAAGGCCTAGCAATAAGGAAGAATAAGTCAAATGTAAGAAGACCTAATAGAAGCTTCTGCTTCTAGAAAGATCTTCCTCTAGATGGTTCTTTTGGATAGATAGATTTAGTATAAATAGGAGTAGAGGGTATGAGAATTTTTTTCTTGAGAATTTTTGTAATAGAGCTTTGCTCTGTTGGAGGTTACCTCCTCGAAAAGGAAAGTGAACATTGTTTCCTATCAATAAATGTATTATTTTGGTGTTATGGTTTCATCTATTGTGTTGTTCCATTGTTATTCTCTGCAATATTTCTATTTTCAGCTATTATAATAGATCTGGTACCTTACAAGTGGTGTCAGATCACTTTCCTTCGTAGAAAATTGTGGGTTATTTTTTTTTCAGGGTAGAGAGATATTTTGGTGTCTTAAAACTATAGAGATATGTCATTCCACGCATAAATCTACGGTTAGGGAAGCATACATGTGGGAAATACAAGTGGTACTTAAGCGCACATTGTTGGCCACCCTTGTAACCCATGTTGGTACCCCTTCTAGTGATAGCGCATCAAACATCACCTATATACAGATCGACTAAGATATCCTGAAGCCCTTTATAGATAAACCAATCGATATCTTGACTGCTATAGTACCACCGAGAACAACACTCAGAAATATACTCTCTAGTACTTGGGTAGTTAGGTAATATAGCTAAGGGCATGGTCTAGCCTCCTTAGTTGGTGCCCTGAGATATTGGGTTGAGTACTAATGTTGGACCCCACACATATATCAAAGAGTTATAGCATAGGGAAAACCCTTTTTTGTAGAAACCCTAAATACCCTAACCCTTGGGATAGAAGAAATTAGGAGAGGGGGGCCACAAGGCAATGAAGCATCAATATGTGCCCTCTCTTAAAATATACCAAAATTAATTTACGTCGTCGATCAATCATTTGACTATTCAAAAATATTTTCCTCTCCTCAGATCAACACCTTTCGAAGATAGCTGCCAAATTATATGGAAACAAGCACCAAACTCGCAATCTGTGGAAGTCCAAATAGACTCATACCTTCATTTTAGAAGAAGATCAAGATGCCTTCCTTGAGCGAGTTTTACTGTGTCCAATGATTTTCTCATTCTTTGCATCAAAGAATCAAAGTTTAGCTTGATGAGGGATTTTCTTGGCCCAAAATGTGTTCTCTACAAATTTATCCTCCAAAGGGAACTTAATTGCAAGTGTGGGAGTTCCTTCCCCTCTTTTGGCCCAAATTCTTGGGCATCAACAAATAATGAACCTCCTGGGATATTTTCTATTCGATTTGGGTGCAACAAGAGCTCGCTAACCACACGAGAAAAATTTCTCAATTCAATTTTTTTCTCTCCAAGGAACAAACTGGATTGCTCTGGTTCTTCTCTCCACTCTATGAAGAGGCTTAAGCTTTCTTTCATCTTCTCAGACTTGCGCTCATGACCATGATCATGTCTATGAACATGAAAAACAAATACTCTCTCAGATTGGGAGATTATAGGAAGCACTCAGATCAAGTGCTCAATTACACACAACTAAACAGACAACAACTATTCTCTCTACCTCTCTACTCTTACTGCTACACCTAAGCACACATAGGACTAAATTATCAGGATTTAATTTTATTAGGCTCTCCTATGAGAGAGACACACCCAAAAAAATCCTTCTATGATACCATGACAAAGTCAGAGAGAAAGGCAGAATAGAAACAATGAACAAGAACATAGATGCAATATCAACACACTGGTTTTAGTACCCATCTAGCTATTACGTAGGTTACATAGACTACATATGGATCCAACAGATCTGTACCAAACACTACAGTAAACTCAATGAATAACATAAGTTTAACTATATCTAACTGGAGTTGACTTGGTGAGCTGGAAAACAACTTGACAACTGGAGATTACATTTAACAATACATTCTATTTGTTATATGGCGAGTTAGTTCAGATATCTTAGTCAATGGCCAACTTCCTCACTCGTCATCCTATGAATAAGAAACAAATATTCAATGGAAACTTGGTCTATGCCTATAGAGGCCAATGCCTACGAGTGTAAATTTGTGGTAGGGTTCATCCATGCAATCGGTCGAGTGCTATGCATATATGGTTCAATGCCACTCCGACCTTCAACATTATCAATCTCGACATCCATGCCCAACCCACAATTTCATTCCTAATTCTCTCCTAAGTGTCAATTGTAATAAAATATACAATGGGGCATTGTCTAAACATATTTCGCTCCTAAGTCTCAGTTGTAATAAACTATACAATGGGGTGTTGTCTAAACATTTGACTTTTTGAACTTTTTCATTGTAATCGGGTGAAACAAATCTTGGTGAAATCACCATTTTTTGTTGTTTAAATTGCAGTTTAAAATGCATAAATGGATTCAAACACCTTGTAAAACCCTTAGGGCACTTGAATTGTATAAACTCAATCACTGAAATCTAGAATAAAAAATCCAAAAAATAGAACATTTTGACTACTTTCAATACAATGTCAAACTTTTCTTGACATGCCCACATCTTCTCCCAGTCATACTCGACATTTCGAGCCAGTTCATTAATTATCGCAAGGGAAATCACATGGTCTAGAGTCATCTTTGAAGTGGTGGACTCAACTTTATTGGAGAAACCAGACATGGAAACAATATCAACCTCTGTACCCTGGTTGTCCCTTGAGTTGTGTGAGCACAACCGCTGGCTCTATCTCTATTGACGTACACTATGCTTGGATCACATCTTGCATCTATACATTATCACCCTATTCATATTTCATCCCCCATCCCTTATTGTGAAACTTTTTAAACTTCATCTGATCGAGGTGGATATTGGTGGCCACCCACCTATTCCACTGGCTTGAAAAACAATTTTCCACCTTGGCAGTTATTTGGCATTGTTTTGGGTTCCAAACTTCCGGGGCCGTTTTGAGGCCCTAAAAGACGTTTTTTGGGGATTTGGGGCCCAGGTCGGTGCCTTTAGCAGTGCCTACATGATCGCCAAAGGCATTAACTTGGGCTAGTCGAAATTTTTTCTTCTTGGTTAGACCTTTCCAATAGGCTATCGTGCACCTAAAACTGAGATTGTCTGCAAAAGTTACGACCTCGGGAAGTTGATGTACAAGCTTACCCAAATGGGGCCCACATGACTTTTGGTGCTTCATCTCCAAGGGTTAGGTTTTTGGATATCTAGGGTTTTTGACATTCTTGATTATTGTAAAAGGCCTTCAAATCCTCATTGTAACCATCTTCTTGCGAATGAGTGCAACCGCCACATCTCTTATCATAGATAAGCTGCCACCATTACAACAATTATGTTTTCCACTATATTTTACAGTTTCAGCTTATTTCCTTATTGAATAGAAAACTAGTTTTACTATATCTTTGTTATTTTGTGTTAAGCATACTTTAATAATCTATATTCATTTCATTGTGCTCATAAAATACAGATCAGTGGTATCAGAGCGATCTTCTCCTTCTTGTCTTAATGCATGTCCCCAACAAGATCAGGGTACAAAGAATTGGGTCTCGAGCTTGTTTCTCTTGAAGACAAAAGCTCTCGCACGCCCAAGTGACCTCTCATGGAAGGAGAAAATAAAGATGACGGGACATAATATCCTTTCAAAATGTTGTTTGAGGAAGCCCTCACGCAACACATGAATGAGATGATGGATAGTTTTGTGCAAATATTTCGTCGACTAACAACATGCGACGCATTTTCCTTGAGCGTAGGCGCCGCCCCCTTCATGGTACAAATCAACTTCAATATTCCTATATTTGAAGTTCAGATAGACTCAAATGTTGTAGACAAGTGGTTCAATATACTAGAAGGATATTTTTCTGTCCATAACTTTTCGAATAGAGAAAATATTACTTATGTGCTCCTCAAAGTTGTTCCCCATGTCAAAGATTGGTGGGAAACTTTCTGTGAGAAAAATGAAATAGAGGAACCCTCATTATTTACAGTCATGACCACCTAGTAATCCTTCAGGGATGCTATTAAGGAACAATACCACCCTGTCGGAAGTTATGATGACTTGTATACCAAATGGACCACACTGCGACAAGATAGAGATCAAGCAATGCAAGAATTCACAAATATCTTCCATACCTTGTGCATCAAGCTGGGTGTCAAAGATTCAAAGCAACATCTAGTGCTTAAGTATCGTGGTGCTCTGCATAGATACATCCAGACTAAAATGAAATTTATAGACATCTCGTTCTTGGGTGCAGCCTACCGATATATCGTCAAAATCGAGCAAAAGATCAAACAAAAGATGTGACAATTTGGGCCTGGGAACCCCTCACAGCAAAAGCCAAGAAAGGGCAGCCCCAACTCACAGAACAAAGGACAAAGAAAAGATGGATAGTATCAGTACAACCAGTCCAAGCCGCAAGCAAAGAAGGACACCGAAAAGACAAAGAAATATACCAGGAAGTGATGCGACTTCCATAAGAGCCCTTGGCATAACACTAATGATTGTCACTCAAAACAGTCGCTGGTGGCCGAAGTGAAAGCCTCAGAATCAGATGCAAGTTTTGACTCCGAGTCAGAACCATAAAGGGGAAAATAGATCATTGATGCGGAACCCAGTGCCACCGTTTCTACCACCAAGCTCTAGCCTGGTGAACTAGAAGAAGGAGCCAAGGAAAGTGCTCGATACCACTTGTAACCTAGTTTTGTGTTAAGCATATTTTAATAATATTTATTCATTTCGTTCCCGCTCATAAAATCTAGATCATCATCCATGGTGGGTGTCCCACTTGCCACTAGGTTCCACCTGAGCACTATCTTTGGAAGCCCATGTGGTTGTATTCTCACCTGAAAATGCATTGTTCAGTTTTGCATTTTTGGAGGCATTATTTTCAACAACACGAGTCAACATTGTCTTGAAGACCATTCACGTTGTTTTATTTACATAGTCACTACCTTGTTCATCATGTTTAGCTAAAGCAAGACATTTTCTTTCATCCATTAGAAGGATTGTTTGATTATGAGGTGCAGTTATTAGGTTTTTTATGCATATATATTTAGAGGCATTATTACACATGTGACAACATTTCATCATTTGAGGTAACTTGCTACATATTTTGATGTACGTTTTTTGTCTTTAGAGTTTGTTACATATTTTGATGTATGTTTTCTCTTTGGAGAATGCTTTTTTTTTAGATGTCTTCACAATTCTCAAGACATAATTTACATAATTTTACATTTTTAGAGGTAGGGTGAATCCTTTGACACATTTTACACAATGCTTTTTTAGATGTCTTCACAATTCTCAAGACATAATTTACATAATTTTACATTTTTAGAGGCAGGGTGAATCCTTTAACACATTTTACACATAAAGGAGAGCTCTCCACCGAAAGCATCCATGGCACATTTTTAAGACAAAGATGGCACATACTCCTAAGATGCTCCAATGTGAAGAGAAATTATGACATATTTCACGAAAGACATGGTTAAAGAGAATCTTAAAACCTCCTACAAAACCCCTAATTCAAAGCACATGATGGCATGAATGAAGGAAGAAGGGCTCATAATAAGGAGACTTTTGTTGGAGAGGAGTTTATGGCGGTGTAGAAGCATGGTCAAAGGTACGCCATTGCCCGAGAAATAAGGGAGATTAACCTTATCATGAAGAGCGCTTCACAATTTGAAGAGATTTATTAGGATTTTCCTTATTATTTTGCATTTAATAAAGAAGTTGCATACTTATAGAGGATTGCCGACCATAGAAGAGGTCAATTGAAGTTGCTAAAACAGATTTTGTTTTTGGAGGAAGTCTCACTATTAAACACGGTGTTGTTGTATTAAGGATGACAAGTGTCTAAAGGACCACTTCAACAGATTTTGTTTTTGGAGGAAGTCTCACTATTAAACACGGTGTTGTTGTATTAAGGATGACAAGTGTCTAAAGGACCACTTCAAGGCATGTAACATTGTTTCAACGAAAGGAATTCAAAACTTGAGTATTATATTTTATTATAAAGTCAGTGATATGGAAGCTTATGCCTCTACAGGCAGCCAAAAAAGATGGTCATTCCTATTCACTTGATAAGGAATTCTCGGCCGGCCGAAGCCTCAATTCATTTGCAACGTGTGGTTTTCATAGTGGATAAATACGACTTATCTTGAGGCCTTGAACCACTTCAAGGCATGTAAGCTAGTCAAAAAAATAAAAAAAGGTATTGTTCCACTCAAGAAAATTTCAATGAGTACAATATTTTTTTTTATTATTTTTTCGAGAAAAAAAGTGGACCTATGAAGTTTTTAACAATATTTTTTATTATTATTTTTTCGAGAAAAAAAAGTGGCCTAGAAAGTTTTTAACAATATTTTATTGTAAAGTAGTTGATATGGAAACCTATAAAAAAAAACTCAATTCATTTGCAACGTGTGGTTTTCATAGTGGAGAAATACACTTGTGTGCAGGTCGTTGAGGAGATTACTTGACCAAATTTGGAGCTTTATCTTTCATTGTTCAAAGGCCTTTATTTCATGTAAGGCATCACTTAATCTGTATTATGCTGTCCTCAAAAGGGCTGAATGTAGAGATCTGAGATCTCTTGATCCTTTCAAGACTGTTGGGATATTAAATTTAAAGGCATGGTTTATATGGATGTTATTCAATAAAGAGTCGTCCATTTTGCTACTTATATCTTGTTTGATGTCACATAAGTGATGAATGGTTGTGCTAGTGTATTTAAAATTTTCATTTTTTGGATTCTTATATCTTGATAGTTATTTCCTTATAATTTAATAACAAGATTCATTTTATTATAATAATTATTATAGAATAACAATATAATGAAAATTTTGTCCGCAGGGGTGTAGATGAATTGGCAAGTGCTATGTAAATGGAAGGAAATATGTAAAAAGGGGTCTCAAGTTCGATTCTCACCCTGATTTATCCGGAGGCGTACTTGCAGGTGGTGCGATTCTCCCTAGGGGTTATAAGGCAGCCGACATGATTCGACCCCATGTCACGTGAGTACGATACTGTTGTTGTTACCGATTCTCCTAGTTACAAAAAAAAAAAAAAAACAATATAATGAAAACCTTAGTGGAAATAACGAGATTTAGAAATATTAACCATGCACAGTAGACACAAGAACACAAGAATTTATCCTGGGAAACTGTTAGGGACCTAACCTCCCTAACTCTTCACGTAGGTAGAATAATATATTTCCATGTAATAAAGGTCGATATTAATAAGGCCTGGCAATAAAGAAGAATAAGTCAAATGTAAGAAGACTTAATAGAAGTTTTTGCTTCTAGAATGATCTTCCTCTAGATGGTTCTTTTGGATAGATAGATTTAATATAAATAGGAGTAGAGGGTATGAAAAGTTTTGTCTTGAGAATTATTGTAATAGAGCGTGCTACTCTACTGAAGGTTTTCCTCTCGAAGAGACAAGTGAACATTGTTTCCTATCAATAAAAGTATTATTTTGGTGCTATGGTTTCATCTATTGTCTTGTTCCGTTGTTATTCTCTGCAATATTTATGTTTTCAACTATTATAATAGATCTAGTACCTTACAAGTAGTATCAGAGCACTTTTCTTGGTAGAAAATTGTGGGTTATTTTTTTTTTCAAGGTAGAGACATATTTTGACGTCTTAAAGCTACAAAGATCTGTCGTTCTGCACATAAATATGTGGCCGAGGAAACATACACCCATGAACTACAAGTGGTACTTAAGCGCATATTGTTGGCCACCCTTGTAACTCCTGTTGGTACCCATATAGTTCCACCAAGAACAACACTCGAGAAGATGCTCTCTAGTACTTGGATAGATAGTACGACTAAGGGCACACTCTAGCCTTCTTAGTTAGTGCCCTGAGATATTGTGCCGAGTACTACTATTAGATCACACATATATCAGAGATCTATAGCACAAGAAAAACCCTTGTCGGTAGAAACCCTGAATACTCTAACCCCTAGTAGGAAAAAAATGAAGAGAAAAGTCTATGATGCAATGAAGCATCAACACGTGTCCTCTCTTAAAATATACCAAAACTCATTTACGTCGCCGATCAATCGTCGGACTATTCGGAACGATTTTCCTGAACTCGTATCAACACCTTCCGAGATAGCTACCAAATTATATGGCAGCAAGCACCAAACTCGCAATCTATGGAAAGCCTAATTAATTCAGACCTTCAGTTCAGAAGCAGATCAAGACGCCTTCCTTGCGCGACTTTTGCCGTGTCCAGCAATTTCCTCGTTCTTTGCATCAAAGAATCGAAGTTTAGCCTGATGAGGGATTTTCTTGGCCCAAAATGTGTTCTCCACAAATTTGTCCTCCACAGGGAACTTAATTGCAAGCGCGGGAGTTTCTTCCCCTCTTTTGGCCCAAATTCTTGGGCGTCAACAAACTGTGAACCGCTTGGGCTATTTTCTATTCGAGCTGGGTGCAACAAGAGCTCGCTAACCACACGAAAAAACCTTCTGTACTCGAGGTTTTTCTCTCCAGGGAAAAAACTGGACTGCTCTGGTTCTGCTCTCCACTTTGTGAAGAGGCTCAAGCTTTCTTTCAGCTTCTCAGACTTGCGCTCACGGCCACGATGATGACCACGACAACGCAGGACAAATCTTCTCTCGGCTCACATGGGGAGATTACAAGGAGCACTTAGATCATGTGCTCAATTACACGCAACTAAACAGAAAACAACTATTCTCTCTACCTCTCTCCTCTTACTGCTACGCCCAAACATACGTAGGACTAAATTCTCAGACTTTTATTTTACTAAACTCTCTAATGAGAAAGTCACATCAAAACGGCCATCAATAACTAATCTGTTGTACAGGTTTTAATCAATAACTAATCTGTTGTACAGATTTAGGTTTTAATGCTGTTGTACAGGTTTTAATGCTACCGTAGATGGTATATACACCATCCCATGATGTGCGATCAATAACCAATCTGCTAAACAAACTTTAATACTGCAACAGGTGGTAAATATATAATATTTATCCCCACTCCAATACCAAGACAACCTGCTCTCATACCATGACAAAGTCAAAGAGAAAGGAAAAATAGAAACAATGGACAAGAACAGAGATGCATACCATGACAAAGTCAGAGAGAAAGGAAAAATAGAAACAATGAAC
>JASDQU010100767.1:156771-249624 GCA_032191745.1 Picea mariana
TTTAATACTGCAACAGGTGGTAAATATATAATATTTATCCCCACTCCAATACCAAGACAACCTGCTCTCATACCATGACAAAGTCAAAGAGAAAGGAAAAATAGAAACAATGGACAAGAACAGAGATGCATACCATGACAAAGTCAGAGAGAAAGGAAAAATAGAAACAATGAACAAGAACAGAGATGCAGTATGTTTCAGTACCCGTCTAACTATTAAGTAAGTTACATAGAGTACAGATGGATCCAACGGATCTGTATTTGACTTGGTGAGCTGGCAAATAGCTTGACAGCTGGAGATTACATTCAACAATACATCCTATTTGTTCCCTGGCGAATTGACTCCGGATCTCTTAGAATATTGATTAAAATTGTTTCGAACCAGACTGAGTAGAATCTCCGATGGTGAAACCCTAGAATAATGCATCGTATCCTTCGACGACCGTATCGATAGAAAATAAGGTCTCCAGGTAGCTCAAAATTCATGGAAGATGGTCTGAATGAAAAAAATGAGTCGATCTCGTATACATATGAATAATAAACAACAATATCGAGGGCTCGCTCAGCCTCCGCAACCAGATTGTCCAGGGTTTTATGCATCGTATCGTTGCTTGGATATGCTTTATTTGTTGCTTTCAGGTTAATAGAGCATACGATATGCTTAATATTTGTATGAACAGAACAATTCTATGGCTGTTTAGTCTTCTTTTTGTTTCTCGTATCTTTGAACGTTTAGAATTTGTGCAGCTATACCCTTTAAAAAATAAAAGCATCTCTAATGGTTTATTTATTTATTTTAGTTTGGTAGCCACAGAATTCTGGTATTTAGGTTCTGCATGTCAATATTGCATCTGAAAGGTATATGAAAGGTATATGACTAGCACAGCAGCTAATTCGTGGTTGAGAATATCGAAAGGTATTAGCTGAGAATGTGCTCCCAATATAAAACGTCTGTGGTAATTCGTCTGTGCTAATATAAAATGTTTGGTTGTACTGTTTAATTCTATTTAATCATTTAAATGTGGCAATTACATATCCTTACAGTAATTTTTTAATGTGATTAGGTAAATGTTAAAAAGTAAACATGTTAACAGATGCCTTGATAAATGCAAGAAAATTATAAACAATAAATCTGACCCATTTATTTTGGAGGACGACTAAGAATATGCTAGCATCTTCAATGCATAGCCATCAGATTAGGGTTTAAGGTTAAATAAGGTTAAAAGATCATTAATTGTGCCCATTGTCAATAGGTGTACGCCTTTCGACATAATTATTCAAAAATAAAAGCATCTATAATGGTTTATTTATTTACTGGTAGCCACAGAATTTTGGTATTTACTTTCTGCATACCAATCTTGCATCTGAAAGGTATATGATTAAATCTTGAAAGGTATATGATTAGATCTTGAGACTTTGATCCAACTCAATATTTTGTTTTATTTTCTTGATCTTGTTAACTAGGAATTGGAGCTCTTACAAGCATGAATAACTTGTAATATTGTGAATATAGTACTAGATAGAAGGGTGAAATTATTTCAGAGTACCATTTAGCCATTAGGGTATTGGTTCGTCGTTTGATTCCCGTGAACCTAAGGGTTTTTTGTTTTGCTAAAAAAAAGTTATTAACATTTTGTCCATGAAAGGTGTAGTTTCATTCGTGGGTTTTGCTGTTAATTATCCCTGAAATACATGCTGGCTGTACATTCATGATTGATCTGCTTGTTTGTTGGACTAAATGGTTTTTCGTGGTGAAGAATTTAGTGTTGGTTTGCATTTAAAATGAGATTTATCAGTTAATAAATTATAGCTTCGATGAATATCACCAGGATAAAACTAAAAAAATGTTTGATTAAATGCTGATATAAAAACTTATCTGGAGCTAAAAGACAAGACAATTTAAATTAGGACAAATAATAAAATTGGATGTTTATGACTATCATGTAAGATTTAAATTAGGACAAATAATTTCTAATTTCTACCATATCCAAAGTAAAATTGGATGTTTATGACTATGATCTAAGGATGAGATCTAAGGATGAGCTAGGAAATTTTTTTTTATCGCATGAAATTATTATTTTTATATAAAAAGAAATGAAAAAGTAAATTGAATTGTCAGCAGCAAAAAATATAGTTTTTAATATTTTTATTAGGACACTTTCCACGAAGGCTGAGTATCATATTCACTATGCAGAAGTATATTACAACTCAGTGTTGATTGCTTTTCTCAAACAAATCTTGAAATTAAAGTTAAAATCAGTTTCCTTAATTCACCTTGGTCATCGAAATGGATTACCCTTATTATTCTTTGCTTATGCCACCTTGATCATTGAAATGGATTACCCTTATTATTCCTTGCTTATGCCAAGGACTATAGTTTTACTTAAAATTAGATGTTTATGATTACTTAAAACTAAATGTTTATGATTATGATTTAAGGATGAGCTTTATCATTAAAATGGATTATGCTTATTAGTCTTTGCTTATGCCAAGGATTATAGTTTTACTTAAAACTAGATGTTTATGACTATTATCTAAGGATGAGCTAGAGACTTTTTTATGACATGATGTGAAACTATTATTATTATATAAAAAGAAATGAAAATTAAATGGAATTGTTAGTAGCAAAACATATAGTTTTTAATCACTTTCACTAGGGCACATGCCACGAAGGCTTAGTATCATATCCACTATGCAAAAGTATATTACAACTTACTATTGATTGGTTGTTTCAAACAAACCTAAAAAAACCTTGAAATTAGAGTTAAAATCAATTTCATTGTTTCACCTTCATCATTGAATTGGATTACCCTTATTAGTCCTTGCTTATGCCAGGGACTATAGTTTTGGGTGATGTAATGACTATGTTGACTTCGTATTATTGGCCCACAGTCCGTAACAATATCTAAAGATTCTTTTGTATTTTAAATTTAATTGTTTTAATTTTATAACCAAAATTATTTTTCTATTTACTAAATTTTAATAATGAATTTTTTTATTCTTTATGTGTGCTACTTATTTTTTCTAATGGTCAAAATCAAAAAATGAATTTCGAAAAACAAATTTGTGAGTGGTGAAGTTGTGAGACTAATCAGACGCTCAACAGTCCAATGCTCTAATAGTCCAATGCTCCAACTTATTTTTCATTCGTTTGTTTCTGTGTGAGCATGAAAAAACTTGATTGAAATAAACAACAACAAAATAACATATCCATGGTACAAATAAAGGGAAATGATAAGGACCGATGGACTAAGCGAATTAGCACAGAGGGTCGAGGTTCGAGAGAGAACCAACGAACGAGCGACAAAAATATTTTGTTTCAGCATGAGCTTGCCATGCGTGACCCACAAACATAGCCAAATGGAAGATTAGGGTTATTTGATTCCTACCTGAATTATTGACATGTGTGCACTGTGATCTGATTTAAAGTTTTCTTTTGTTTTTAATTTTTAATTTAAATATGACAATAAATTTTATTTATAGAGATGTAATTTTAACCAAATACATTATTTCATAAAAATAAAATCCTTAAGCAATTTAGTTACATGTACAGCTAACGTATTTATTTGTCCATGTCTCTGTCTGTGGCCAGTCGGTTTTCCAGTTTCTCCCTAAGGAACACAATTAGGAATTTAGGAACTTAAACCGACTCATAGGCAACACATTTCAATGTGTGTGACATAATGTATCCTCAATGACTAAATGGATGGCGAGATCAAGTGATAAACTTTTTCTGTGACATGCATACAACTACGTGTCATTCTTTAATAATTTTGTTAAAAATATACTTTAAGCCATGAGTATAATTACTTACTATGGTATATTGTTAATTTATAATCGTACAAACAATATAGTTTAAAGTTATAAGTTAAAACAAGTAATAGCAACTTCTGAATCAACAATTGGCAATACGTTCTCTCAAGCTGTTACGTTCTCTCAAGCTGTTATGGAGATGGTAGCGTAGCGCTATTGACATCACAACAATTGTGCAACTATTACTATATGCCACAAGATCAAGATCAAGATCACAACTAAAATTTTGTAACATCTGCTTAATGTGGATACACTTTAACACTTTTATTTTTGCAGCTATATATTTTATGTCATTGAAACCCTACAACATGGAAGGATCAAAGGAACCTGCAGTCCATTTTTGGATCAAATCAAAGTTGAAGTTGATCGTCACTTGTCACAACAATTTATGAAGGATATGGTTCAAAATATGGTGAGGTACCATATTCCTTTTTCGATAATGATAACTCCAATATGGTCGGACTAAATTATTTGAGGCTTGAGACAAAAAGAGTAATCTTCTAAGGAGACTCAAAGACTCATCTTCTAGACTGCATTTCAATTTGGTGGTTGTAGTAGTGTTGTGTTAAGAACCTAACCTTCTTAACCCCTCATGTAGGTAGAATAATATATTTCCATGTAATTAAGGTGGATATTAATAATGTCTAGCAATAAGAAAGAATAAGTCAAATGTAAGAAGACCTAATAGAATCTTTTGCTTCTAGAGGGATATTCCTCTAGATTGTTCTTTTGGGTGGATAGATTTAGTATAAATAGGAGTAGAGGGTATGAGAACTTTTGTCTTGAGAATTATTGTAATAGAGCATTGCTCTACTGGAGGTTGCCCCCTCAAAGAGGCAAGTGAACATTGTTTCCTATCAATAAAGGTATTATTTTGGTGTTGTGGTTTCATCTGTTGTGTTGTTCCAATATTATTCTATGCAATATTTTTGTTTTAAGCTATTACAATAGATATGGTACCTTACAAGTGGTATCAGAGCACTTCCTTTGGAAGAAAATTGTGGGTTATTTTTTTTCAGGGTAGAGACGTATTCCGGCTTCTTAAAGCTACAAAGATTTGTTGTTTGGTGCATAAATTCACAGTCGGGGAAGAATACACGCAGGAACTACAAGTGGTACTTAATCACACATTGTTGGACACCCTTGTAACCCCTATTGGTACCCCTTCGAGTGGTAGCACATCAGACAACACCTATATACAAATCAACCTAGATATCCTGAAGGCCTCCATAGATAAACCAATCGACCACCTAATTGTTATAGTTCCACCAAGAACAACACTTGGAAATATGCTCTCTTGTACCTGGGTAGTCGGGTAGTACGGCTAAGGGAATGGTCTAGGCTCCTTAGTTGGTGCCCTGAGATCTTGGGCCGAGTTCTACTATTGGACCTCACACATATATCAGAGAGATATAGCACAAGGAAAACCCTTGTCTATAGAAACCCTGAACACCCTAACCCTTGGGGCGGAAACAAACACAGAACATACATGATCTATTTTCGTGCAACTTTACCTACTTCATTTTGGTTGCAAAATTACTACACATTTTTTCTTGTTAAGAATTTGGGCCTTTCAACACTGCAATATTCTTCATATTGGAGTATAACCCCATAGGAGTAAAAAAAAAAAACGAGTAGTGGTCCCACCGACACACTTATTTGGGACCTATCCCATTGGATTCCTCTCTTCTCCTTGATTCCTGTGGTACCTATCATTTTTAATACAATTTTTTCGTGGACCTGACCCCTTTTTCGACACCCTTATTTAGCCCATATCCCATTGGATTCCCATTTCCCCCCTGATTGCAGTGGTACCTATCACTTGACACCATTCTTCTCATTGGTCGCACCCATCCCTCTCGACCCCCTGCTTTTCCCCCCTCTCCGATTTTCCTAATCATTTTTCCAAATGGCCACTACCCTAAGAAATAAATGCATTGGTTGCTGAAAACCTCCAGAACAAGGAGGAAATAAAAACTATCAATGCCAACATTACCTCACTCAATTCCACTGTTCAAATCTTCTAGGACCAATGTTCCCACATCAAAGACATCAAAGACATCATAGCCACACTTGACCAATTGATAGGTTGTTCCCCAAACCCTTTCTCTTCTGAACAACCATCCTATTAGGAAGACCATGACTCTTCCCATTACCAATGTCTTAATACTACCCAAATTAATCGAGACCTACACCTTTTGAGAATTGATGTGAACAAATTTGATGGCTCGGATCCCACAGGTTGGGTCACTCAAATGGAGTATTATTTCTCTTTGCATGGAATTACTGATGATTTAGCCAAGCTTTGTTATGGTATCCTACATCTGAATCCAGAATGTTGGAAATGGTGGAAATGGCGTAAAAAGGAACTCCAAGGGTATGTTGCTTGGACACAGTTTGTTGCAGATATTTATGACTGATTTGACTCTGACACCCACCATTTAGGTCGGTTGACCAAGTTGAGGTAGTTTAGGACAGTGGAAGAATTTTTCATGACATTTGAGCACTTGGATTTTAGAACAGAGGGCGTGTCAGATGCTTTCTTCCGAGAATGATGTATCAGTGGCCTAAAAGATGAAATCTGTGCCTATGTTCTCATGCAATGGCCCCAGACTTGGTTGGAAGCTACTCAATGAGCCAAAGAAGAAAAACATATTGTCTCCTCCCAGATTTGCAAACCATCTTTTCCTCCTCTCCCTAAACCCACCAATTCCACCCCTTCTACAACTCCCCTCAAGATTAAGAAATTAACCAGGGCTGAAATGGTTGAACGCCAACTCAAGGGTTTTTGTTATAATTGTGATGAAAAATATTTTCCAAGTCACAAGTGTAAGGAAAAAAATATTTTTATGGACATGAATGAGGATGTTTTTGAAAAAGAGGTCATTTTTTCACCTGTGGATGAGCTACCACCGCCATATGATCTGACCCCACCCTCTGATCGACCAGAAGTTGAACCAATGATTTCACTTAATTCCTTCATTGGATTCTCTGCTCCCTAGACCCTCAAATTAATTGGTTACATTAACAATAGGAAATTCATCATCCTTGTGGATAGTGGTAGAACCCATAATTTTATTCATCGCCGCATTTTCCAAGAAGTAAATTGTTACATCCGTGTCATCAATAATTTTCAAATCATGATTTCCAATGGAGGTTCCATGAAATGTAGGGGGCGTTGTGAAAATGTGTGGCTCCAAATTAGTTAGTATCACCTGAAATCCCATATGTTTTCTATCGACATGGGTGGTTGTGACATTGTTCTTGGTGTCGAATCATTACACACTCTCAGACCCATTGTCATGTATTTGAAGGAATTAACCATGAAATTCCAACATGATGGAAAACAATATAAGTTTCAAGGCATCACAACAATCTCCCCTGAGATCATCAGTTCCCATCGCATGGAAAAGCTCCTAAAAAAGGGTCATTCTGGCATTATTTCCCAACCCACTCCATTCATGTTGTTGAGACACACTCAATGCATCTTGACCTCCAATCTATCCTCACCCTCCACCAATTTGTTTTTACCACTCCCAAAAAACTTCCCCCTTCCTGTGGAGTCCATGATCATTCCATTCCTCACATACCAGGAAATATTCCTCCCAATGTTCACCCTTATCATCATCCATTTGCTCAGAAGAATGAGATTGAGAAAATTGTTCATGAATTTCTAGAAGCGGGTGTTATCTGTCCTAGTACCATCCCCTATTCTTCCCCTGTGGTCATGGTACTCAAGAAAGAAGGTACTTGGTGCATGTGTCCCGATTTTCATGCCCTCAACAAACTCACAATCAAAGAAAAATTCTTCATTCCTGTCATTGATGACCTCTTGGATGAATTGAGTGGTGATCAATACTTTACCAAACTTGATCTATGTTCTAGCTACCACCACTTTGTATGAATACAACATTCCCAATATTTCATTTTGAACTCATGAGGATCACTATGAGTTCTTGGTAATTCCCTTTGGACTGTGTAACGATCCCTCCACTTTCCAAAGTCTTATGAATCATGTATTTCGTTTTTTTCTCTGTCATTTTGTCTTAGTTTTCTTTTATGATATTCTCATCTATATTAAAACTTGGAGATACCATCTCTCCCATGTGGATCAAGTTCTCCATCTACTCTCTAAGCACCAACTTTTCCTCAAACAATATAAATGTGCCTTTGGAGCCTCAGAAGTGGAGTACCTAGGTCATATTGTTGGAAAGGATGGTGTATGGGTGTATCCTAAGAAAATTGAAGCTATGTAGGATTGGCCTCACCCTAAACCTCTTAAGATATTTCATGGTTTTCTGGGTTTAACAGACTATTATCGAAAGTTTGTTCGAAATTATGAAAAAATTGCAACTCCTCTCACTTCTCTCCTTAAAAAGAATGCTTTCACTTGGACTCCATCCGTTGATCACTCCTTCCAAGACTTGAAAGATTCTATGTACTCGACCCTTGTCCTATCACTTCTAGAATTCACAAATACTTTCATACTGGAATGTGATGCTTCGAGGAAAGGAATTAGGGCCATCCTCATGCAAGATGGAAGGCCTTTGGCCTTCACTAGCAAACAAATTTCAGAGAGACATTTGGGACAATACATTTATGAAAAGGAAATGTTATCTATTCTTCATGATATGGATATATGGAGTCCTTGTTTATTGGGACAACGCTTCCAAATTAAAACTAATCATCAGAGTCTCAATTTTTTCTAGAACAACAAATTTCATCATCGGAGTAACAAAAATGGGTGACCAAGCTATTTGGCTATGATTATGATATCATTTAAAATAAGGGAATGGATAATGTAGTTGTGTATGCTCTTTCCTAGAAGTATGAAGAAGACAAATTCCTTTTCTCCCTCTCCTTCATTGTACCATATTGACTCCAAGATGTTCGTCGGGAATGGCTACAAGACCCAAAAATTTCTAGAATGATCCACCAATTGCAACACAAATCTCTATCTTCTCCAGGGTACTCTTGGCACAATGAAGATATTCGATATGTTATCACAAAATCTATACTTTCCCAAAGCCCAAGGCAAGTGATGTAAGATTAGTGTAATAGGGGGTGACCTATCACTGTCACCTTAATAGGAAACCTCTTTCTCTTTAGGAGTACATCAAAATTACCACAGGGGAGAGATCCCCAGTGACCTAAAGGGATGAAAACTAAGGCAAGGATGCAAGGAAATCCCCCTCTCACTGGTCACTCAATTCAAAAGCTTCTTTAGGTCTTTAAGGGATGAAGCAATAGTAAAAATGGAGTGCACCTGCCCAGAACAAGATAACAAAGAAAATATGGCATCTTTCAAGTACAAAAATGATGTTAGTGCTTCATAAGACCATGAACCTTTGAAAAATAAGCTATTTGATATAAAATTGTAGCAATATCATAGTTTACAACAACAATTATTATTTTGTAACAACTGCAAAAAATATGCCTTGAAATTGCTTGAAAAAGACAAGAAAATGTAGCTTTAACTAGGCAGAATGATAATCAATTGTCACAAGCAACTTTGGCAATGTTTGGATAGACTTAAATATCAATTATGCAGAGAATTTTCTGTGGTTAGATGGCTGTAACAATATTTTGTAACAACAACAAGTTCTAGTGCTCAGAATTGAAAGGAAATACCATATAAACTTAGCATTTATCTAGTAGATTGTTTGGCAATTCTCAGAAGAAATTTTTCTGAAGGAGTTAGGTGCAAGTTATGTAGTGTATGCAACAAAATAACTTGAATTAGTATGGTTGCAGTAGTGATTTTCAACAACAATGGGTTAACTAGTGAATTAGTCTAGCTTGGGGTTAGTAGAAGTTAGCAAAAGCCTCAAGGAAGAAAGCTTGAGTGTTCGTTTGATCAATCATTCACTAGACTGAGTATATTAGTGCCTTTACGGGGTAATGGAGTCAATAGGTGGTGGTTTTCACTTGGATGTAGCAACGAAAATGATTATACTTGTCTAAGGAAAAGAGGTAGATGGAGGCAATGTTGGCACTTTAAAGCCTTAAACATACAAACCCTAAGGACAAATTCACTAGAGAGTAAGCAATTTTAGGCACTAGAAAATCTTCCTTCCTTAGACTATTGAAAGGTATTAAGAGAAACAATAACTATATAATGGCTTCTAAAGTACTAGTATTTAGGGATTTAGAAGTTTATCTGAGTTAAATCACCTTAGTAAAGTCTAGCAAATGAAGATCAAAGAAGTAGTAACTTAAGTCCTTTACTCCTAGGGTTTGTCAAGCAAGCAATTTCATAATATTTAACATGAATAAGAAAATATACCATAACATTCACAATAAAATGAAGAATTGCAGATTTACTTACTTCACCAAGAATAATCAAGCAATAAAACCCTATATTTCCAAGTAACTTCACCAAGAAATGATCCAAGTTACAAATTTTAGCCTCCAAGACAAGTGCACCTCCCTATTTCAGCCAATAACTCCCAAATAGGTTGCAAATTTCATACCACACTTAGTGTGTGATGAGTGATGATAAAAAAATGAGAGAACTTTCTCTCTATTTATATGAAACTAATGACCTTTAATTAATTTTAGGCCAAATAAAGGCTGCCCTGGACAAATTACATCAAAATCCATTTTTTAACATAAATAAAATAATTAACCCCTGAAATCATCTCCAAGGGTCATGTCATTCCCTTCTAGGGTGACATTGAGCCCCTAAAGTGGAACGTTGGGCTCTAGATGCATACCGTTTGGCCTCCAAAGGCCCTAGATGATTCCCACATGTGCCAACCAGCTCACAACTTCTCTCAATATGCAAAACCTAGCGCTAGATTATGTCTAGGGTCATAATGGTGATGTCATGGGATCTAAAAGGTCAACGTCTAGGTGGAAGAGCAAGATCCCCTTAGGTCTAGGTCTGCCACAGTGTCTCCAAGGGAATTGTCCTTCTTTTTTCCTGGTGTAAGTTTATGATGTCTTCTTTTCCTTGGCTGGGGTTACAACATCCATCTCTGGGCCTTCAGCCCCATGGAGGTTCGAGCTAATCATTCCCCCACATGTACTTTTCCACTGGGAAAAGTCCCGCAGAAACAAAAAGTACGCCCTCCAGGGGTTTATAAGTCACATGGATCATAACATGTAAATCACATCCAATAATTAAATTACCCGAACATGTGCATGAAACCCCCCTTTACCTATACAAATGCTCAAATATGTTATGCAATTTAAAAAGTCAGGTTTGGAGAAGGTCTTAGGGTGTGTTATTTGACTAATCCTACTTAAGTTTTGGGTGTTTCCTAGGTGAGAACCAATCTAGGTCATGTAAGTGTGTGAGATGGCATGGGGTAAGTGTTTGGGCATGGGGTGCAGTGATAATAGGGAAATGTAAATATTACCTGTGGGTGCCTTTGTAGAGGGTGAGCTGCACCTTAGGATAGATGCCATTTTTCCTAGCCCATTCAGTTCCTTTTATTCTTAGATTTATTACTTTTGATCCTTTTATTTTATTCTTCAAGGAAAGAGTTGAGGGACACTTTCCTGGCTTGGTGACTAGAGGTGACAAAATTATCCACAAGCATTTCACAGAAATGACAAGGTTGGCTCATGATGAGACACCCTTTCTCTTGGCTATTCCACCAAGAGACACTACCCTGGTTTGGTGACCAGATAGATGGTAGTGTCATACCGCTACATGCCCATGGTCATAATAGGCTAGCTCATGATGAGACCTCCCATTCACCAACTAATATCTTGAGTGTTTATTTATCTTATGGGTTCCCTTTTATTACTGAGAATATTTTTACTGCTTTCTCGGGAATCCTTGGGCGAAGCATCTCATAGGTTTCATTTTTGGATTTTAACTCTTTCCATCTACTTTTACCCTCTAGGCCTTTAGCCCCTTCTTCTCACAAGGCAAGGTATAACCCTTCCTAGTGTGGAAAATCCCAAAGCATGAACAAAGGTAGGGGGGGGAATGAGAGGAATAAAGATGGAAAGTGGTAAGTATGGATGGAACGAACGATGACCTTTCATAGACCCACCTAGTGGAAACCCATCCTAAAGGGATACTAACTTACTAGGGAATCATGTCACCCTTCCAGGTATGAACAAGTTAAAGAGCATAATTTCTAAGAAAACATTATGAAATGAAGGAGAATTCAATGCAACATATTTAAGTGCTTCAATAAGCAGAGTGACACATACCATGATACCCAGACTCATTATCTCATAGATCAAAACTTATTGCTACTTAATGACCAGGCCGATGGGATGCATACTGATGTTGCTAATAAATGGGATGCACTGAAGAAAATATAGGCTCGACAGGGCCATGCTCAAGTCATCCGGTTCTTGACACTCCATGTATAGGATCTGTGGGCCTTGAGACATGATCTCATTAGTTATCCCTAGGGTAGGGGATAACATCTGGCTCCAACTTAGTGACATGTGCTCACCGTAAAGTGCATGAGAACCTCAACATCTCTGGTATGACCTGTGCCTGCTAGATCTCAACAAAATGCATTAGTAATCCTTCGGGTGGTGATATCACCCCTTGCCCATATATGATATAATAAATCAAAGAGAATATCTAATATAGAATATAATCATAACCATGCATATATAAATAATGGAGAAATACAATGTGAAAATCAAAGTATAACTATACTAGCATGATATGCAAATGGTTATTACAATGGATGCAAATTCCTACCTACCTCTACTTACCTTTTGGTTGAATGCTAGGTGTAGTCAAATAACCAGTGAAACCATCCTAGAAATATCTCATAATACCTGCCTCTGTGCTTCATCATGAACCAAAACAATGACAAGTTAAGCACAAAAATAGCATGAGTTAGAGCATGTATCATATCATAGGAAATTGTAAATTCTAGCTCATGGAGGCGGGAGGGAGGGACAAAATTACGCCAAGTTATACATCTAGGATAGTGCTGAATCCATCTTAGAAAGGGATCATGAAAAATAAAAGGCTCAAAATACTGAATCAAAGAGTTTGAAGGTTGGCTACCTTAGACGTCATCACATCTTGAGGTCTGGGAAGGGACAAGCGAGAACCTATAGGATGATTGGAAATTCTTTAAGGGAAATATGTAAGATTAAGATATTAAACTTCTTATTAAGGTATTCAACCTACCCTTAAATTCTAAAAGAAGGTTCTTCCCTAGAGAAAACTTGGGACAAGGGACATGTTTCCCAACTACATTCTTAGTGACATAATGAGGTAAAATAATCGAAGGGAGTTGGAAAACCTTATCACAAGTATCCTGCTTCAGGAAAGCAATGTCCTTACCCTTATCAAGATATGAGAACAATAGTGGTTAATAATATTCTTCATAGAATAAATACAAGTGCTCAAAGGAATAGTCATCAAAATCCTCAAGGTATGACTGAAAATCATCAGGAGAACATAAAACTAGGTCACCCTTGGGTGCTTGGAAAACATCTATAACTACATCATATCCTTGTTGCCAAATGTCGAAATTAGTAGTAACTTCATATGAAAGTTGTAAAGGAAACATTTGGAAATGACCCTCAATGTCATAAATGGGATCCCCATCATACCCAATCACATCCCATTTACGCTTCCTGACATGTATGAACTTATCAATATTATTAACCATGTCATTTCCTTCATCATAACATGAAGGGCTTAAATCATCCAAAGGATCCTCTAACACTTCTTTGCTTTCCAAATCACAAAATGAGGCATCATCAAAATCTTGGAAAGGGAAACAACTTACCGTATTCACTTCTTCATGTGCAGGAGCGTCAAAATCTTGGATGACTTTATCAAATGGAAGAGTAAGCATTAGTGCCTCGTCCTCACGACTTTCCCTTAAGTTTTCATATTCATAATACAGAGGGTCTATCCCATCGAAGGGTTCCATTTCTTCTTCACATTTTGAATCATATAATAAAGTGTCATCAAAAACCTGAAAAGGAAAGTGACTAACCTAATCCTCTTCTTCTTGTGCAGGAGGGAAAGGATTTGGGATGGCTTCATTAGAGGGAGGAGCACACATTAATACTTCATCATCATGTTTAATATCTTCATGCTCTCTCTCTTCAACCAGGTCCTCATTATCTTTGGTAGTAAATTATTTCTCTTCTTCATGGGATATGTAACCTTCATCAGGGACCCTCTATTCAACTTCTTGTTGGTTTTGGTCTTCATTAATAGGGCTAGGGTGGAACCCTTCTTCTTTGAGGGTTGAATTATTTTTATACACTCGCATGGTTGGGTCCCACCTATCGAGGAAAATTAAAATGAAGGCTATAATAGAAATTATACTCTTCGGTATGATGTAATGCTTAAACCACTCCCTTTGTTCTGCTCCTTGAGACAATAAGAACAATATTACTAGTACATCCTTATGTCTTACTTTTTTATTTCAAACATATTTCAAGAATTTTGTGACATGAGGTTTATCCAAGGATGGGTTTCCATCAAATTTCAGGAAATTATTTACCAAACCAAGATGAAAAAGGTTTGGGTATCCCAAAATATTTAGGGATGGAAACCTTTTATAAAGTGACCATTCATTCAAGAAGGTTTACTCAAATTGATCCATGGTCTTTATGCCTTTATCAGGGAGGCCATCATACCATATCCTAACATCATTATGAAGAGTAGCAGAGAAAAGTTTTATTGCTAGGTATTCAACATCATCACTGATACAGTGGAGTTGAAAGAAAGCATAAAATTCATGCATATGGTCCTCAACATTCTCTTCATCACTACTAATGAATTTAGGGAGCCAATTTGCATACCTTGGAGGCATTCGTCGAGGATACCAAGGTATTTTACTCATATCCAAGGGTTTAAATTTCCTGGGTCCCATTGACAAACCATGTTTAGCTTAATCATTAGTGGAGTGGCTAGATAATCCTTCTATATATTATCAAAGGGAAAAGAGGGAATCACCCTCAGTGGAGTCTCCAAGCAAGCTTTGAAAAGTGAAAGTCTTTGAGAAAAAGGCTTACCGAAAAAGTGTTGTTCGAGGAAAATTGACTCGATGTTCCCCGGAAACGGCGCCAAAATGTTATTGCACAATATTTACTTTCCCAAAGCCAAAGGAAAGTGATGTAATATTAGCGTAATAGGGGGTGACCTATCACTTTCACCTTAATAGGAAACCCCTTTCTCTTTAGGAGTATATCAAGATTACCCCAGGGGAGTCGTCCCCAGTGACCTAAAGGGATAATGATTCAGATTTTATGAGAGGAATGAAATGAACACGGATTATTATTATTCTTAACACAGAAACACAAGAATAATAGAGATACAATAACAAAGATACAATAAAACTGGTTTCTATTCAATAAGAAAATGTGTTGAAACTATAAAATGCAACAAAAAACAAGCTTGCTAGAATGGTGGTGACTTATCTTTGAGAAGAGATGTGACAACAACACTCATTTGCAAGAATATGGTTAAAATGAGGCTCTCCAAGAATTTTTACAATAAACATTAATTTCAAAACCTTAAACATCCAAAAACCTAACCCTACGAGATGAAGCACCAAAAGTCGTGTGGGCCCCGTTGGGGTAAGTTAGTACATCAACTTCCTGGGGTCGTAAATTTTTCATACGATCTTCATTTTAGGTGCACGATAGCCCGTTGGAAAGTTCTATCTAAGGAATACACATTTTGTCTTCAAAATATGACTATATCTACAGTTTGACTGTGTCGATCCCTAAAAACGTTGTTTAAGGTCTCAAAATGACCCCATAAGTCGGGGACCCGAAAACTAGAAAAACAATGCCAAACTGGAAAACTACCAAAATGAGATAGTTGGAATAGGAGGGAGGCCACTAAAATCCATATGGATCAATCCTACCCTCTTAGGAATCAATGGTATCCATTTCTTTTAATTCCCCCATTAGATGAGGAAATTTCTGCTGAATTTGGCCCCTGGTGAGCCACTTGCCTTGGTGCAGGAGTTTGTCTGCTTTGACCACTCGATAAAGCTGGATCCTTTGCTGGAGAGTGCCCTTGACTTGTGTGTCCACAATATGATCATTGGATTCCTTTTGTATGCATTCAGGGTTGATCTCTATGGGTTTTGATTGTTTTGTTATCTCTGAGGTATCCAATAATGGTTGAAAATATGGCCGAAGGAGATCCACGCTGAACATTGGGTCCAGGCCAAGGAAAGGGGGAATGTTGAGCTGAAAATAAAATTCACCCACAACCTTGGTGATGGTGTAAGTTCCATAACAAAGTAGGAGAAGCTTCTTATGGGGCCCTGTAAGGCGTTCTTTCTGCAAGTGCAGCCACACTTTGTCTCCCACCTGAAACGTATGTGGCACCCGATGTTGATCATGGTGTTTCTTGTACTTGGCATTAGACTTCTGTAAAATATCTTGAACCTGTTGGCGGATGTGATGGATCTTATCAATAAACTGGGAGGCTTTTTCAACTTTAGTTGGAGAAGGAGATGATTCGGTTGGGGTGGCCCCAAGAGGTAGTGCAACATCCATGGGACCCAATGGTTGGAATCCCAACCCGACCTGAAAGGGATTGTTTTCGGTTGAGCTATGTAGGGCTCATTTGTAGCTATTCTAAACATAGGGAAGACTCTCATCCCATGTTCAAGGGTGCTTAGAATTGTACATGCATAGGGTATGCACAATCATCCGATTGGAGACCTCATTTTGGCCATCTATCCGTGGGTAGAAGACAGTGGATTTGGTGAGCTTGGTGTCCAGCAGTGACCATAGGCTCGACCAAAATGTATCAAGGAACCGACTGTTTCTATATGAGACAATATTTTTTTCCAAAATGTACCCATACTCGTTCAAATAAGATCTTGGTAGTGGCCTCTGCTACGATTGTCTTCTTGAAGGCGGCCATGATCTCCATCTTGGAAAAGTGATCAAAAAACACAAAAAAATAGTCATTTCCCCTCTTGGTGGATGGAAGGCCCGACATGTAGTCCATTGATATGGATTCCCATTTTCTATCAAGAGTAAGAAGGGGTGTGTATAGGCCATGTTTCTTAGTGGTTGGTTTGGCAATAGTGTAGGCAGAGCATGACCTGGTATACTTGCTGACATACTGTCGAAGTTTTAGCTAGTAGAAATGTTTCTGCGGCACTGCTGTTGTCTTTTTGATGCCGAAGTGTCCTGCCACACACTGTAGTGGTATTTCCAAATCATCTTTGCTTTCTCACTTGATGGAAGACATGGTGGAGTTACTTCACACACACCTAGGTTTTCTTTTTCCTAAGGTTTTTCCTTTGTTTATTAGTCATTATTCAGTCTCCTATGTTTTAGGAAGAATATTCCTCTAGGGAGAATATTCTCTTCAATTTTCACTTCAGTTTGATCAGTTGAGTGGAGTCTAGATGCTACATTGGGATTATCACCATGCAACATTGGTATCATCACCAACTAATGCACATTGTCCTTGGGATCATCACTAGACTAGCACATTACCCATGATTCCTTGATGTTCTCATCACTTCACTATATTTCAGTTAGTTAACTGAAGACTAATAGACTAGTTAACTTAGCTAGGTGTCAGTTCACTCCCGTAACTGCCCGAGAGACTAGACTAGGCGGAAATTTACTCCTGTAACTACTGGTGTGTGTCCAGATCACTCTAGACCACCACTATGGTGCATTGTATTATCCTCCAGTGCGTATTGGTTGAATTATATAGAGTCTATCATGTGTAAATTATCATTCAATCATTTGGTTAGTGATAATTCTTCCATTCTTTCTCTCATGCTTCTCTTTTCTTGTATTTTCTCTGCAACTGTGTATTTCAATTCCTAGCTAGATCTATGTTGTATAGGTTCAACACATTTACATGGTATCAGAGATGAAGAAATACTAGGGAAAAGACACACCAAATTATTTTTGCAGGTGCCTAAAATTGAAGACAACGAAAAAATGGAATTTCCAAAAGAATTCATTCTTACACCTTACAAATTCTTTGCATGGAAGGAGAAGATGATAATGAATATTTTGATTAGAGGATTGTATAGGTTAACCATGAACATAGAGGCAGAACCAAAATCGTCCTTATAAAAATCCAAGTATCTAAATCGAATAGATGAAGCGTTCATAACAATATGTAGTCGCATTTCTCCTGAAATTCTCTTTCACATATCCTTCTATAAAATCCCCAATGAAGCCTAGACCACCATGGAATGGATTTTTGGTGAACAATATGAGATGAGGGGACACATTCTTGAGGTGGAATTTATCACAAATAGAAGCTTCGAGAATGTGTTGCACGTTCCCAAACTTTCCATCAATATTCTCTCTGTGTATCATATGGATAACTCCAGAACTGGAAAGAGAGTCATATTCACACTTGATGCAATGGATATCTATGAAATGAAAACCAATTCTAGGGTTGATACCAGTGAGGTAAATCATCAATCTAGACTCTACACTTTTTCTAAATTTATTGAACCAGATTCTGCATTAGTTCTTACCCATGTTTATGAAAGAAACATGACATGGCACGAAAGGTTCGGGCATTTAAATTTCATATATTGTAGTAGCCGTAAAAAAATACAAAATTTAATTTTAATTTAGCATATAATTCTTTTTTATACTAAAATAATTCAATCACCAACATTTGAGCATATGATATTCGACAAGAAAATTAAATTTTTATTCACAGCATAAGAATTACTCAACAGAATAATTAAATTACCTCTCCCTGATGCTAATTCCCCCATCGATCTGGTTGTTCATTGCTGAACTGTGTCAAACACTGTGCAAACCTTGTTTCCACCCTACCAACTAGGACAACTTCCTAGCTCCAGGATACCATATGCATATCCTAGCCCCCGTGCCCAAAACCTCCAGCAAACCGGTGCCCCCTGTACTAATCCTTCCCGACTACAGAACTCAACTCTCCTCTCTGCAAATCCAAGAGAACTCCCAAAATAAAATTCCCTGTAGAATGATAATCCTCTTCCCAAAAGAATGCCTTCCACTGTAAGGCTCTCCCCGTCCTATTCCCCCTTCACCGACTCCCGCTCCTTCATTATTTTCCTTATCCATTTATTTATTATCTTATCCTTTCGTATTTATTATCTTATCTTATATTTAATGTCCTATCCCTTCTCGAATACATAAGTCTTTAACAAATTAAACGTATTAATCTCTTTAATTCTTTACTTAATTAATTAATGAGTCAATTAATAATTAATTAGTCCTTGACAAACATGAACAAGTAATTAATAATAATTAATTAGTTAATATTATTTAAGAAATAATTATTGTTTAGCTAACCTTTAGGACAGTTAGATTATTAAATTAATTATAATTAATAATCCTATACATCTATTTAAGCAGGGTCGTTACATACACCCACCCTTCAAGAAACTTCGTCCCGAAGTTAAGGTATCTTATGGTACAAAGGAAAAGAAACATGGTTCACACATTCATAACAACTAACCGACATTATCAGTAAGTAAGTCAAGAAAACTCATAAATACTAGTGTATATGTACAAGAAATGCATATGTAGCTAGTACATACAAGTCTCGTGCATGTACTGATAATCAAAACTATCATCCTTTAGTAATTTATGTATGCATCCAATCCAGTCAGCAAGACTAGTCTTTTATAAAAGACAACAAACCAATCAATTTTTTGAGAAATCCTTTAATTACTATTATCCGGTTCAACAATTTTATTTAAACAACTGTGGTTTAGTTACGTAATAATGAATATTCATATATACATATTTCTCTTTTTTTTTTCTTGAAGGGAAAACATTAAAGTCCACCACAAGACAGATCTCCATACCTTCTCAACTATTACTACTCATCCTTCCTCCCTAACCTACTTCCATCTCCGTTCCTATCCTTCCTCTGCTAGACTATCTTGGAGCATCAACTATATTGACTTAATTCCAAATAGAACCCGTAAGCGGAAGTGTCGCTATCTCGACCAAGCTTCCCCAACAAGCATTTGACAGTCATCATCACATGTCTTGGGGAGCGTGAACTAACACCGTCCTCCCATGACTTTAGGTTTCGGAGGATACACGGTGGGAAATTCCTCCACCCCTCCTAATCATAACTAGGGTCCACACCCTACAATAGAATATACAATGGCACCGTGTTGCTGGGGGTTTTTTCATCATTTATTCGGTTTTGGGTAGTGCCATCACCTGAAATCATGCACTGGTCCACATATCATAGCGATGCATCCAAACTAATATAAATTCCACATACAATATTCATACCATAATGATTCTCGGTTAGTGGTCCTGATATCCACTTTCATCATCATTATCCCTTGGCTATTTCATAGCCCATAACCTACAGATTAGTCTGTAACACAAACTCATACATTTCTATGCATTATCATCATGTAATTGCATACTTTCATCATTTCAATTTGGTATCCTTGTACCGATAAATTAACATCAAAGTTTTCCAGTTAGAAATAGATCTCATAATATCCCATAATTCAATTTCGACACCCATTCATAAGATTATCATTTACCCAAAATATATTGCATCATATCCAACATCATCCTAATAGCATTTAAACATTCATTAAATTCACATTCTCACAATATGTCGCATCATATACCTCATCATCAATAACATTTAAACATTCGTAAAATTTACATTCACATAATAGATCGCATTACATACATCATCATCAATAACATTTAATCATTCATAAAAGTTCATACATTATAGTTTAGGTGTATCACTTAATAGTTTCATTGTGACTAGAAAAATAAGTATATAGGCCTCAGGTAATTCTGGTTGTCTAAGTCAAAAGGTGGTGTTACATACACCCAAACTTCGAGAAACATGTTCTCGAGGTGGTCAAAAAAGTGAGGGATAGTCTCTTCATAGTGTCTCGACGTCTTCCCAAGTAGCAGATCCTGGACTATACTTGCCCCACTGGACCTTAACTTGGTCTACCAGACGGTTCCTGAGCTGTCGGACTCTACGGTCCAATATGCGTAACGGTTCTACCATGAGGGTTCCCACGTCTGATACCTGCAATTCCTTCCAATTTAGTTTATGTGATTCATCAGCAACATAATGACGTAAAACCGATACATGAAATACATTATGAGTTTTATGCAAGTGGGGTGTTAGTACGAGACGATATGCAACGGGTCCAATTTTCTCTTGGATCCTGAATGGTCCTATAAATTGAGGTGACAACTTTGTCCCCTTCCCGAACCGTATGGTACTCTTATTAGGCCTGATACAAATGAAAACCTGGTCTCCCACTTCATAACTTCGGTCGGTCCTATGTGCATTCGCATAGCTTTTCTGCCTATCATGTGCTTCCTTTAGTCTCTGCCTAATCTGAATCACCTGTTCTTCCATCTCTTGAATCAATTATGGCCCAACTATTACTTGATCTTCTAGTCTATCCCAACTCAATGGCGTTCTGCATGGCCTCCCATACAAAGCTTCGTAGGGTGGCATTCTGATGGAGCTATGATATTTTTTATTATAGGAAAACTCTACCAAAGGTAGGTAGTTCTCCCACTGGGTTTGATTATCCATTACATACATCCTAAGCATACCTTCCATGATTTGATTTACTCTCTCAGTTTTCCCATCTGTTTCAGGATGATAAGCTGTGCTTAAGTTCAACTAAGTCCCCAACGCTGACTGTAAACTTGTCCAAAACCTAGAAGTGAATTTGGAGTCCCTATCTGAAATGATATTCTTAGGTATCACGTTCAAACGGATTACCTCGCTTACAAACACACATGCGACATCAGTGACATCGTAAGTGTCTCTAACTAGAATAAAATGAGCACTCTTGGTTAACTTATCCACTATCACAATAATGGAATTGTGTCTATGGGATGTGAGCGGAAACCCCACAACAAAATCCATAGAGATGACTTCCCATTTAGACATAGGAACATCATGTGGTTGTAGGAGGCCTGTCGGGTGATGGTGGTCAGCTTTCACTTGTTGACACTCCATGCATTTGGTGATGAAATGGACTACATCCCGCTTCATTCCTACCCAGAAGAAGAGCTTCCTCATATCTGCGTACATCTTCTTCACACCCAGATGCGCACAATAAAGTGCTCTATGGGCTTCCTTCAGTATGATGCTTCAAATATCCCCATTCTCAGGGATGTACATCCTTCCTTGATATATTAACAGTCCGTCTGTTTCCAGACTATATCCTTCATACTTTGGATCTAACTGCCTCCCGCTCTGGAGGTTTGAAGTAACCTTTAAATACCAACTGTCTCCTGGGAGTTGTGTCAACACATGTTCCCTCAGATTGACCTTTAAGGTTACCAAGGAGAATATACGTGGTCTCCTACTCAAGGCATNTGACCACATTTTACTTTCCCTTGATGTATGAAATACCAAAATTGTACTCACTCATAAACTCACTCCATCGCCTTTGCCTGGCATTTAGATCTCTTTGAGTGAAGATATGTTTTAAACTTTGATGGTCCATTTTGAGCTCAAAGTTTCGCCCAACAAGATAGTGCCTCCAAAGTTTCAGAGCTAGCATTACAGCTACCAACTCTAAATCATGAGTCATGTATAGCTCCTCATCTTTATTCAACTTCCTTGACGCATAAGCTATCACTCCTCCATCCTGCATTAGCACGGCCCCCAACCCTTGCTTCAAGGCATCCGTGCAGACTGTGAAGTCCTTTTCCATATCCGACACTCATAGAATTGGCGCACTGGTTAGTAACCTCTTAAGCTCAATGAATGCTCTATCACACTCTTTTGTCCATTCATACCTGACCCCCTTACACTGCAAGGTGGTGATGGGTTTCACTATTTTGGAGAATCCTTCCACAAATCGCCGATAATAACCTGCTAGCCCCATGAAGCTTCTCACCTCATGGGCATTTTTCGACACTGGCCACTCCGTAATGGCCTTTACCTTTTCTGGGTCCACAGAGATTCCTTCACCGAAAATGATATGACCTAAATAGTGGATCTCTTTCTGGAAGAAGGAACACTTTGACAACTTCCCATATAATTTTTTCTCTCTAAGGCAGGACAACACTATTCTCAAGTGTTCCTCATGTTCTCTTTCATTCTTGGAATAGATGAGGATGTCATCTAAAAAGACTTGTACAAAATGGTCTAAGTACTTTTGGAATACGTCGTTCATGAGGCTCATGAATACTGCTAGCGCATTGGTCAATCCGAAAGGTACTACAACAAACTCATAATGTCCAAACTGAGTTCGAAAGGCATTTTTTGGGATATCACCTTCCTTAATCCTTAACTGATGATACCCTGATCGCAAATCAATCTTTGAGAATACCACTGCTCCTTTCATCTGATCGAAGACGTCATCTATTCGCGGCATCGGGTACCTATTTTTCACTGTAGCACGGTTCAAGTCCCTGTAGTCTATACACAGTCGTAAGGATCCATCCTTCTTCTTTACAAAAATTACCGGTGCGCCCCAAGGTGAGACACTGGGCCTTATTAGCCCTAAGTCCAGTAACTCTTTCAACTGCATTTGCAATTCACAAAGTTCTGGTGCTGTCATCTGATACGGAGTCTTGGAGATTGGTTCTGCACCAGGTTTTATCTCAATAGTAAAATCAAGCTCCCTCTCAGGAGGTAACCCTGGTAACTCGTTCGGAAAAACATCCTAAAATTCTGACAATACCGGGTATTGATCCAATGAGGGTCCCTTCCTTTCATTCACTGCTTCCACTACATACAATCAACACCCTTGTCTCAAGCATCGCTTAACTTTCATAGTTGATATAAAGTGTAACGACACTTTTCTTTGTACACCCTGGATCTCTACTGGTCTTCCTTCATCATCAACACAAAGCACCCTCTTTGCGAAACAATCTACCAAAGCTTGATGAGCCGCTAACCAATCCATTCCAATGATTAGGTCATATGCCCCGAGAGCAGTGACGTATACCTTCAACCTGGTAGTACACACTCCCAGGTCTACTATACAATTATCAACACTAGGTCCTACCGCTTGTTTTTCCCCCGAAGCCATCTCAACTTGTTTAAAGTCATCATGCTCGTAGGCTGCCAACCCACTCTTTTCTAATGCAGATGGTGAAATGAAACTATCTATCACACCAAAATCAAACAAAATCTTAACATTGATATGATTTAGCATACCTGATGACTCCACCACCGTGGATTGATGTTTGTCCTAGCGGTTATTAACCGCTGCGTAAATCTGGTGGATGCTACTTGATCTCCCCATCGGTGCCTTTCCTTCTCTATGCACGAACCCTGATTGTAACTCTGGGCAGTCATGCTGGTAATGGGGTCCTTCGCACCCCCAACAGGTAACACGAGATTGAACCTATGCACTTTTATGTGACTGTCTCTGAAATGGGTTCCTTCCCCTGTAACCCTTGCCCCTACTAGTTGTTCCCTGAGATGGTCGTGGACCTGTTTGCGTTGTTGGCAATGAATGGGATGCTTCACTCGTTGCCATTGAAATCCCTGTGGCTATTATCCTTGGTACGACTCTGTTACCATATGGAGGTGGCCTTGAGCTCCCTCCTCTAGGAAATGTCCTCAGGGCCTTCCCTACGAATCCAGGGCAATGCAGAAATGTCAGTCTTGTACCCCCGGTTAAGTTCATGTGTTCTTCTGCATAACGCGCATTTTCCACTGCCTCTACTATTGAATATGGTTTCCACATTCGCACCATAGCTCTTATGTTAGGGTTCAATCCATAGACGAATCATTTTGCCTGTCGTTGGTCATTATCCATATACGAAACATATTTGACCAGTTCCATAAATCTGATCTCATATTCTTCTACAGTTATGTTTCCCTGTACTAAGGCATGAAATGCCCCTACGTGTTGTTCCTCATAGTATGTTGGTAGATATTTCCTTCGGAACCTCTCCTCGAAAAGTTCCCAAGATATTGTGTCTGGGGTAAGGTGCAGTTGTCTTTCCAGGTTGCCCCACCAGTTCAAGGCGCTGTCTCTTAACTGAAAAATTGCGATCTTTGCCTTTGATTTGGACGCATAGTCCCTTAAGGAAAAACACCTTGTCATGCCTTCCAACCATGCTTCTGCGCATTCACTGGCGCAACCCCCGACAAACTCTGGAAGTTTTGTCTTCTGCAATTCTCGCGTGATGTCTTCGGGTGAAGGTCCTCCCCTTGAATCCCTTGATGCTTCTGGATTACCCATTCTAGACGATGGGGGTTCCAGTTCAGTCCCTGCCGGTTGTCGCCCCTTTAAAGTCTCATTAATGGCTTCCAATGAGTGCAGTATGAGGGCTAGTTCGGGCGATTGTGGTGGTGGAACTGGCGATGTTGGCGGTGCTTGTGACGAAACTCCCCTGCCTCGACTCCCTTGAGTCCTGACCATCCTATATGCTTTAACCTACATCAACCAAAGTTGTCAAGGCGAGTTCCAGGATGTTTCAAATTGGTGCTACTTAAACTAGAAACAGGGTTAGGTGTAAGTTTTCTTTACTTGTCTGTAAACAGACATTACTCCTTTAGGGGATTGGCTAGGTTAGGATTAGGATTAAGTGTCTAAGCTTAATTTCTTCGCCCTTATATAAAAAAACTATTGGTTCCCTTGCCCTATAGCTACGCTAGCCTTGCGCCATACTCGCCAATTCCTATGCTTACTCTCCTAGTGCATATGCCGCCTCCTCCCCACCTGTCCTAGTCTAAGTCCTTTTAACTTTTTGCTTACAACTAAATATCCTCCAGTGATTGACTCGTGAGCTTTTCCTTGGCACGTAGTGTTGGCGTTGTCGAATGCTGCATTGAGATTTAGCGTTGACTTTGACTGGTGGAATGGAGTGGAGGGACTTGGCGCTTGGTTCGATGAGTTGTGTGTATGGTCTTGTGAGCTTGGTGCTTGGATAATCGAAGATTATTCTTTAGGCTAGTGCTTTGCTACTATTGATAATTAAACTATTCATATGTGAATTTATTTGTAAAATTGATATGTGTGGTGCGTTGGCGTTATTGCTCTTCTTAAGGTGCTATGCTCGGTGGGTGGTCTTGGGTTCAAAACCCTTGGACCTCTAAAATTTATACTTATCCCTATATTACTCAAGATTAAATAATATTTGATCATTTAACTTAGGTCTTAAACTCAATTAAAGTTTAAAGCTAATTACCCCCCTTTTTAAAAAAAAATTAAACTTTAAGAATTAAAAAAAAAAAATTAAACTTTAATAAAAATTTAATTTTTATTCTAAAATTAAGAACTAATCCAATTTAAACTTTAATCTTTTTTTTGAATCTAAACTAATTAAAATAATAAGTGAAAAAAAAAATAATAATAATAAATAAAAAAAAACCTATTACATTAAAGAATAATTTAATATTTCATTGAATCTTTGCATGCATATTAATTTAATAAATTAATTTCATTATATGGGCATGCATATGGGCATATGGGTTTCATTATACATTAAAGGGGCATCGTGGGTCCTCGCATGAGGCCCACGTGCCCGCTCCCCCAGGTGCTCATCCCTTTTGAGACTCCTCTTCGTGGCCACATGTGCACTGGTGCTAGTTTGGTCATGGCTTTGTGCCTGGCGGTGGCACTGGCTTGTAATAGTTTTTTTTTGAAATACATCCTTTGTGGGCTCGTCCCTTCGATGGTTTCACGCTGGTATTGTGTGTTTGGTGTAGGCCCTGGCTGGTATTGTGTGGCTTCGCTAAGCACATAGTAGACTTTCTTATTGTCCTTTCATCTTCTGGATCATCGATAGTCTCCTGATTGACGGCTAACAAAGAGTTCTCATATCTGGTTCCATACATTATCCTTGAAGCACACTAGAGATGTGGCCTGATATTATTCAGAAGGCCAAGGACGGAGGCCTGGACGTCATTGAGAGTTACGTGTTCTGGAATATGCATGAGCCGAAACAAAATGAGTACTACTTTGAAGATAGGTTTGATTTGGTAAAGTTCGTGAAAATAGTGCAGCAGGCTGGACTGCTTGTGCAAAGCTTGGATGATATTTTTGTGATTTACATGTTATTTTTCCAATTATTGCTTGGAAAGTTTTTGATTTTTCCTTCGCAGCAAACTACTCTATATGAGCCTGGTGTATTTATATTTTGAGTTCTGTAATTTGGTTGCACCTGGCGTGTGTGGTTTGGTATTCAATCGATTGGATTTAAGAAAAATTTGCACTGGTGAGAGATCGTGGAAAAGCTCAGTCAACTCAGACTGTTCTCCGGGCGTTTGTATGGCAGGTAACGACAATATCTTGCCACTCTACATGTTTTTTTTTTTTTTTTGGTAGAAATGAATTTACTATTGATGCTTGGCTGAGCCCATTTCATCGTTGATTGTTGTATGTCTGTCTGTCTAGGAATTGACTGGTTCATGATATCCATCTCCTCTACTTATATTTGTTTTACTAAGCTTGTACTTTCTAGCATTTTAGTCCACGAAAGTATTTGAGGTTTTGAAGCCAGCCTCTTGTTGCCACCTAGCAGGTGGGTTTGGGTTTTGTGTATTCTCACATCATTGATAATAATCAACAGCTGCAACTGAAGCTCGCTAACCTAGAAAGAACTCACTCGCATCCATATTCTCCAGTACCACAAGTCTTGGAATGAGCTTTCCATATTTCTCCATGCTTTCTGCAAAAATGTTTATTTATACCGGTGAGGTCTCTAAGAGTCGTGGATGGATTGTGGAGTACAAAGGTGGGTTTTGGACACAAATTAGCACTCCTCCTAATTTCTTTAGCAGTCCTTTACCTGAGCTTCCAGGGAAGATTATGCCCCCACCTATGAAATTGTAGGTTTTTTTCTATCTGAAAATCCTCGTAGCAAAGTTCGCACACAAATCTGTTTGTGGCCATGAAAGTCTTGGGGGATAGGGTGATAATTTCAGCATCTGGGTTTGCAAAATCAGATAGGCTACAGACAATTTGATATCAAAAACCCAAAAAGAAAAATAATCCTAACCATGTAATGTACAGTTCTTTTATATTCACAGGCCAGAATTTAAGTAGCAGATAACCAATAAGTCTTTTGATACATAAATATATAAATCCTACGCTTGCAAATGTTTTCTACAGATGGCCAACATGAATTAGGTTTAATAACTCATTAATACAGCTATGGAGGCAACAACAATAATGCTAACTTCATTTCCTAAATCGCGTTAGGGATGGAAATTCCTTAGTTCTTTAATTCTTACTGTGTGCATATTTAGGAACTTAGTGGTTATTTTGGTACATTTTGGGCAATGGTGATGCTCAGGGGATCCAAATCCTGTGGATTAACACGTCAATTCTCTCATTTTATCTTCAACAACAACTCCTTGGTTGAGCGATTTGCTGGTGGATTCCCAATGTGTGGAAATGGATTCAAACCTACAACCTCCCAGCAATGGAGTTTGGCAAATGCTGCTGATTCAAATGCATCATGTGTTGGTAATGAGAAGGTTCCCTTCAAGAGCTCCTTGAAAGCCACCGAAGCTGCCAAATTCGTTGCCATGGAAGACACATGGTGGGATCATGAAGGGCCTTTCAAGCCACTGCATTTAATGAACCCTACTAGAATTTCCTTCATTCGTTCAACACTTTGTCAACACTTCAGAAAAGATCCAAATAGTTCAAGGCCTTTTGAAGGATTGAGAATAATTGATGTTGGTTGTGGAGGTGGTCTTCTTTGTGAGTCTTTATCAAGAATGGGAGCATGGGTGACTGGAATTGATGCAGCGAAGAAAAATATCAACATTTCATTACAACATGTGGTGCGAGATCCTTTGACTGCATCTATAGATTATCAATGCACAACAGTTGAGCAGTTGGTACAAGAGAAAGAACACTTCGATGCTGTGATTTCACTGGAGGTAATTGAATCTTTGTTTTAGTATGTCGAGATGCAGTAGGGTTTGTGCACACTCTATTCAGGAGGAAATATCTATCTATTGTATTAAGAGATGCTCTAATACTTGTTTTTTTTTTGTGATATTTGTTTTTACATTTTCAATATGTATTTCATTTATTTTTATATTTGTGTTAAAATTTATGTGTTTGGTTTGCAGGTTAGGCGGAGCTAGAGTTGGAGCTGGGAACTTGGCCCTTAAGGCCCCAGTGCTTCAAGCTAAAGCTCTGATACCAAGTGTAGTAGCCGTAAAAAAAATACAAAATTTAATTTTAATTTAGCATATAATTCTTTTTTATACTAAAATAATTCAATCACCAACATTTGAGCATATGATATTCGACAAGAAAATTAAAATTTTATTCACGGCATAAGAATTACTCACCAGAATAATTAAATTACCTCTCCCTGATGCTAATTCCCCCATCGATCTGGTTGTTCGTTGCTGAACTATGTCAAACAATGTCCAAACCTTGTTTCCACCCTGCCAACTAGGACAACTTCCTAGCTCTAGGATATCATATGGATATCCTGACCCCCGTGCCCAAAACCTCCAACAAACCGGTTCCCCCTGTACTAATCCTTCCCGACTATAGAACTCAACTCTCCTCTCTGCAAATCCAAGAGAACTCCCAAAATAAAATTCCCCGTAGAATGATAATCCTCTTCCCAAAAGGATGCCTTCCACCGTAAGGCTCTCCCCATCCTATTCCCCCTTCACCAACTCCCACTCCTTCATTACTTTCCTTATCCATTTATTTAATATCTTATCTTATATTTAATGTCCTATCCCTTCCCAAATACGTAAGTATTTAACAAATTAAACTTATTAACCTCTTTAATTCTTTACTTAATTAATTAATGAGTCAATTAATAATTAATTAGTCCTTGACAGACATGAACAAGTAATTAATAATAATTAATTAGTTGATATTATTTAAGAAATAATTATTGTTTAGCTAACCTTTAGGACAATTACATTATTAAATTAATTATAATTAATAATCCTATACATCTATTTAAGCAGAGTCGTTACATATATATGAAACAACTTATCAAGTAGGGAATGGTTGATTGTCTATTTGACATCCACTTCTCCAAAGGAATTTGTGAGGGATGTGTTTTTGGAAAACACCCTCAAGAGAAATTCAACAAAGGAAGTACTAAGAGAGATCCTTTAGAATTGATCCATAGTGACCTCATGGGCCCTTTTCCCTACCCATCAATCAAGAAATCATGGTACATGTTCATTTTTGTTGATGATTTCTCACACTTCACATGGATTTTCTTTCTCAGGAAAAAATCAGAGGTCTTTCAACACTTCAAATATCTCAACCCTTGTTGAGACACAGTCAGGAAAGAAAATCAAAATCCTCTAAATTGATAATGGGGGAAAGTATGTCAACCATGAGATCCAAAATATTTTTCATGAGGTAGGGATTCAGTTGTAGCACATGGTTCCCTATAATCCATAGAAAAACAGAGTTGTTGAGTGGAAAAATAGATCTCTAAAAGAGATGGCATCTTGCATGCTACATGAAAATTCATTTCCACAAATATTATGGGTCAAAGAACTTAATTGTGCAACCTACATCCAAAAAATATCTCCCCATAGATCGATCAAAGATAAGACCCCCTACGAGGCTTGGAGAGGCCTCAAACTGGAAGTGACCCACTTTTTGTATTTTCGATTCACGTGCATGGGCCCAGATTCCCTCTGAAAAGAGGAAGGAACTTGATCCACAAAGCACATAGTGTATCTTTGTTGGATAACCCGACAGTGTGAAGGGATACAGACTTATTGATCTTTCCTCGGACTGTCTCATCATTGAGTGAAGTGTCCAATTCGAGGAAAGTGTCTCACATGTACCTCAGTAGCCACATGCAGACACCTTTGTTATTCAACCTGTCAGATATGATGAGCATGCACATGTCGACTCTGCTTCAGATGAGAGTTCTGATTCAAAGGATTCATATGATCCAGATACAAAGTTAGTATAGTCATATGTAGAGTCAGTGAATGAAGATGCAGATGTAGATCCATTATCGAGGCCCAAGGGGGATAAGACTACTCTTTAGGATGTAGGGGATCTTATTGGGGATCTAGATGATACTATGAGGACTCGATCTGATTTCTAGGAGCCTCCTCTTTCACTCAATGCCACTTAACTGATGCCACCTGTGCATCTCTTCTTGGTTCAGTCTTTAGATCCATAGTATTATGGCAAGGCTGCTGGAAATCCCTTTTGGGAATCCGCCATCCAGGAGGAGTACAAATGCCTCCTCGAAAACCATACTTTGGATCTAGTTCCCCTTCCTTCAGGAAGGAAAATTTTCAGGTGTAGTTGGGTCTACAGGACCAAGAGCGCAACACATGGACAAGTTAGTAGATACAAATCCATGCTAGTTTCCAAAGCCTTTTAGTAGGTGCATGGCATTGAATATTATGAGATGTTCACTCCAGTAGTGAAGATGGATTCCATACATTTATCACTTTCCATTGTGTAAGCCAAGGTATGGTAAGTCCATCAGATGGATGTGAGGAATGAATTTATTCACGACAATCTCTCTAAGGATATTTGTATGGATCAACCCTAGGGATTTATGCAGGATTCATCTCTGGTATGTTGACTTATGAAGTCTCTTTATGGCCTCCAATAGGATCTGAGGGCATGGTATGCCAAGATGGAATCCTACCTGTTGTCACAAAACTTTGTACGTTATAAATCAGACTCGAATTTTTACATGCTCGGGATGAATGATTCACTTCTAATCCTAGTTCTGTATGTTGATGATTTTTTAATCATCGGTTGCTCAACTTCAACAATTGTTATAGTCAAGAGGATTCTACATGATAGGTTCTTGATGATGGACATGGTTCCACTACATTTCTTCCTTGGACTCAAGATTAGTCATGATGCATCAGGCATCAAATTGTCTCAGGAAAAGTATGCATGAGATCTGCTTGATATATTTCACATGATAGACTACAAGTCTTCCTTGACTCCTTTCCTATCAGAAGTTAGACTTGAGGATGGCATGGACTCCACTGGTTTTCAACACAATGTATATAAATCTAGTGTGGATCTTGTTGTATCTCACACACTCCATACCAAACCTCTCCTATGCAGTTGGTGAAGTCTCCAGGTCCATGCAGGAGCTGCATGAGCTACAATGGAAGGTTTCAAAGTGTATCCTTCGATACAAACAAGGAACCATCACATTTGGGATTTTCTATTCAACAAACTCTACATTGGACGTCATTGGGTTCACTAATTCTTACTAGGCTGGAGATAACATTGATCGCAAGTCCACATCTAGTTACTCACTTAGTCTTGGTTCTGGGCTGAGGCAGAGTATAGAGGGGTAGTTAACATAACCATCCAGGCTATGTGGCTACAACATTTTCTCACTGAATTAGGCATTCATTTTCATCGGCCAATCGTCATCTGGTGTGACAACTAGAGTACTCTGAAGTTCTATAGAGATACAGTTCAGAGGAAACAAATGAAGCACATCAAGAACCACATGCACTACATCTGGGAATTAGTACATGGGGGCATCATCAACCTGCACTTATGTCCTTCAGCAGAATAGACTGCAAACATCTTCAACAAGACCTTCACTGAGAAGAAGTTCCATTCTTTAAACAGTCATCTTGGAGTAAAGGACACAGTTGTCTAACAACTACCAGTTCTTCTTTTTACATACATTGTACTTTGAGGGGGGTTTTCCCATGAGGTTTTCCTTCTTTCCTCGCTTTATTTCAGTGTATCTTTTGTAATTGGGTACCAAACATGGCCTCATTTCCAGGACCCATTATTTATTTTAAAATAGTGATGTTTAGAGGGGGAGTTGGAGTTACTTCACACATATATGATTTCTTTTTCCTAAGGTTTTTCCTATGTTTATTAGTCATTATTCAGTCTCCTATATTTTAGGAATAATATTCCTCTAGGGAGAATATTCTCTTTATTTTTCACTTTAGTTTGATCACTTGATTGGAGTCTAGATGCTACATTGGGATTATCACCATGCAACATTGGGATCATCACCATCTAATGCTCATTGTCCCTGGGATCATCACTAGACTAGTTCATTACCCATGATTCCATGATCTCCTCCTCACTTCACTCAGTTTCAGTAATTTAACTGAAGACTGATATACTAGTTCACTCAGCTAGGTGGATTTTCACTCATGTAACTACCGGAGAGACTAGAATAGGTAGAAATTTACTCCCATAACTGCTGGTGTGTTTACAGATCACTCTAGACCACCACTATGGTGCATTAGCTTCTTCTCCAGTGCACATTGGTTAAGTTATACAAAGTATATCATGTATAAATTATCATTCATTCATTTGGTTAATGAGAATTTTTCCATTATTTCTCTCTTGCTTCTCTTTTCTTCTATTTTCTCTGCAATTGTGTATGCCAATTCCCATCTAGATCTATTATGTGTAGGTTCAACACATTTACAATGCAGATATGGCCCATTCAGAACAATATCCCATCCTGAAGATGGAAATTAGAGACAACGGATTTTGCACCCAACATTTGGTATGTGGTTGCGAAGTCAGGGTCTATCTCACAGAGGTTGGGCCATCCATAGGTCTCGTGGCTACAAGATTCTAGCACCGTGGTGAGTGCTGCAACTGGAGGTCGGATGAGGAAATAAACTGATAATGATTTTGTTTATAGTACATGTTTTATACTTGATGTTAAGGTGGAGCTGATGTAAGTATTTGGACCACTTCTGATGGCCGTCATTATTAAATTTTCCTTGTCTATTCATGAACCGTAGTGGTTTATGATCCATTTGGATGACTGTCTCCTTCCTGAGAATGTAATGTCTCCACTAGAGACATTTTTTCACATTGGAGTACATTTATTTTTTGTAAGTAAGGTACTTATGAACAACATATGATGGTGCCTCACTATGATAGGCCATAGGGTGGCCATGCTAAGTGAGAAATGCACCCACAACATAGTCTGAAGCATTTGTCTCGATCTCAAAGGGATGTTACAGGTCCAGTAATGAAAGTACTGGGACTGAGCACAAACATTTTTTTAAATCATCGAATTCTTGCTATTGGGACAGGTCCGACACAAATATTTCTTTACCACCACCCATGGTCACTTAGCCGAGGGCCTATGCAATATGGGAGAATCCCAACATGAACCTGTGATAGAAATTGGCAAGGCTTGAGAATCTTTGAAGCTTCGTGAGTGTGTTTGGGGCTGGCCAGTCACGAATGACCTGGATATTGGTTGGATCCACATGCACACCATGCTTATCCATGATGTATCCTAGGTACTGGAACTTGTCCATGACAAAGGAGCATTTCTCCAAGTTGGCATATAGCTTGAGCTATCGTAGCGTGTGCAGAACCTGTTGAATATGTTGCAAGTGTTCTTCCCAAGTCTTTTTTTAGATGAGGATGTCATCAAGATAAACCACTACAAAATTATTGGTGAAAGGTCATAGGATATCATCCATCATCCTCATGAAAGTTGTTGGAGAATTTTTCAAACCAAAGGGCATGAACAAACATTCAAAATGGCCTTCTTTTGACTTGAAGGTGGTCTTCCATACATATGTCTGTTCTATGGGGACCTAGTGGTAGCCACAATTTAGATCAATCTTAATGAAGTGTTTGGTCCCCTTGATATGCTCAAGGAGATCATTGATTCGGGGAATTAGGCACCGGTTCTTGACTATGATTTTATTTAGGGCCTGATAATCAATGTAGAGTTTCCAAGTCCCATCTTTCTTTTATACCAACACGATTGGAATCCGGCAAGGAGATGGGATGAGATAGATGTGCCCCTTGTGGAACAGTTCTTGGATATGTTTCCTGATCTACTCATTCTCTAACAAAGAGAGACGATAGACTGGCCCATTGGGAAGTGGTGTATTGGGGGTCAAATTGATGTGATGCTTTACCTAATAGTGCAGAAGTACCCCAGTAGCTTAGGAGAAGATATATTTGTATTCTTCCACGAACTTGTCAACTTGCTTCTGTTGTGTGGAGAGGTCAGATGCAGAGGCCCTCGATGTGGATGCAATATTTCACTTGCTCTGAGAGTGAATCAAAAAGAAGAAAAAACTCCCAGTTTGAAATATTACCTTCCTACATTGCTTGGAGAAGATCAAGGAAATAATAGTAGGTGGTATTGCTTCAAGTATCCTATACAATTTCTTGTTCAAAGTAATAATAACACTATGAGGCCTAGACTCATATACAACATAATGTTTCCATAAATAAGTTTGGCCCAAAAGAACATTACAAACTTCGAGAAGAGAAACATCACACAATACCTCATTTTTGAAGGGCTTGATGTTGTACGACAAGAGACACTATTGGATGATGCAGATATCACTTCCTTGGTGAATCCATCTAATGGTGTAGGGTTTTGGGTGTAGCGTTGTCGATAGGGCTAGTTGATTTATGACCACTTATGAGATGAGGTTCTTCTGGCTACCACTATCAATGATAACGTGTAGCAGGGTGCCTTTTACCCACATCTGTAAATGAAAGAGGTGTTCTCCTTATTTTGGCTCATCTGGTTCACCGAGCTCAACCTTGGTGGTACCAACGATGGAACTAGGTTCCTCGTTAATGATCCTTATCCCCCTTTATGGTTCTTACTCAGAGTCAGAACCCACATTTGATTCCAAGGATTTCACCTCATCCACCAATGATTTCTTTGAGCGGCAATCAACAAGGTTATGCCAGGGGCTCTTATGGAAGTCACACCACTTCCTGGTATCTTTCTTTGTTTTTTTGGTGTCCTTCTTTTCTTGCGGCCTAGACTAGTTATATTGAGGCTATCTATATTTTCTCTATCCTTTGTTCTATGGGCTGGGGATTCCCTTTACTTTATTTTGATGTGAGGGGTTCTGATGCCCAAATCACTGCATATTTTGTTTAAGGTTTTGCTTAATTTTGATGGCATATCGATAGGTGACGCCCAAAGACAAGATGTCCAAAAAATCCATTTCATCCTGTATGTATCTATGCATACCAACGCAATACTTGAGCAATATATATCACTTAGAATCTTTGATACCCATCTTGGTGTGCAAGGTATGGAAGATATTTTTGAACTCTAGCACTACTTGGTCTCTTTCCTGCCACAATGTGGTCCATTTTGTATATAGGTCATCATAACTTCCGATAGGGTAGTATTGTTCCCTGATAGCATCCCTGAAGGAATATCATGTGACCACGACTGTAAATAATGAGGTTTCATTTGTTTCCTTTTGCTCACAGAAAGTCTCCCACCAATCGTTGATATGGGGAATGACTTTGAGGAGCACAATTGTAATATTTTCTCTATTCAAAAAGTTATGGATAGAAAAATAACCTTCTATCAGATTCAACCATTTACTTATAGCATCTGCGTCTATCTGACCTTAAAATATGAGAATATCAAATTTGATTTGTACCTTGAAGGGGGAAGCACCTCCGCTCGAGGAAGATGTGTCTCATTTTGGTAGCCTCTGAAGGATTTGCACAAAACTATCCATCATCTCGTTCCTCTGCTCCGTGAGGGATTCCTAGAGAAACATTTTGAAAGGATATCTTGTCTCATTTTCTTTCTTTTCTCCCGCCATGAGAGGTCGCTTGGGCGTGCGAGATATTTTTTCCTCAAGAGAAACAATCTCAAGACCCAATTCTTGGTACCCTAATCTCGTTTGGGGCATGCATTAAGAACGACGAGGATAAGACCACTTTGATACCATTGATCCGAATTTAATGAGAAGAATGAAATGAATACAAATTATTATTATTCTTAACAAAGAAACACAAGAATAATAGAGATACAGTAAAATTGGTTTCTATTTAATAAGAAAATGTGATGAAACTCTAAAATGAAATGGAAAACAATCTTGCTAGAATGGTGGTAGCTTATCTCTGAGAATAGATTGACATATACGTTCATTCACAAGAAGATGGTTATAATGAGGCTCTCCAAGAATTTTTACAATAAAGAGAAATGAAAAGACCTTAGATATCCAAAAATCTAACCCTAGGATATGAAGCGCCAAAAGTCATGTGGGCTCCATTGGGGTTAGCTAGTACATCAACTTCCCTGGGTCGTAAATTTTGCATATGATCTTCGTTTTTGGCACACAATATCCTGTTGGAAAGGTCTATCTGAGGAATACAAATGTTGCCTTCATAAATTGAATCTATCTAAAATCTAACTATGGAGAGCCCTGAAAACATTGTTTAAGGCCTCAAAACATCCCCATAAGTTGGGGACCCGAAAACTAGAAAAAAAAATGTGAAACTGGAAAACTGCCAAAATGAGCTAGTTGGAATAGGCGGGGGGCCACCGACATCCATCTGGATCAGATGAAAACTAAGGAAAGGATGAAATGAAATACCCCTCTCACTAGTCACTCAAGTCAAAAGGTTCTTTAGGTCTTTAACAGATGAAGCAATAGTAAAAATGAAGTGTACCTGCCCAGAACAAGACAAGAAAGAAAATATTGCAGCTTTAAAGTACAAAAATGATGTTAGTCCTTCATAAGACCATGAAACTTAGAAAAATAAGCTAGCTCATATAAAATTGAAGAAAAATAATAGTTTACAACAACAATAAGTATTTTCTAACAGCTGCAAAAAATATGCCTTGAAATTTCTTGAAAAATACAAGAAAATCTAGCTTTAACTAGGTAGAATGATAATGAATTGTCACAAGCAACTTTGGCAATGTTTGACTAGCCTTAATATCAATTATGAAAAGAATTTTTTGTAGTTAGATGGTTTTAGCAATCTTTTGTAAAAACAACAAGTTCTAGTGCTCAAAATTGCAAGGAAACACCATATAAAGTTAGCATTTATCTAGTAGATTGTTTGGAAATTCTCACAAGCAATTTTTGAATGAGTTAGGTACAAGTTATGTAGGTGTATGCAGAAAATTAGCATGAATTAGTATGGTTGTAGTAGTGATTTTAATCAACATAAAATTATCTAGTGAATTAGTCTAGTTTAGGGTTAGTATAAGTTAGAAAAATCCTCAAGGAAGAAAGTTGGAGTGTTTGTTTGATCAATCATTCACTAGAGTGAGTAGACTAGTGCCTTTATGGGGTAATAGAGTCAATAGGTGACAGTTTTCACTTGGAGGTAGCAACAATAATGATTATAATTGTCTAAGGAGAAGAGGTGGATGGAGGAGGTATTGGCACTTCAAGGCCTCAAACATCCAAACCCTAAGGACAAATTCACTAGAGAGTAAGCAATTTTAGGCCTTAGCGAATCTTCCTTCCTTAGACTATTGACAGGTATTAAGAGCAACAATAACTAGATAATGGCTTCTAAAGTGCTAGTATTTAGGGCTTTAGAAGTTTATCTAAGTTAAATAACCTTAGTAAAGTCTACCAAATTAAGAACAAAGAAGTAGTAACTTAAATCCTTTACTCCTAGGGTTTGTCAAGCAAGCAATTTCATAACCTTTAACATGAATAAGAAAATATACTATAACATTCACAATAAAATGAGGAATTGCATATTTACTTACTTCACCAAGAATACTCAAGTAATAAAACCCTAGATTGCCAAGTAACTTCACCAAGAATACTCAAGTAATAAAACCCTAGATTGCCAAGTAACTTCACTAAGAAATGATCTAAGTTGCAAATTTTAGCCTCCAAGACAAGTGAGCCTCCCTATTTTAGTCAATAACTCCCAAATAGGGCACAAATTTCAGACCACACTTAGTGAGTGATGAGTGATGATGAAAAAATGAGAGTACTTTCTCTCTATTTATACGAAACTAATGACCTTTAATTAATTTTAGGTCAAATAAATGTTGACTTGGCCAAATTACATTAAAATCCAATTTTTTACATAAATAAAATAATTAACCCCTCAAGCCATCTCCAAGGGTGACGCCATGCCCTTCTAGGGTGACATTGAGCCCCTAAAGGGGAATGTTGGGATTCATATGCAGAACGTTTGGCCTCCAAAGGCCCTGGATGATTCCCACACATGTCAACAAATTCACAACCGCCCTTAATATGAAAACCCTATCTATGGATGATGTCCAGGGTCATAATGGTGATGTCTTGGGATTTGAAAGGTCAACGTCTAGGTGGAAGAGAAAGAACTCCCTAGGTCTAGGTATGCCAGAGTGTCTCTAAGGAAAATTTCCTTTTTTCTTCCTGGTGTAAGTTTTTGATGTCTTCTTTCCCCTGCTTGGGGTTACAACATCCATCTACAGGCCTTCAACCCCATGGCGGTCCGAGCTAATCATTCCCCCACATGTACTTTTCCACTAGGAAAAGTCCTGCAACAACAAAAAGTATGTCCCCCAGTGGTTCATAAGTCACAACAATCATAACATGTAAATCACATCCAATAATTAAATTACCCAAACATGTGCTTGAAAACCCGCTTTACCCAGACAAATTCTCAAAGACGTTATGCAATTTACGAAGTCAGGTTTGGAGAAGGTCTCAGGGTGTCCTATTGGGATAATCCTCCTTACGTTTGGGGTGTTTCCCAGGTGAGAACCAATAGAGATCATGTAAGTGTGTGAGATCGTGTGGGGTAAGTGTTTGGGCATGGGGTGCAGTGATAACAGGGAAATGTAGATCTTACCTGTGGGTGCCTTTGTAGAGGGCGATATGGAACTTGTCATAGATGCCATTTTTTCCTATCCCATTCAATTCTGTTTATTCTTATCTTCATTTCTTTTGATCTTTTTCTTTTATGCTTCAAGGGAAGAGTTGAGGGACACTGTCCTAGCTTGGTGACTAGAGGTGACAATGTTATCCAAAAGAATTTCACAGAGATGAGAAAGCTCACTCATGATGAGACCACCTTTCTCTTGGCTATGTCACTTGTTAGCAACATGATTTTCATAGCTAAGGTTATAGGTTTTCCAACAATTTGCGAAGTCATGCATTTTAGCAACCATATCATTTTTATGCCTGACATCATCTAACATCTCCAAGGATTAGTTTCAAAAGGAATTTGGAAAATCCCCGAGAAATTTTTATTGAGGACAAACAAAACAATAAAAACCTCTCTCAGATTTGGAAAACGTTTCATATTTTGGTAGATTTGAAGGAATCTTTGAGCCCTAGTTTTCAGTTTTCATGATTTCCTGTCTGAGACATGTTTTTGAGACGTGTATTCCGGCCAACTAGGGATGAATTTTGAGAAACCGAGAGAGGTTTTTATTTATAAAGATGTTAGATACAAACACCTGACTCATTTTTGGAAAATAGTGTTTTATTAGTGAGATATGGTGTTATATTTAATGCCTATTTTCCTAGTTTGTTGCGCATTCCATTGCGTTTTTTGTTGTAGGTTACTATTGTGTAGCAGACTTGTTGTGCAAGGGTGAAAGAGTGTCCATAAATGCACATGATGATTTATCACAACCATATGGTCCAATTTTTATCATGATCAATGACTGGAAAGAATATTTCAGTTACGATTATGATTTGGCAAAGTCGGGTTTTCTATTTTTAGTGAATCCATTGAAGTTATTGTTCTCTTTCAAAGAAAACAGATCCATGATTCTAGGAGGGAGTAGTTCGACCCTAGCAGCCAAGGGTGACATTAGATCTCTATATATTTGGATCATTTTCATGTAAATAGGGTTGGTTGGCAAAATTTAGTATAGACAACATCTATTGAATGTAATTTGAGTTCGTTTGAAGCTTAATGCAAAAGTCGTGTAGTTTTATGAAAAGATTCTAATTGTAGTAGTTGGATGTATTTTTTTCCCTTCCTTATGTATGTACTTCCTGCTTCCTTTATTCATATATTTTTCTATCTAACTCAAAACGAAATTTTGAACCTATGGATTCACTACACAGTGCCCCCTGTTCGCGCCATTTAGACAAAATGCATTTCCTCTAAAAGTTAAGTCCAAATTCATCCTCAGCGGTGCTCCGAGTTGCTTTCTATGTTTTCTCCCTGCCTCACTCAATAATTTTACACTGAGGATTGTTTCTCACTTATCCTTTATCCTCTCAAGCTCAGTCACCAAGTCATTTGTTTCCATCGTTTCCTTGAATCAACTCCATAGACCGAGGTCCTACTATATTATGCCAATGAAACCATAACTTATTATCTTACAGTGCTAAATCTAGCCACAGATTTAAAGCCATATCTTGCACCGAGACCGTGTCTCCCGAGAGAGCCCTTTCCAGATCTGAAAGGCTAGTTCTATCTCTCAAAGTTGGTTGAAAAATTTGCCTCTGTCATCTGTATATCAGCCGAACATATTTACAGAGTGATAACATTTTGGCATCGTTGTCGAGAATGAAATTGAAAATTTTCCCTAGGAAAGAGCGACATGGTTGAGTTCTGAGGCTTGAGAGTAGTAGACACTTAGGCACATATTGGCTATATTTCTTCTCTAGTGACTCCACACATCAAAAAACCAGTTGAAGGTGATTCCATTGGCAGAGGAATCTAGAGCTAAAGTTTCCATGGTGACTCCAATCAAGCTTCAAATGCGATTCAAATACTCCAATGGAGAATGAGACCTGTTGACAGAGATATGGAAGAGAAATATGGAAAAATAAGGTACTGGAGCTTAATTTTAGTTTAAGAAGTACTTTTTGTTTTATCAATATCTTCTTGTCCTTTCCTAAGTTTTTCAAAAGAATATTTCTTCACTTACTGTGTTTAAATGAATCCCAGAGATCTACCCTTGTATATCCTTCATTGCAAACTGTAGGTATACCTCCTTCTTGTATAAATTATATTCACCAAGATCCTTCCTCTGAGCCATATGATGTTCATGATCATTCTTGTGAGATTAATGAAACCAAAGCTGAGCTTGTACCTTTTGTTCTTAACCCTGCACCCTCAATAATTCAAGAAATATACAGTCCTCTTAAATTTCCTTCCATCCTTCATGAATTTCCTCTGAAACATTATAAGTATATTCCTAGGTTCGATGGAGAGCTTGATGGACAATCAGTTGAAAAACATATTCAGGTTTTTGAGAATTTCATAGAACTTTTTTATATCAAACATGATGATGTGTCTATGAGGGCCTTTTCTCAGTCCTTACAAGGAGATGCCAAATCATGGTTCATACATCTGCAGCCTCAGTTGATTGGCTCGTGGGATGAACTGAGGGAATATTTCTATAGGTTTTGGGGTGAGAGAAAGTCATGGGATCTACTCCTTTCAGAGTTTTATGCCATGAGAAGAATGAAAGATGAAACCATCCCAAATTTCAGTAGGAGGTTTTCTAGTATTTATTATAAACTGCCTAAAGAAGTCCAACCTTATGAAGTTTCTACCATGCTCCATTATTGTTGGTACAGGGGTAGACCCAAGGTTCAACGCTTCAACAACACACCAAAAAAATCCTAACTATCGACCCTTTTGGCAACACCTGTGAAGCAAATGAAGTCTCACCCGACTTAGAGGCATGGGTGGTTGCAGGACTCAAATGCCTACAACCTAGCTGGGACACATATCTGCGATTATACCACTTAACAAAGCACTTAGCAGTTAACATTCATTAGTAATTAACCCTTATTCACATCATAGATCCAAACCCTAATTACAGAACAATGTATTATTCTACCAGATCTAACACATCTAAGCACTTAGCATATGGAAAAAGATTAGATCTAGCATTTATTCACAACATTTAAGCACTAAGCTATCATACTAGATTCATCTAAACATCCATTACTGCACTTAAGATTAAATTACATACACAAGACAATAACTAGAATGCACAAAGCAACCATAACACAAGATATACGTGGTTCACCCCAATGTGGGGATATGTCCATGTTGGCATAGGGGTATACCCAGGGTTCAATGCTACAACAAGGCACCAACAAAACCCTAACTATCGGCCCTTTAGAAACACCTACGAAGAAGATGAAGTCTCACCCATAGTAGAAGTAGAGGTGGTTGCAGGACTTAGGTGTCTACAACCTTAGCTGGGACACAGATCTATGATTACAATACTTAATAGAGCACTTAGCACCATCAATTCATCATTATTTAACCAATATCTGCTTCGTAGATAAAACAAAACATGACAGCATTCATACATATATGATGTATCTAAGCACTTAGCATAAAGAAATAGATTAGATCTAGCATATTCGAGCACTAAGCAAGTTCACATAGGTCTGATCTAGCATCTAGGGTCATCATAAGCACAAAGCATAAACATATCTATCTATCTATCTATATCAAGCACTTAGCAAATAAATAAAGACATAAACACATCAGAACATCGCACAGAGAAGAATAACACAATATTTACGTGGTTCACCCCCACCCTGGGGCTACGTCTACCAACTCTTCTTCTTTATTAGCGTCTTCAATCAGATACATGCACAGAGCCACAAAACTCTACTTTTCCAAGGACAAGAGATCTACACAGCCCGCTAGATCCTCCTTCCCTATGTTACAACACAAATCCCTTCACAGACTCTTACAATGACTTGCACTTAGCGCTGCAAGTTTCAGATAGTATGCACAGAGCACTTAAAATCATTTGATCACACAAATCTAGCACTTAGCCATTCATAACTTCTCCCCCTTTCTTACATTGCCTATACATCTATCTCAGGATGAATCTTCGCACAAAGCTTCTTCTTTCTCAGTTCCCAACAATCACAGTTTCAGGTCCCATCAACAGAACCATTTGTTGGCACAGGGGTAGACCCAGTGTTCAATGCTACAACAACGCACCAAAAAAACCCTAACTACTAGCCCTTTTGTCAACACTTGCAAAGCAAAGGAAGTCTCACCTGAGGTAGAGGCAGGGGTGGTTGTAGGACTCAGGTGTCTGCAACCTTAGCTCAGATACAGATCTATGATTACAATACTTAATAGAGCAATTAGCACTACCAGTTCATCATTATTTAACCAATATCTACTTTGCAGATAAAAAAGAACATCGCAACATTCATCCAGATCTCATGTATCTAAGAAMTTAACATAAAGAAATAGATTAGATCTAGTAGATTTGAGCACTAAGCAAGTTCACATAGGTCAGATCTAGCATCTAGATTCATCATAAGCATAGAGCATACAAAAATCTATCTATCTATCTATATCAAGCACTTAGTAGATAAAGAAATACATAAACACATCAGAACATYGCACAAAGCAGAATAACACAATATTTACATGGTTCACCCCCACCCTGGGGCTACATCCACCAACTCTTCTTCTTTATTATCATCTTCAATCAGATACATGCATAGAGCCACGAAACTCTACTTCGCCAAAGACAGGAGATCTGCACAGATCGCTAGATCCTCCTTCCCTGCGTTATAGCACAAATCCCTTCATAGTCTCTTACATTGACTTTCACTTAGCTCTGCAAGTTTCAGATAGTATGCACAAAGCACTTACAATCCTTTGATCACACAGATCTAGCACATAGCCCTTCATAACTTCTCCCCATTTCTTACATTGCCTAGACATCTATTTATACTTTACAAAATAGGCCTAAACATGGGTAAACCCATGGGCCAACCTTCCCATACCCTTTACATAATCCCAAATCCCAAAAAGGACCCAAAAGGGGGCCGAAATCCCATTATATATGCTTCATTTTTCACTCTTCCTTCAACAGGCTGTCAAAGTCCAAGAATGGTCAAACATGACCAAGAACCCTCAAAACTTGGTCAAGGGCCAACAAGCCCCCAACACTAACCTGTGACTCATCTCGAGTCACTATGGTTTGACTAGTTCTTCTTTGAACACCTCGAGCTTGGCTTGAGCTACTTCAACTTGTTGTTGTGTTGTGACCTCTTGTTCAAAAAACTCTTTGATGACTACATCATTCACAGGTCCTTCTAGATGTTGTTTAGCTATAGTGACAACCTTCTCTAGCTCTGTTCCTTAGCCTTCTACCTCTGTAAACAATTGGTAATCCTTTTCTTGTACAGGTTGGAGTTTCTGAGTTACCTCCATAACTCTGCTCTGGATAGTGTGGATATGTTGTTGAGTGGTCCACTGCTCTTGGGATTGCTTCATTCTTTCCACAACTAATAGGGTTTTCAACTGTGCCTATATCTTTTCAGCTTGATACTTCGCCTCTTAGAGCTATGAATCTAGTGCCTTCAGTTCTGGATTTTCCATGAGCTGCTCATAGGTCTGGGAACTGCGATAAGTAAGTTGCTTGCATTCCATAGAAAGGGATTTTATTTTCTCAACTGTGCTTTGAGAAGTTGCTTCTCTTTGATCCCTTACATCCTATGGGGTCTCAGGCACTGCACGGAGCTATAAGTCTACTATGTGTTGTTGTAACTATTAGATGACTTCTACAAGTTGTTCTACTTGCCGCGGGACTCAGTCCTCTGTCTTTATTTCTATGACTGTCTACGGAGTGAAGTGCTCTGTTGAATGCTTCTTTCACTTCAATTTTCTCTGCAAGCAATTGTTCTTTTCCTTGTTGTAGTTGTTATTTTTCTTCATTGAGCTTCGCTTGGAGAGAAAGATTTTCCTATTCTGCAACACTACGTTTCTCTACGAGTACTCCTTGTACTTGCATCAAATACTGGGTGGCTTGTTATGTTTCCTCTTGTGCTCATCAAAGGTGAGCTTCGACTGTATTGGCTAGGTGGTGGAGTTGATTTGGCTCATCTCCCAATTCTAGTTCTCCCGACATAGTGGAGACTGCGTGGATGGACTGTAGGGCCTGCTATACCCCTTGGAGTTCAGTCTTAATTTGGTCATACATATCCTCTTTCTTTGCTTCTTGTTTCTCTACTATTTCCAATAAAACATCTTGCAGGCTTTTTATGAGGAAGTCGAAGTGATCAGAGGTGAGGACAGTCTGCATCTTGGTCATGGTGGCCTTTGATTTCTTCTGGAAGGAAGGTTTTCGAGGCAAACCTTTCCTCTTCTTTAGGGGATCAACCTCATCTCCTTACTTCTATTCAACTTCTTTGTCATTCAACTCTTCTCCATCACCTCCTTGCTTTGGTGATATGGAAGCAGTATTTATGTATGCACTGTCTATTTCTTGGACTTCTTCAATTTTCTTTATTCTGCTAGGTCTGGGTGTATCATACGTAGTTTCTGGGTTGTCGATGTCGGATATATCTGCAGGGTCTACTAGAATAAGGAGGTCCGCTGACTAGTCCTTAGTGATCTCCTCCAAGTCCTCCTCCGTGATCTTATAGTACAATTGAAGTTGTTGTTTTTTTTCATCGGTGCACACTATGATGTAAATAAAATGCTAATTTGCATTGAACTTCATCAAAGGCCGGAACCAGTGTAGAGCGTTCAGAGTCATGTGAGGCTCATAATGGAAGCCTATCTTCAACTGGTTGTAGTAGGTATGAAAAAAAACATTTGACTTCCACTGTCTGTTCATGTCGCTTGAATACCAAAGGGTAGCAAACTTCACGGCTAGTGGTTCAAAAGGATCGATGTATGGGAAGGTCACAACTTCCGACATCTCCTAGGTAATAAAATCTATAAGGATCAAGAGCTAGGTGAAATGAAATTCATATCCTTGATCCTATGCTTCTCTATAGTTGAGTTCCAATTGGTTCACCAGGTACTTCACACAGTTCATCTGAAGGCCTTCCGCGCACTTCCCTACGAGTTCGACTACAAAACTGGTGACTTGGGTAGGTCGGTTCTTTCTTACTAACTTCCCTGCAATCAGCTGACAGGTGAGGCGCACTACACCACTCTCTATAGAAGCTACCTTGTAGCCTCACTTTCCCTTCTCAACATCGTCGTAGGTGTCCTTGATCCTCTGTGATAGAGTGTGATCCATGGCTTTTTCAAGGTAAAACTCTTCTGGATTAGGTCCTTGCATACTCAACCCTGTGATCCGATTGATCAATGTCGGATCAACTGTTATACATTGGTTTAGCCACAAATAACCACCATGGTAACAAGACAACAATAAAGTGACACATGCATTCACCTCTTGGTGTCTTCTGAAGTGGGGAATATTCATGACATTCAACAGAGTGGACTGCTCGAGGTCCATAGTCCACTGCTGAGGGACAATCTTCAAGTTTTTCCCTTTAGTTCTAGTCAGGTACTTATGTGGGGTGAGCATGATATAAAATTTACGATATCTGAGGTTGAAGTCATTGAACTTCAATGCTGCAATCTTCTCTTGGTATACTCTAACTGCGCGGATCCCCTTTGGGAGGTACGCAGTGACCAAGGCATACTCAAAATCTATAGGTACGTTGTCTCGATTTACTGCACCACTCAGAGGTGGTATGTAGGTGGGTAATATAGTTAGGATCAATTTGGCATTCACTAGATCATCCCTGTGCTTGGTTCACTTTTCATATGATGGTCGGGATGGTCTGGCTCCTTGAGCAGTCGATGGAGAGGTTGGTAGTCCTCTTGTCGATGATTCTTGTACACCTATAGATATTGACATGACTCTTTCAGTCATGAGGTCAATCATAATTTCTTCAACAACTTTCTCTACAATGCTCAACTCATCTGAAATACACACTCGGGGTTGGAAATATTTGAGTTCAGAGGGTAACTTAGACACTACAATAGGATAGAGGGCAATAGCACAATGACCACTGTGTAAAATCAACAATTCTGTGAGATCAAATTCACATTTAGAAAAAGTGTTCTAGGTGCATGGCATGATGACATAAATAGGTAACTCGACAACAGATCGCTTGCAATGGGTATGAAGCCTTCCTTAACTCTGTTATGTCCATTATGGCATGATCCAACGGTCTGGTGGCGAACCATAAATGCCTTTCTGCCCATTTAGAGGGTCGGCCAAATGGTTATAATGTCTCCAATGACTATATTTCTTCACCATGGTGAAGTACCATGTGACGTTGTTCTGATATCCCGACGAAGCTCCAATTTTGCAAAGTTTTCTTCTACGAGGTTCCTTCTAGATATTTCTGCAACTTTTTGATCTTATCCTTCTTCTTACTTAGTTTTCTATCCTTGTTTCCAGTGAGATTTGTCTCGATATTCTTTTTCCCATTTTGATTCTTATCTTCTCTTGATATGGTGACTTTGTGTTGTTGAGATTATTTCCTGAGATTCGAGGGTGATACTTCTTCTTTATCTGGACTAGGTATTTCAATCTTCTGCAGGTCCTCTAGTGTTATTGCAACTTCAAAATTTATTTCATTATTGTTAAATAGATGTGATCTATTCTCCTATTCTTCAATCAAGTGTGTGATCCTTCTAGTTATAAAATCTTTTAACTCTTGCTGCTTCTATTCTAATATGTCTTCTTCTTCCTTCCTTCTGGATTGATCTCTTTTAATCCAAGGTTTTCCTAGAAACATGGTAAATGGTGCACTGTCCTCAATAAATTTAACAATTTCAAAATCTTCTTATGTCGAAGTTCTATTGACAGTCATAGGTATCTTGGTAAGTCTTCCACATAGGGTTATCAATTTTCCTCTGAATAATCCCATTCCTCCCTGTGAAGGAATCATAGAAGGATTTCCTAAAAGTTCCCAAGTTCTTTCTGTCATAATATTCACCTGTGTTTCCTCATCTAGAACACAGTCAATGTCAAAGTCTCCTAATCTTTCTTCAATGAATTCTTTTTCTTTGAATATCTCTAATAAACTGATATGTTGGTGGTCATTCAGGGTTTCTTTCATATGTAGCAATAATTTTTCTGATTCGTTGTGGGGTTCTTCCATAATCTTAGTTCTTGGATTTGCCTTAAGGTTTTCTTGTCTCATGTTCATTTCTTCAATATTAGCAATCATTATAGGGAAATCCAATACTTCGTGGTCCATAGCTTTGCAACAAAGACAACTAGGTCTTCTTCCAGGGCATTCTTTAGCAATATGTCTCAATTTCTTGCAACTGTAATAGAGAGTTACTCCTCTCTTTTTTTTAAATGATACCCGACCTTTCCTATACTGTGTGCTAGGATCATAGGGGCTAACCTGCAAACATTTCTTTCTAGGATCCTGCATCCATTTCTTAGTCCAAACATTGTTTCTATGCATATGTATAACACATCTTTCACTATTCTTATTAGATCTACTCATATCAATCCTTCTTTCATCTATTAATACCCTAGTTTTCAAGATAGGACAGAGTCTATCAAACATACCAAGATTCATACTATTGAAACAAAATTTTTCCACTTGTATTACTCCTATAGAGTACAGAACTTTGAGATCTAAAACTTTTCACTATTCTTACCTTTATCATATCAAAGAGCTTGTAGATCTTACCTCTTTTAATAAAAAATTCTCACTTTTACCTTTCTTGGAGCACAAAGATTTTAGATATTACCTCTTTTCTTCAGATCAGACTTCTTAAGAACAGAGCTTGTCAAACTAAGTAGAGTACTGCGCACTAGAGAAACAAATCTAAACACTGAGCTTTCACAATTTCAGGACGAATCTTCGCACAAAGATTCTTATTTCTCAGCTCCCAACAATCACAGTTTCAGGTCCCAGAAATGGAACCATTTGTTGACACATGGGCAGACCCAGGGTTCAACACTGCAACATCGCACCAACAAAACCCTAACTACCAACCATTTCAGAAACACCTGCGAAGCATATGAAGTCTCACCTGAGGTAGAGGCAGGGGTGGTTGCAGGACTCAGGTGTCTGCAACCTTAGCTGGGACACAAATCTGTGATTACAATACTTAATAGAGCACTTAACATAATTATTTCATCATTATTTAACCAATATCTACTTCATAGATAAAAAAGAAGATCGCAGCATTCATCCATATCTGATGCATCTAAGCACTTAGCATAAAGAAATAGATTAGATCTAGCAGATTCGAGCACTAAGCAAGTTCAAATAGGTTGAATCTAGCATCTAGGGTCATCATAAGCACATACCATAAAAAAATCTATCTATCTATCTATATCAAGCACTTAGTAGCTAAAGAAAGACATAAACACATCAGAACATTGCACATAGCAGAATAACACAGTATTTATGGGGTTCGCCCCCACCTTGGGGCTATGTCCACCAACTCTTATTCTTTATTAGAATATTCAATTAGATACATGCATAGAGAAACTAAAATCTACTTCGCCAAGGACGGGATATCTGTGCATCTCGCTAGATCCTCCTTCCATGCATTACAACACAAAGCCCTTCACAGTATCTTACACTGACTTGCACTTAGCTCTGCAAGTTTCAAATAGTATACATAGAGAACTTACAATCCTTTGATCACACAGATCTAGCACTTAGACATTCATAACTTCTCATCCTTTCTTACATTTCCTAGACATATATTTACACTTTACATAGGCCTAAACATGGGTAAACCCATGGGCCGACCTTCCCATACTCGTTTCATAATCCCAAATCCCAAAAAGGACCCAAAAAGGGGCTGGGATCCCACAATCTCTGCTTCATCTTATGCTCCACCTTTGATAAGATGTCAAAGTCCAAGAATGGTCAAACATGACCAAGAACCCTCAAAACTTAGTTAAGGGCCAATAGTCCACCAACTCTTCTCTTCTTTATTATCTTCTCTCAATCTTCTACAAGCACAGAGCCACAGAAACCCACTCCACATAGGACATGAGATCTGCGTGCACCTTGTTAGATCCTCCTTCCCCGATCTAGGTTTAAGCACAAAGCCTTCTTACAATCACTTGCACTTAGCTCTGCAAGTCTCAACATACACTATGCACAAAGCCTTTGCAATCACATAGATAGAACTCTAGCACTTAGCATATTCTCTTTTCTTAGATCGCCTAGCTATCTATTTATACATTACAAAATGGGCCTAAACATGGGTAAACCCATGGGTCGACATCCCATACCCATTACATAAACCCTAATCCCAAAAAATGCCCTAAAAAGGGGCCGAGATCCCACGATCTCTGCTTCGACTTGTGCTCCGCCTTCGACCAACCTGTCGAAGTCCCAAAATAGGTCAAACATGACCATTAAGGGTATCTAAAACTTGGTCAAGGGACAATATGTTGGTTGGCACAGGGATAGACCCAGGTTTCAATGCTTCAACAACGCACCAACAAAACCCTAACTACCAGCCCTTTCGACCACACCTGCAAAGTGGATGAAGTCTCACCCGTGGTAGAGGAAGGGGTGGTTGCAGGACTCAAATGTCTGCAACCGAGCTGGGACACAGATTTGTGATTATACCACTTAACAAAGCACTTAGCAGTTAACATTCAACATTAATTAACCCTTATTCACATCACATATCCAAACCCTAATTATAGAACAATGCAGTATTCTACTAGATCTAACACATCTAAGCACTTAGCATATGGAAAATGATTAGATCTAGCACTTATTCACAATATTTAAGCACTAAGCTATCATACTAGATTCATCTAAACATTCCTTATTGCACTTAAGCTTAAATTACATACACAAGACAATAACCAAAATGCACAAAGAAACCATAACACAGGATATACGTGGTTCACCACAGTGTGGGGCTATGTCCACCAACTCTTATCTTATTTATTATCTTCTCTCAATATTCCACAAGCACATAGCCACAATATCCCACTCCGTATAGGATAGGATATCTACGTGCACCTTGTCAGATCCTCCTTCCCCGAGCTAGGTTTAAGCACAAAACCTTCTCACAATAACTTTCACTTAGCTCTGCAAGTCTCAACATACACTATGCACAAAGCCTTTGCAATCACATAGATAGAACTCTAGAACTTAGTGTTATCACTGGAATTTATTCTGTAAATGGTTACAGGAAGCCAGCATCTCCAAACACACATTAGTTCATCCATGGCCCAAAAAATTCATTTCCAAAGGGCACAAAACTATACAATTGGTTATAAAATCAGCATGCGCTAAGGATACAAAGGAAGCACGTGCACATGCGACAGTCAAATAACTCCGAAAAAATGCACATGCACCCAATGCATGATTGTGGACACAAAAAGCCGCGCATACCTCAGAACGACACATTTATGATTTTGGTCAACCTTCCACTCACTTCTGTTTCATCTCCCAAGTTGATTTGACACCCAAATTGGAGTTGAATCTGAGTGGGGGACTGGTCAAAGACCTAAGGGTGCCCTAAAGAGCCCCTTGTTCACACTAAATACTAGTTGAATAATGCCTCAAAGCTTTGCTATAAAAAGAGGCCATGGGTGCACTATATTTTCAAGAATTCATTTGTATTGTTATGCTTCCTATATTCTCTTAGAGGAACCTCTTTCCTCTCTAGAGCATACAAGAACCATTTCATTTAGCCATTCACATCACCTCTTGAGTGAATGATCTTTGGATTTCTTCACCATTTCCTTCTAGTTTGCTACTTGTAAGAAGAGATCAATCATTGGGGGTTCAAGATCCCTCCCTTGGAGGAAAAGGGGACCCATAAGTCTCCCTTTCTCTTTGGTGTTTTCCCACTAATACAACTTATCCATTGGTGGCATGAATGTTGTTTAATTTTTGTTCTATTTCCCTTATGCACTCTACTTTAGTTTCTTTTAGTGTCATTAGCTTAGTTCTTTGTTTATTTCTTATGCTTGATGTTTCTAAATCTTGCATTCACTGCTGTCTTGTCCAACTAACCCAACTATACTTGTAAGCATCCTTATTTTTCTCATTTAGGTGACAAAAGGGACACAACAGATTGATGACTCCACTAGGGCATTCATTATATTGTAAGCTTTTGTTTCCAACATTTACATAGATTTTTGTCATCACTCTTGGCGACCTTATTTTTATGGAAAAAGAAACCCATGTCACCCTTGGTTGGGGCATTCATTATCTTCTACTCCTGTTGACATCATCCAAAAACCCCGAGTATCTCACAGTCCATGTACCCATGATCTTTGACTTTGTCCACTTTGTCCCACCTCTCGCATAACTTAACCCATGTCTAGTTGTCCCCCTGATACTAGACCCAGTTTCACAGTTGCTACCACTCATACTTGACATATATCCCCAACCAAGGGTAGTCTTGAGTCTCACCACATATTGACCTCGCCCATGTACCTCCTCAGTCCCTGAGCTCATCTAGTGGATTTCATGAAGCCCTTTGCTTCTTGGAGTCATGTCTCCCTTTCTATCGACATCAGCACAGTTTCCAGAAGGGAAAAAATATCTTAGCTCTCATTACCTTTACAATGAGGAGTCTCGAATGACACAGAGAGAACCATCATTACTCTCTATTGTCGTTGACCCCCATAACATTTGACTTCAACACCATCTCATGCTACGGTGGGTCTTACTTTGTGACTATTTGCAGTTGTTATATGTTCGCTGAAGACCTCTAAAATTTGATAGGCTATCAATGCCTGTGTATCATCGACACTTTTTACAGGTGTCATCACCTCTTTTCAGAGTTTTTTCATCATCATAATTGTCCTTTGCCATTATCAAACTGCCCCGGAGGGCGCTGTAGTTATCTACGTCAACATACATCTTCAGTTACTGTCTTACACATTTTTGAGTTACATGACATGAGCATGGGGCATGCCCACCTCGTTTGTACACAGTTTTATTTTTCCACACCTAGAGAAAGGTTTGGGTCCCACAATTTCCCCTCTCCCTCAAACGGGTCTTTCTTGAAACTCCCCTCAACACTCTTTCTTACAAAATTACTCCCAGTAGAAGAAACATTGATTTATTTTGGCTATACGTATGCTCCTAACTTCACACCTCAAGGGGCATCTGTTATCACTGGAATTTCATCCACAAATGGTTACAGAAATCCAACATCTCCAAACACCCATTAGTTCATCCATGGCCCAAAAAATTCATTTCCAAAGGGCACAAAACTATACAATTGGTTATAAAATAATCATGCGCTAAGGATACAAAGGAAGCGCGTGCACGTGTGACAGTCGAAGAACCCCGAAAAAGCACACATGCACCCGATGCACAACTTTGGATGCAAAAGGCCTCGCATACCTCAAAATGACACATTTATGATTTTGGTCGGCCTTCCACCCACTTCTGGTTCATCTCCCAAGTCGATTTGACACCCAAATCTGAGCTGGATCTGAGTGGGGGACTAGTCAAAGACCTAAGGGTGCCCTAAAGAGCCCCTTGTTCACACTAAAGACTGGTTGAATAATGCCTCAAAGATTTGCTATAAAAAAAGGCCATGGTTGCACTATATTTTCAAGAATTCATTTGTATTGTTATGATTCCTATATTCTCTTAGAGGAACCTATTTCCTCACTAGAGCATACAAGAACCATTTCATTTATCCATTCACATCATCTCTTGAGTGAATGAGCTTTGCATTTCTTAACCATTTCCTTCTAGTTTGCTACTTGTAAGAAGAGATCAATAATTGGGGGTTTAATATCCCTCCCTTGGAGGAAGAGGGGACCCATAAGTCTCCCTTTGTCTTTGGTGTTTTCCCACTAATACAACTTATCCATTGGTGGCATGCATGTTGTTTAATTTTTGTTCTATTTCCCTTATGCACTCTACTTTAGTTTCTTTTAGTGTCATTAGATTAGTTCTTTGTTTATTTCTTATTCTTGATGTTTCTAACTCTTGCATTCACTGTTGTCTTGTCCAACTAACCCAACTAGACTTGTAAGAATCCCTATTTTTCTCATTTAGATGACGAAAGGGACACAACACTTAGCATATTCTCTTTTATTACATCGCCTAGCTATCTATTTATACATTAAAAACTGGGCCTAAACATGGGTAAACTGATGGGACAACATCCCATACCCGTTACATAAACCCTAATCCCAAAAACTTCCCTAAAAAGGGGCTGATATCCCATGATCTCTGCTTCGACTTGTGCTTTTCCTTTGACCAACCTGTCGAAGTATCAAAAGAGGTCAAACATGACCAAGGATCTCCAAAACTTGGTCAAGGGCCAACAATTATGTAACAACATTTCAATCAGACTTATCTTTTCTTTTGATGGAGAGAAAGTCTATGTCTTTGCAACAGATGTTCAACAATCTCAGGAAGTTGAAGATAATATTCAAGCATGTAAACAGATTCGAAATGAGGAGTTGGATGTTAAAGAACATGACAATGAATATGAACAAATAATAGTTGATTTGAATCTTGAGAAGAGGGTTAATAATATCACATGTCCTCTTGAAACTTTAAATGTTGATTATTTTGCAAAGGATTATATTCCACTTATTGAAAAAGAAGGTTCTAATTTAGTTTTTGATCCATCTCATGATAAGCACGGGGCTGATTGTTTTATGTATTCATTTGTAGATAGTGAAGAAAATGAATTTGCAAATCAACTTGTTGAAGAGAAAGTTGATGTCCCAAGATTTTTCTTATTAGATGACATTGCAGATGTTGTTGATTTGTCTATATATGATGAATATGATGTTGCCTTCCTAGAACAACCAACTGCATGTTCTCTATTAGAAAATGTTCATTTTCAGTAGTGTAATGAGAACAATCAACCTACATATCATACTTACAAAGAAGAATATAAAGAAAGTACCGAATTAGCTGAAGAAAATTCTTTACCTTTATGCTTTGCTTTGTTTAAATTTTTGAAACAAAATTTAAAGATCATCACTGAGGAAGAAGAATGTGTGCTGATGCAAAATCACGATGATTCATGGGAAAAAAATTGACAAGAAATTGCAACAATCTTCTCATGTGTTTGATGACCCTGTTACTTGTTATGTAGAAGGTCTTGTAAGTTCAAAATTGCAACCATTGGTCGAAGATGAATATGAAAATGAGTATGTTTAGCAATCCAAAGAAATTGAAAAATGTGCATATGATAGTAGTGAAGAAAATGAAGAAGGTTTTGAATCAGGTGAAAGAACCTTGCCATTGTGGTTTGCTTCTTTCGAATTGTTGAAGAAAAATGTTTATAATGTTTCAAATCGGAAATCCTCTAGGCATGATGTTGAATATGAAGAAAGCAATGGACATTCAAATGAAGATTGTCTTCCATTATGTTTTTCTTCCTTTGAATTGTTGAAAGTAAATCATGAGATAATAGAGGAAGCAGTAAATTCTGACTGCATTCACCGTGACATTGTTTTACATGAGAAAATTGTTATCAGTGAAGAGGATCAACAACCTTCTCATACTTTTAATGACCCTGTTGTTGATTACATGGAAGGTTATTTCAGTTCATATTTGCAACCTGTGATCAACTACCAACTTGGAAATAAATATGATGGTCAATCAACATCAGTGTTAGATATGGATTTCTTGCCACTAGGGGTTTCATTTCAGCCAACACTATCTTTTGATTAAGAAGATTGTTATTTCCATCACTCTCAACATATTTTTTAGCCTTTTTGTGGTAATCAACAGGTTGAATTACATGAAAACAAGGATGTAGTGGAAGGGGTGAAACATGATTTTTGTTTTATGTATGTTCTGGAGGATCCATTTGCAGTTTTGTTGGAGGCGGAAAATAGTCCCAATGTTTTTAATTTTTTCAGATTTGAATTTATAGATAAATTTTTGAATGACTTATTAGTAAACATTCTTTGGAGCAAGCATGTGCAAAGAAAGAAAAAAGTGGATAAAGTGCTTGCATGGTTGCATTAGAATTTTGATTTCACTTGATTGGAATCTTTTTTAGGAATTAGGATAGGTAGGAGTGTGAATAAGCTCGACACTATGAGCATTTCTTTTGGCAATATTCATGTTCATCTTAGTTTCGGATTTCAGTTTGGAGCATATACAGCTTTGGGTTTTTAGTGGATGGAGGTTACAAGTTATAGTTGGAAATTTGAGTTTGGGAGAAGCCCAATGGATTGGCGTTTGGTCTACTATTCTTTGCTACCTCACAGGGAGGATAACATCCCCGTTGGAGCTAGATGTTAGCACCATGATTTTCATAGATAAGGTTAGAGGTTTGCCAACAATTTTCAAAGTCATGCCTGTTAGAACCCATATTGTTTCTATGCATGGCATCATCTAACATCTCCAAGGGTTGGTTTCAAAAGAAATATTATCATTTATTATTTCCATTTCCATTTGCAACTGCGCGCTGTAAAATTTTATACTCGCTGCGCAAAGCACTTCATCATGCAAAGGATTATGTCTCGCAGTGGATTTCGTCATGCAGTGGATTTCATATGGCATTGAATGTTGTCGCGCATAGGATGTTGTTGCGCAGAGGATGTGATCGTGCATGGGATTTCATCGCACAGTGGATTTGGTCGCGTAGTGGATTTCATTGTGCAGTGGGATGTCACGCATAGGATGCTATCGTGCATAGGATGTTGTCACACAGTATATTTCATCGTGTAGAAGATGCTTTCACGCAGAGGATTTTCCTGTGCACATGCTATAGGTCTCGTTGCACAAATGACTGGTTTAGTGGTCAACCTCAAGATCATTTTCTGACCAACTGGAGAGGAATTTTGAAAATCCCCGAGTTGTTTTTTTGAGGACAACCAAAATAATAGAAACCTCTCTCATATTTGAAAATTGTTTCATAGTTTTGGAGATTCGAAGGAATCTTTGAGCCCTATTTTTAAGTTTTCATGATTTCTTGTCCAAGACATGTTTGTGTGACGCATATTCTGGCCATATGAAAATGAATTTAGAGAAAAAGAGAGAGGGTTTTATTTATAATGATATTAACTACAAAAAAATCTCTCAGTTGTGGAAAATAGGTTTTTATTAGTGATATATGGTGTCATATTTAACGCCTAGTTTCCCAGTTCACTACGCAATCCCCTGCATTTTTTGTTGTAGGTTATTGTTGCATAGTAGACCTACTGTGAAAGGGTGAAAGAGTGTCCAAAAATGTACATGATGACTCATCACAACCATATGTTCGAATTTTTATCATGATCAATGATTAGAAAGCCTATTTTGGTTACGATTATGATTTGGCAAAGTCGGGTTTTCTATTTTTAGTGAATCCATTGAAGTTATTGTTCTCTTTGAAAGAAAATGGATCCATGATTCTAGGAGGGAGTAGTTCGACACTAGCATCTAAGGGTGACATTAGATTTCTATATATGGGGATCATTTTCATGTAAACAAGGTTGGTTGGGAAAATTTAGTATAGACAACGTCTATTGAATGTAATTTGAGTTTGTTTGAAGCTTAATGAAAAATTCTTGTAGTTTGATGAAAATATTCTAATTGTAGTAGTTGGATGTATTTTTTTCCCTTCCTTGCATATGTACTTCATGTTTCCTTTATTCATATTTTTTTCTATATAAATCGGAACAAAATTTTAAACCTGTGGATTCGCTGCGCAACGCCCCTTGTTCGCGCCATTTAGACAAAACATATTTCCTCTAAAAGTTAACTTCAAATTCATCCTCGATGGTGATCCAAGTTGCTTTCTGTGTTTTCTCCCTGCCTCACTCAACGATTTTACACTGAAGACTATTGCTCACTTATCCTTTATCCTCTCAAGATCAGTCACCGAGTCATTTGTTTCCATCATTTCCGCGAGTCGAATCCATAGCTCGAGGTCCTACTATCTTATGCCAATAAAAGAAGAAATTATTATCTTACATTGTTAAATATAGCCACATCTTTGAATCCATATCCCGCGCTGAGATCGTGTCTCCCGAGAGATCGCTCTCTAGATCCAAAAGGCTAGTTTCGGGTCTCAAAGTTGGTTGGACAAGTTACCTCTGTCATCTGTCTATAAACTGAACATATTTACAAAGTGCTAACACCACCAAGAGCCACTACCCTATTTTGGTGACCAGATAGATGGTAGTGTCATACCGCTACATGCCCATGGTCATAATAGGTCAACTCATGATGAGACCTCCCATCCACCAACTAATACCTTTTGTGTTTATTTATCTTATGGGTCCCCTTTTCTTACTAAGAAGATTTTTACTTCTTTCTCAGGAATCTCTGGGCGAAGCATCTCAAAGGTTTCATTTTTGGATTTTAACTCTTGATGAGACCTCCCATCCACCAACTAATACCTTTAGTGTTTATTTATCTTATGGGTTCCCTTTCTTATTGAGAAGATTTTTACTGCTTTCTTAGGAATCCCTAGGCAAAGCATCTCAAAGGTTTCATTTTTGGCTTTTAACTCTTGCCATCTACTTTTACCCTCTGGGCCTTTAGCCCCTTCTTCCCACAAGGCAAGGTACAACCCTTCCTAGTGTGGAAAATCCCAATACCTGAACAAAGGTAGGGGGAAATGAGAGGAATAAAGATGGAAAGTGGTAATTATGGAGGGAATAGATGATGACCTTTCATATACCCACCCAGTGACAACGCATCCTAAAGGGAGATCAACTTGTTAGGGAATCATGTCACCCTTCTAGGTATGAACAAGTTAAATAGAATAAGTTCCAAGCAAACATTATGAAATGAAGGAGAATTCAATGCAACATATTTAAGTACTTCAATAATCAGATTGAAACATACCATGATACCCATAATCATTACCTCATGGAACAAGACTTACTTCTACTTTGGAACTAGGCTGGTGGGATGGATACTTTTGTTGTTGATAAATGGGTTGCACTGAAGAAAAGAGGGGCCCTCCGGGGCCATTCTCATGTCATCCCACTCTCGACACTCCATGTATAGGACCTGTGGGACTTGAGACATGATTTCCTTATTTATCCCTAGGGTATGGGATAACATGCTACAAAGCCATTTGTATTTATGCAAACAATCACAACTTAAATCCAAAGTGCTTTCTGAACTTCATGCTTCCCGTACAGTTGGGCATTCATGGTTTACCAAAACCTATGAACGGGTCTAAAATTATGTTTTATGGGGTGCCATGAAACATGGCTTTCACACCTTTGTGGTTGAATGTGAGGTATGTCAATGGAACAAGGGAAAAAAGTCAAAGTTGCAGGCACACTTCAACCGCTTCCAATCCCCCCTTCTATTTGGAGAGATATTTTTGTGGATTTCATTGTTGGCTTACCTAAATTTGGAAATGTGTCAATCATAATGGTGGTCATCGATCATCTTTCCAAATATTCTCATTTATGTGCTCTTCAACACCCATTCACAACATCCACAATGGCTCAAATATTCATGGATAATATCTTCAAGCTTCATGCGATGCCTCATTCTATTTTCTTTGACATAGATCCCACTTTCACCAACAAGTTTTGGTAAGAATTGTTCAAGCTACAGGGAACCCAATTGCATATTAACACTTCATATCACCCCCAGACAAATGGCCAGATTGAAGTTTTCAATAAGTGTTTGGAAACATATTTGAGGTGTTTTTCATATGAGAGGAAAAATCAGTGGGCTGGGTGGTTACCCCTAGATGAATGGTGGTACAACACATCTTACCATACATCTACTCTCATGAATCATTTTAAAGAAGTATATGAAAAAACTCCACCATCGGTTCTCTCATACATGCCAAGGGTTTCGAAGGATCAGGAGGTTGAAAAAAAATTTACAATCCAAGAGGATATTCTTTGTGCCCTCAAAGACAATTGGTCATGGCTCAGAATCGCATGAAGAAACAAGTAAATCAAGGTCGTTCCAAATGTCACTTTGTTGAAGGGGGCTAGGTGTTTCTTTGGCTGCAACTTTATAAGAAGACTTCACTCAAAGATGAACACTGTCAGAAAATTTCTCCCAAATTTTATGGTGCTTATACCATGCTCAAGCGAGTGGGATTGGTGGACTACCAGTTAGCTCTATCTAGTCATTCTAAGCTCCATCCTGTTTTTCATGCCTCTTGCTTAAAGAAGGTGATTGGAAATAAGTTCCAAACTCAAACCAGTCTCCTTGAGTTGGATGAAGAAGTCTCCATATGATTGCAACCACAAGTAGTCTTGCACTAGTGAGAGAATCGTCTCCATCAATGAACCATCAAGCAAGTGTTATTCTAGTGGAAATATACAACTCTAGAAGACGCCACCTGGGAACCGACCAACATTCTACAACAATTTCCTCATCTCAATCCTTTAGGACAAGGATGTTCTTCAAGGGGGAGGTAATGTTAGGGACCTAACCTCCCTAATCCCTCACATAGGTAGAATAATATATTTCAATGTAATAAAGGTCGATATTAATAAGGCCTAGCAATAAGGAAGAATAATTCAAATGTAAGAAGACCTAATAGAAGCTTTCACTTGTAGAACTATCTTCCTCTAGATTGTTCTTTTGGGTAGATAGATTTAGTATAAATAAGAGTAGAGTGTATGAGAAGTTTTATATTGAGAATTATTGTAATAGAGCACGGCTTTGCTAGAGGTTTCCCCCTCAAAGAGGAAAGTGAACATTGTTTCCTATTAATAAAGGTATTATTTTGGTGCTATGGTTTCATCTATTGTGTTGTTCTTTTGTTATTCTTTGCAATATTTATGTTTTCAACTATTATAATATATTTGGTACCTTACATGCTCACTGAGTGTTAACAATGAATCCACTTGTCCTAGTTCTATTATCATTCTCTCCTACAAGTCAATTTCCTTGATTATTTTCTTTGGTTGAGATTTTAAAGAATATGATTAGTTTGATTTAACAAAAACTAATTATTATTGTTTCTTTAAACCATTCTATAGTGGCTTACAAATAATTTTCTAGAGGCATTAATTTACCAAAAAAAAGTTAGTATTGTTTCTTTAAACCATTCTATAGTGGCTTAAAAAATGTTTTCTAAAGAGTGTTAAAAGGGGAGAACATTATAAAGGAGACCAGTAATGACACTGTCCTACCTAAAATATTAAGCAATTGCACATAACCTTATTTTTCTATCTATTGAAGGTATCCACACATTTCTAAATCCTACAACCGGTACTCTAATGYCAATAGTTAAAAGTGGAGCCCATATGTTATGATAAAATGAGCCCATTCTTATATGATAAAGATAAACACTAGGTATAACAGTCAAAATAGTATAATTCAGACATCAATCTGCACTACTGAAAACATAAGGAAATACTTTACTATCCCCTAGTTAGCTATATCAAGGGATGAGATAAGTAGAAAATATTTAGGTGAACTCCAGTATAAGAATAAGAACACTATTAATCATTTTGTCCTAAATCTAATATATTATACAATTGAAAATAACCTAGTTTTGGAATCTATTAAAGGTGCCCACACTTTTCGATATCTGACAACCAACAAGGTATTCCAATACACACAGTTAAAATTGGTTGTCACCCCCTTGAATTCTTGATATATATATATATATATATATATATATATATGGAATTTCATATTATGAAATAACAAAATACATGTTGTTTTTAAATACTCCAAAACAATTTATGAGGTGATTGCACATTTGTTCTCAAAGACATAAATTATTTTAGTGGGTACTATAGCCATCCATCCCCGACTAGAGGCATGATTTTGAGAAACGATCTCCCCATGCCTTGAGTTGTAGCATCAACCATAGGGATAACTCCATCCACATATATGAAATCCCCTTCTCATATGCAAATTCTATATTCTATTTGTACACAAATAGGATTAGCAAGATGATGTTGATGTCCCCCAATTGGTAGACGAACAATTCATTATTTGTGAAATAGAAACATAGGCTGCATTGAATCTTGGGCATACAACACATTATTTTGTTTTTTATTCCCTTAAGGGAAGGACTAGTAGAGTCACTTCTATTCACCTTGTTTCACTCTTTTGAACTTTGTGGTTGTATTTCCAGGACCGAATTACCCATTTGAACATTTAGACTATGTTCACCTTAAATTATCCTCTTGTAATTTGGGTCTCCACCAAAATTTTGTGGCCTTCAGGGGACATTCAGATTGCAATCAAGAGATGTTCCTTGTTTCTCTCTTGTATCTGAATCTATTGGTATTGTTATGAAATTTAATCTTCAAATAGATATTATGTAAAGTGCTTGCACAAGTTGTTACAATTTTGAGACTGGTAACTATTTATGATGGACTTAGGTACTAAACAATACAAAGCTAAGAAGTTAAAAGGTATACTTGATGATGTTATAATTCAAGCATGCTAGTTCAGTTTCATTTAGTTTCCATTTCTTATGGGAAGATGTCCTAAAGAACGAAATATATTTCTCTTGAAGAAACATTCTATTCATTTTCATCGAATCACTGAGAAGCTCTAGTAGCAGAATGGGTGTTGCTGTAATTGTTGTAAATTCAAAAATCTATAGTAGTTGAAAGGCAGTAAGGTAGGATTAAAATTAAACTATTACAATACAACTCATATTTGGGACATAATAGAATATGTGGAGAGCATTCTAGTTATAGACATTTATACTCGATAAAATTGAAGATTTCTTATTCACATTGCATGAGTATCTTTGGGACACTAAATTGTCTTCTTAACAGACATATAAATTGTCTTCTTAACAAACATAGAAACATCCACTTCATTAACCATTAGGAGATTATAATACCTAATATTGAAGGATGGCCCTGATCTGAAGAAGCTTACAATATTTTAGCTTTCTATTCTTTTGACCACATAATTGGATCCCCTTATAGGTTAAAGTGATGTGGTTTTCAATAAGGCCCAAGAATTCAGTTTTTTTTATTCTTGGGAAGTATTCCAAAGAAATGGAACAATTTGAATTGTAAAAGAAGTGAAATCAATTTGGATTTAAGAGTGCACATATGTTATGAAGATTAAGAAACCAGTATTCCAATGATTGGTTTTCTATTTGGATTAGACAAGGATAATTACCATGTGATGGATAAATAGTTGGAGTTTAACCATTCCTTCATGTATGTGGATAAGCATGTTATAAACTTAAATTATATGTTTCCTAAGGATATTTTCCTCATAACATACATTGGATTTCTTCATCATCATTGAGAACCATGGATTCTAATAAAGTAGTTTCCAAAGATGGATCTAGTGAAAAAGATCATGTTCTAGCTACATGTTGGGAGGGGGAAGGATGGTATGTTTTTGGAGTGTGTTTTACTATAACTCAATAGGAATCCTTCTTCGTTAATCTAATTGATTCGTTAGAAAATGATTAATATGTGGGGCCTATTGGAAAATTTAGGATTAGGGTTAGAATATTGAGTGACTCATTAGACCTGGTAGTTGTACTTGAATGGTGTCTAATTATTTTTATTTTCGTTGTTATAATGCATTTATTAACTTATGATTCTTGCAAAACCTGTTTGATGGTCATGTGATAGTTTTGACATATTTTTCCCCGAGGATTGTCATTCAAATTTCATGATTTATGTGAAATAGGTATATTTATATTGACCAGTAGTGCCCTATGGACACTCTATCAAGCATCTTCTCGTGGTACTACTAAGAAGTGCTCATGTTTAAAAAGAGAATTGAGCATTGTGAAGGGTGTAAAGTACAAAGTATACAACTTGAAAATAACTTGAAACATTTGTTCCGCTCACTATTGTTGTGATGGATGCTTTTCAAATTTGAGATGCTCAATTTTTAATCCAAAGGTGCTTGTATTTATTAATTTCTGAAATGTTTAATTTTCATTAAAGATCAAGATAACAAGTTGTGGCTTTTCTAGGGCATGATAAAAGTGACCTATTTCAAAATAAGACTTTCATTCACATGGACTATTTGAAGCAAAGTGTTATTATATTTATAGAAGGAAATTGATTCCTCATAATTAAGTGTCTTCGTTTTCCCTTTCAAGCATACAAACACATAACCTCCTAGGTGTGTTACAAATTTTAATACTAGATCCTCAAACTCAAAAATGTACTGGTAGGATTTGTTTTAGTATTTGGTTGGTGGAATGGAATGGTATCTCTCCGAGTACATGATTTACTAGTAAGTGTGTATTCAAGATCATGAGGTAAAATGGTTATATGCCAAGGGACAATTCTAATGAGAATGCCTAATGGAGATGTCATATATAACAGACTTAAAGAAGAACCTTTATTTTATAAGTCAATAAATATTTCCACCATGGTTATTGACCTGTTATGAGACACTACCAAGGACATCATCAAACATGTAGTCCCAAATAGGTTTAATATCAGGAAAGGCTATGGCTTTCTCAAGATCTAGAATTTGAGGAATTGGTTGCAAACAATGGTTATTGACCTGGGTTATTTTTATGTAATAATTTGTAGTTGGATACAATATTCAGGGATGTGACAATGTTAATATTGATTGTTCTCTTTTTGGCATTGTTTTCCTCTTTTTCATATTGTGAATTCGTGTTAATGGAACAATGTTTTTTTCTAACATAACCCAATGGATATTCCATCTATGTGTATGCTTCCAATTATGTTGCTATGCAAAATTGTTGTTCACTTTGATATTACAAGGTTTTAGGTTGTTGTGTTACTCTAGTTTTTATTTGTTACTTGCACCACACCATCGTTCACAATAAAATCAATGTTGATCAAGACTCTACAATGGATTGACTAGGTATAGAAAATCAATTACATAAACCATGATCCACATGCTTCTAATTGGTACTACGTCAGAACAAAAAAAATGGATATTTCATGAGAGGGATAATTACTTTGAGAATACTCCCTTTGCTATCAAGTATGTTTTTTGTAGATATGATTTTTGATGTTCAACTTATGAACTTAATGGAAAAAGATAGGATTTCGTATGACACTTTAGGGGGAGTCTTTGCATGATTGAGTGAATTTATGCACATAAACTACTTAAATGCTCATGTGGTCAAAGAAATATGAAATGAATTAAAGTGGAAACTTGGAATATGATAGGGTGATTATACTTATCCCCTAAATTGTCAACCTTCTAGATGAAAGAATAATAAGTGAGTATAAAAAAGAAATCGGTATATTTATGAAATCCTAACACTCATAGTATTAATGATCTAGCCAAAATAACAAACTTAACTAGAAAGATCCATATGGTAGATGGATATTTTGATGATATTTCTTAGATATAAATGTTGGTAGTCATTGTCATTATGTAGGCTAGTGAAATGGATTTTTTTGATGAATCATGGTAATGTTTTTGAGATGATTATTATCTTCATGATGTAACATGTAGTTTCATTTTGATGAAAAATAACCTTGATAAAGATATGTTGAAAGTATGTTATTATTGTTGATATTACAGTAGCTGCGGGAGGTATTAACCTCTATGTGTAACCTTTGACGAGACTAGAATATTTAGGGAAGAAGGAGAAACCCTAAATAGTTGGTTAATAACCCTAGAAGACAAGTCGGCTCAAGAGAATAATTTATATTAATCTATTAGCCTCCAGGAGAAGAAGTCAACCCAATTAGGTCACTTGGAGGACTATAAATAGAGGGATCTTGAGCTCATTTTCACTCACTCACTCTCATAACTGCATAAGGACTAGTGGTGCACATGACTGGAGAAGATTTGCAGTGGCTACAATAGTGACTTGGTCTTTGGTTATGGTTTGGGATTTTTTTAATGGTACACTAGATGTGGAGAGAGGTATACTACCTTGATTGGCTATTGGGTCTAGTAATTTCTTCCAAAATTATTATGTCTGTCAAGGTTAATATGCTCAGGGGTGGCCTTTGTGCCTATGGTTGGGTGTAAATATAGTGATATTGTCTATGGTGAAACAAGCACACCTATTATTTTAACAGGTTATGGGCCCACTCTATATTTAGACAATCTAACCATTGGAAGGTAGATTGGGAGAATTTTCTTAGTTGCAGTTGTAGTGAGATTTTTGCTGCAACAATGAAACCCTAACCCTCTTGTTGATTCACCTTAAGTGAAGCGCTTGACCTAATTCCTGGATAGCCTAGTGCTCCCTAGCCAAGTGCACCTCCTGGTACTCTCAATAAGCCAAGGCATCAAGTTTTCATTTTTGGTCAAAGTCAAAGGTTGAACAAGTCAAAGACAAAGGTTGACCAAGTCAAATAAGTCATGTCTTACTCTATGAAGTTAGAAAAAAAGTTAGAAGGGGATTTAAACTTTAGAGCATGGAAGACAATGATTGACCTCATCCTTGCCAAGAGTAAATTCTTAGATATCGTGAAAGGAAATATCATGGAGCCATAGTTTGAAGAAGGAAAAGAGAAGGAACCTCAAAACGTTGAAACAATGGAGAAGTTCAAGAATAATGACATTAATGATATTAGTATCACAGTGGACTCTGTAAAGGATCACTTGATGCCCTACATTTCTCATCTTGACTCATGCAAGAAGATGTACGATGCCCTAACAACCCTTTTCTCAGTCATAAATATTGGACAAGTGATGAGTCTGAAGAATGAAATTCATGACAAAAACATGAAAAAGGATGACACCATAACTTCATACTTTGTGAGGATTTCTCAATTGAGAGATCAACTACAAGCTATTGAAGAAGCCATCCCAGAAAAGGCAGTTGTGAACATAACACTCAATGGTATCTCTAGATCATGGGATGCATTTGCTGCAAGTATGAATACAAAGGAGGAGTTTCCAATATTAGAAGAAATTTGGACATGTTGTGCACAAGAAGAGACAATTTTAAACTCCAAGGGAAAACCTCAGAAGGAAGAATATGCTCAAGCATTTGCAACAAAGGTTAAACTACATGGAGGTAAGAAAATATATGATTCAAGAAAGAGGTTAAAGAGAGATATCTCAAAGGTACAATGGTTTGAATGCCATGATTATGGCCACTACCAAATGAATTGTCCTAAACTAAAAAGGATGAGAAAATAGAGACATCATGCATCAGTTGCCAATGATGAAGAATCCTCAAAGAAGACAAAGCATGATGAGGCATATTTCTTCTATTATTCGACCCTTACTGGAGCCATTGAAGATGACATATGGTTGATCGATAGTGGAGCTTCAAGGCATATGACAGGTGACCGTAAAAATTTATCAAGCATGAAGGAAAATGAGACACCTCATAAAGTAGAGCTTGGAGACAAGAACCCTGATTTAGTCTGTTATCACCCTATAATTTATAGGATCAACTGGTGACTGGAATGTTATCTCTTTAGTGTTTTATGTTTTTCAAATGATTTTTCATTCTGCAAATAATTTGAGAAAAGAAAAAGAAAAAGAGGAAAAAGAAAAAGAAAAGAAAAAGAATAAAAGAGGGCATAAAAGAATTTCAATTAATTCCCCATGCAATAATAGTGACTTGGTTCATACCTTTCAAGCATGGCCAAGATCTTTTAAATTGATGTTGATAGGAATAGTGAATAAGCTTGGCTAAATTGTTTAATCTTAGCCAAGTGATCTAGGTTAGTTAGTGAATAAATCTGGCCAGACTACTTAATCTTGGTCAGATAGCCCCAGGGTAGGGTAAGTTCTTAGTCCAACAGCTTAATCTGGACCAATTGTCATAGGAAATTAGGTTAGAACATAGGGTAGTTTTCTTTATTTTAAATAAAACCAGCTCGATGATCAATGTTGGACCATGTCTTGGATGCCTAGAAGGTTGTTTTTCTAACCCCTTGGTGATATAAACATGTGAAAGCTTGAGGAAAACCCTCGGTATGCACTTATCCTAAGTTCTCTGGGCACATATTATTTTTGCACCCACATTTATGCACCGCTCAGGTATCAACGACTCAGATGATCGTGCCCAGATCTACGGAGGACAAGTCTTTTCGGACCCCCCTGACCGTTCTACCTTTAACGGGGGGTCCGGAATCGCATATAATGTATGCGCGCATCTGGACGGCCCAAGTTTCAGCGCTTAGATCTACAGTTTGTATTGGATTCCAGACCCCCCCGTCCATTTTGCCTTTAATGGAGGGGGGGGGGGGTTCCGGAATGGAATCTTACTCTGGCGGGCCTCCTATCTATACATGGCATGAATCTACTAGTCCTGAATCCCACCGCCTCTTTCTACCTGACATACCTCATCACCTTGTGACATCATTATCCACCTTTCCATAAGAGTCACACCCCGTACCTCCGTCAGTCCTTCTCCCTCATTCACCTGTGGCAAGTCCCCTCGCCATGATTTTTTCCCCCAACCGATATCCGCCACATCACTCATATGTATCCCTCAGTCACTGTCACCTGCCATCTCATGTTCTAAATGACCCGTTGGCCATTTATTACTGGATAACTTATCCGTTAACTGAATGACCTGTCCCCCGCACCCAACGGATACCTGTTTACTCAAAATTACCCTCACTCTTCATTCCTTCAGCATTTACCCACTCATYGCACCAGAGAATTTACCCCATTTTATTCTCCGTTATAGTCAGTCGCCCCCATCTACTGTCATCCCCACTATCATTGTTTTATTTGCAGGTATTGTTACAGTAATGGMACCAAAGTCAAAATGAACATAAGGAGAAGAGAATCCGTTTCTCCCGCCTCCTGTTGACCTCGACAAGATTCCACTGGTCGACAAAGACTACTTAATCGCAGACACTAAGTGTGATTTTGACTTCGCATACCTTCAATCATGGCTTAAAGAAGTCTTCCTSGACCAGAGTGATGAAATTGGACTCTGGGAGTCCAACCTACCCCTATATCTCTTCTCCCAGATTCACCATTTCCCAGAGTTCTCCCTCAAGTTCCAAGCCCACTATATTCTCGAGAAAAGAGCCATTGTATCCTCATCCAGGGAAGTTCTTTTCCTCATCACACCAAAAACCATCGACCAAATGATGCAAATATCCCAAGCCGACTCCGCCTCACCTTTTAACCCTGAAATCATTACAGAGTTATACCAAAAGATGACGTTTCCTCAAAGAGCTCAAATATTTGAGATTTTTCTTCCATAGTCTTCTCACCTCCCCGATACAAATCCCCCTTATCCTTCCTCCATGTTCTCAACAAAAGGAAACCAGGTTATCACGTCGCTATGAACCTTGTTGGGTTATTATTCAGATCAATGGGTAGATGAACCCATTCTGGGATTTTTGTCTATTTTCTCCACCGATGAGAAGCCCACTACACAATTCGACTTTAGCAAGTTCCTGGCAGACAACATTCACGAGCAATTCATCAATTTTGCCACAGAAGGCATGTTCTAGTATTCGTCAATACTAGCATACTTGTTCATGTTCTTCCAAATGGACAAATTTTCTTTTTCTATGCAGAAGATGGACGGAGATGGCAGACCCTAGGCAATAACCGCATGGACTTAACTGCTTAGACATAACTCCACGAAATTCAGTTTCAAGCAGTTCATCGATCAATTCTACCACCCAGTGGTGAGTATGCTTAGCGGCAGACCTGAACCCAGGATTAATGATGAAGTTCAGAGGATCCTACATCTGTTGGATCATACAAAGACTGGTGATTGGTACCTGTGCCAAAATCACACTGAGATCAGAGTCTATGGGTGCGAGTTGGCCCCATATAAAATGCCCAAATACTTACCTATCATAATTTTTTCTCTGGAATACATAAGGCAGATGATAAACTCATACGATATTCATTTTGTGTCTTTAAAGAAGAAGCAACATCTCAGAATCAAAGGCCAGGTTGGGTCTTTCATCTGCAATAGTCGAGGTGCCGGGGAGGAAGCAGATAGGATGCTAAAGGAAATGAAATTCTTTGTGAGTTTCACATGGAACTACGATCTGTGCAGGAACATTTCAGAGATGAGTATAAAAAACAAGAATATCTCATATATCCACAAACCTAGGCCTGAGGTAGAAAAATTTGCAAACCAGACAGGATGGGAACCAAATACTTTGGTTCAAATAGAACAATAGGACCTCCCAATCATGGTATCACAGACAACCACACCATAGGATCCAAAGGAGAAATGGCCTAGGCAGGATATTTTACCTCCTGTCACTGAAGTGTCATTAGAAGAATTTCAACTGCATACCAAGAGGCCAAAAACCAGTCTGGCTCCTGACCTGGCTGGAGAAAAGGAAATTCCATCCACTACAGTGACAGAGGTTGATCAGTCACTTCTTAGTACAAGTTCCAAACAGATCACAACCACAGTATTACCAAAGAAGCCTGCAGACACTCCACCAATCAACCAGCCAGGAAAAACAGGACCAAAGCTGAGTATTTTTGAGAAATACGATCTGATCAAGAAAAAGAATCAGACTCTAACTAGTAGCACATACGACCAATTCTGGAAGAAAACATCGACTGCACAACATAGGTTGCTATCGTCATTCAACACTGAGAAGGGTAGAATGCACATGGAATTTCTCCAAGTGTAGGTACCAGACCCAAAGGTAATCACCGATTACAAAAGGGCCACTTTTGAATTCCAGAATAAGGATGTGCATCCAGCTAATCAAATGGATTTGCACAAGCAAACTGGAGAAATGGTTTTCACCACATTGGCACATGCTTCCACTACTACCTCCAAGTTACAAGTGTCTCTGAACAATGTCCAGACACAATTGAAGCTGGATAAAATATCATCCTTTGCCAAGGATAACAGGATCAACACGCTGGAGGAACAAGTCCTCAAGATCAGGTATGATCCCTCGAATGTGAAAGCATTTGAGGAGATGATCAAGAAGAAAAACGCAGACATAGAATCTTTGAGGAAACAATTGAAGCTGCCACCAATAGTAGACTCGTAGGAAAAGGAAATAGTAGAGACAGAAGGAGAAAAGATGAGATGCTTAAGTTAATCATGGAGGAAAATGAACAACTGAAGGAAATGGAAGATGAGATGGAGAAGCTAGTGAAAGAGAAAGAACAGTTGAAACCCATGGAATTCATTCCATTGAGTGCAGTTCCACTCTCAGGAGTGAGCACAAAATCACTAGTAGAAGTCCCATCGGCAGATCCACTGATGTCTCTGGAAAAGACGGTTGAATTGGCCAAATCTATGGAAGAGATGAACCTGCAGGAGACAAGGATTAGCAGGCTCAAAAAGGAGATTGAGAACCTTCAGGAACTCAAATATTCTTATCAAACCAGCTTCTCCAAGGAAAAACAGGTGTCAGACTAGCTCAAACAAGAGTTACAATAGCTCCAGAAGCAAACAGGGGCAGGTAAAACATTGGTCGAAGTCAAAGAAAGTGTCTGGACAGACATCACCAAGTCTATGAACGAAATATGGCCAATGATACAGATTATGTTTGAGCAAAATGAATTGGTGCAGAGAAGTAAACAAGCCATCGAGAAGATTAGATCAGAGCTGGGAGAGATGCCCATAAAGGCTAATGAAATCATCAAATTCTTGAATTCTAAAACCAAAGAGGAGATGGAAGAGCTGAGAATTGAGGATAGAATAGAGACCATCCTTGAGGTCAAAAGAGTCTTGACTAAGAGAGGACTGATGCTACAGCTAGAAGAAAAGGTTCAGGCCATAGACCTAGGGGTACAAAGGTTTTTCAACAAGATTGAGGCTCTACAGAAGAAAGGTCTTCCTGGTTTGAAGGTGATAAATGACAAATTGATGACGCTCCCAGATTACAAAAAGAGACTAGCCGATGTGGCTAAGGATAGTTTGAAATTTTCAGGGATTCAAGGTAGCATCACTAACAAGGCATTCCTAGATGCACTTCATTTGGACATTAGCATTCATCATGAGATCCAGTACATCTTCATCACCAAGCCTACTTTTGCCAAGTACACAGAAATGGATGAAGTCTAACGAAGGTTACTCAAAGTTAGCGTTCCCAGTCATCTTTGATGGGAAGAGCTTTGTGACATGATCGAGTAGTCGATGAGCTGTCCCAACCTAATCAACTATCTAGTCAGATGAGGTCATGCAGAGGCCTTACCAATGGTTCACCCAGAAAACAACATGAAGTTGCAACACATCATCAAACAGTTTCCTAGATTTCTGTAATTTGTTAAGTTAGTTAGGCTAAAAATAGATTTACCATGTCCTGATCTTTAATGACAAGATCGTTTGTAATTTTGGGTTATAAATACTTCACTTTTTGAAGTATTGAGGGTTGATCTTTACGCCCTGCGAGCTATCAGAATGTAATATTTTTCAAAGATCTTCCATTAATACAAAGAGACATTTTTATAGGATTCTTGCATGTATTTACTGGTGACGTTTTCCTTTCTAAGTTAAATGTTATTCTCACTTAGTTATCACACTGTTTTCTAAATCTAATCTTTGAAAGTAATGAATGTTACAGGATTTATCTTTGTATACCCTGTTTCTGACTTTAAAAGATTTTAGTGTTTCATCTTCTGATTTTACGATAAAGAAATTCTTAACTGCTTCTTTGTTATAATTGACATTCTCACCTTTTTCTGCTATTCCTCATTTATGCTACTAAAAGAATCTAGCGATTACATTATCTCTCCCTGTGAAAAGTTTCTTATCTTTCTGGTTTAGATTTTATTTCATGATACAGACCCCATAGCCCAATGGATGTGTAAACTGTCTTAGCCAACCCGACAAACACTACAACAACAAAACTAACATATTTTATTTACCTAGCCTAATATTTTAAATTTGAAACATATCTAAATCATACAGAGATATCCCTCTCTGAAGTTGGTAGGGATAGATCCCAGATTCGAAATGGTTGGATAAAGTTACCTCACGTAGATTTCTTCTTTTCTGACAACCTCTAGGAAATTTACAGAGCATTAACATAGTGGCGACTCCACTGGGGACAGAACTGAACAAATTTTTAACCTCATGCCTTCCTTTCCCTAGAAGAAAAGTTTGCTTCTGAAATATTGCAAATCTAAGAAATAAGTAATGCTTAGAGGTTGTTGAAAACTTGCACATATTATTTTCAGACTCGTAAAACTAAAAAGTATATATATAAAAATCAAAAAGAAATCTGGCTCCCAAAAGAAATTATACTCGATCTCACCCAAACCCAGAACCTACGATAGCAACAGATAATCCAGAACAATTGCTCAGGAAAAAGACCATTATTGAAGGTTCAGTAAGACATAATCCCCTTCAGAAGTCCCCTTCTCTTCCAGAGGAGCTTGTTTCCATTCAGGATCTCGACTTTGACATCTTTTTCGAACAAAGCCTGTTCAGAACAAAATCTGATAGCTTTGTGGCTAAAACTGTCCTAGACCCAACCATCTTGTAACCCCAGATTACTGAAGTTCTATCTCCCACTACTAAAACTCAAACCACTCACTCTGTGCCAGATAGTCCCTTCTCATCCTCACCTTCTGTCACCACCCCACCTAGCATCCAAGTTATCGTCCCGGCCCCTCCGCCTATCATGGTAGCTAGATATGCTCCTTTGGTGTTGGTTGCACCTCTCCATGCTATGCCCCAGGATTATCAAATGAGACTTCCACAGTTCGATGGAACAGGACCTTTGAGTGCCCAGCAACACGTTGATAAAATGAATGATTATTTTGACCTATAGGAAGTAGATGAGGCTGACATTCAAATGAGATTGTTTGCCCAAAGTTTGACAGGTGACATTAAGAAATGGTATAAGGGTTTACATGCTGCCTCAGTGCTCAACCTTGTCGCATTCCAAAGGATTTTTCTAGATATATGGGAGGTAAAGAAAAACCCTTTCCAAATCTTGTCAGAATACGAAAACATTAGAAGAAATCGAGGTGAGACAATACAAGATTACTGCACCCGTTTCAATAACCTGTACAATGCAATTCTAGCTAATATTAAACCTCCACAAGGTTTGACATTGATAAAATTCCCTGATGGTTTTGACGCTGATATGTCATATCAATTAAGGGAAAGAAACTCCACCACCCTGGAGGATATGCAGAAAAGTGAAATAAGTGTGGAGGCCAACCTGTTGGCAAAAAGGGCACAACAGAGGACAGAGAGGAGAGTCACAATTAAAGAAGAACCTTCCACATCAACTTCTGATTCCAAATTGGATTGCTTGGCTAGTGAAATGGAAAGAATGATGGAGAGACTTACTGTATCCGAAAGAAATCCTCCTAGAGAAAACCCACCAGCTCTTCAAGTTTGGAATCCTAACTTCAGAACAAACCCTCCTCAAATCAGGCAGAGAGATCCTAGGGATCAAAGGGAATAGAGAGGTCCTAATCAATAGATTAGACCTCCCCTACAAGAAAATTATGCCAATGAAGGAGAGGAATTAATTGAAGAACTGGAGGATACTCACATAAACCTCATGGGAATTCATGATGATGAAGCTATTTTCCTTACCCAGGAAGAGCAAGAACTTTTTCTTCTCAATCAAACAAAGGTAAGTGAAGAAGCTGAAGACGCCGAACAACAGGCATTTGAAAATGCTATTTTGGAGGTACACCGGCAGTACAATCTACGAAGTAAGAAGACAGACGGAAGTTCTCCAAAAAAGGTGACCGAAGCGAAGAAGATAGTCAAAACCCAAAAGGCCCTTGAGCCTTCTGCCGAGAAGAGTCTTGAGAAAGGTAATGCTAAAGTTCTAGCAAAAAGAAACCTTACTATTCTGAAAATATCATCACAGTCTAAGGTTTCATCAATTAACCCACCAAATACTTCTGGCCAGAAGATTATGGTGGAAAAATCAGAATTGTTGATCTAGAGTAGAGCACCTACACCCTTCAGCCTCGAAGGGGAATTAGCCAAAGTAAAAATTATCATTCCCCTTTCCGAGTTGTTGAGAAAAGATGCTTATCGTTCATAGGTAATTAAAGCACTGACCATTGAACCTGATATAGGTATGAAGGCCTTAATTGTTGGATTAGCAAATCATTCAGATACTATGAACCCTACAGATGATCAACCTGAACTCTTGTTCGGACCTGAAGTGGATGGTCAAACTGACAATGGTGCTGCCGCTCCTTTTTACATCAGCCTTGATATACACGACCTTATTTTGCATAATGCTATGTTAGATTTGGGTGCTTCCCATAATCTGATGCCTAAAGTAGTGATGGAAAAACTGGAACTTGAAGTTACCAAACCTTACAAGGACTTACACTCTTTTGACTCCAGTAAAGTTAGATGTATCGGTTTGATCAAGGATTTGTGTATCACCCTGGATCAGATTCTCGTAAAAAGCATGGTCATGGATGTTGTGGTTGCAGACATTCCCCCGAAGTATGGTATTTTGTTGTCTCGGTCTTGGGGGGCCAAGTTGAAAGGTACTTTGCAGCTGGATATGTCGTATGCCACTGTCCCAGTTTTTGGGCAATAGAGAAGACTATATAGAGAAACGTTGATGAAATACATGGTTAGTAGCCAATAAAAACCACATAACTATCCTCTGTACTCGGCACATTCTGACCTAGATTCCTTTATCCTATACAACGATGGTGATACGGGAGAACAAATCATTCAGCTGGAAGAAGATACATCTGGTTCAGACGAAGGCCAATAAATCACCGAGGCAGAAAAAATGGAAAATATGATAACTGAAGAATTGCCAGCAGAGTTCTGGAGCATGGATTTTGATGAGGCCATGAGCAAATAAAGAGCTGGAGTGGGAGTTTGGTTGCACAATCGCAGATCCAGGTATTCAGAAAATCATTCTTACAAATTGAATTTTCAATGTACTAACAACATAGCTGAGTATGAAGCTTTGATGCTCGGTCTTAAACTTTTGAAGAAGGTTGGTGCCAAACAAATTATGGTAAGAGGTGATTCTGAGTTAATAATCAAGAAAATTAAAGTGAGTATGCAACAAAACACCCCCATCTTAGAGCTTACAGGAATGTTGTTTTGAACGCCCTTAAATGTTTCACTGAAGTTGATTTGCAGGTGATGCCTAGGGGACAAAATATTTTGGCAGACAGGTTAGCTACGTCAGCAGCCACATGCAAGATACCTTTTTGTTCCACTCATCCATACATGGTAGAGGTGAAGTGCAGACCAACTATTCCAGACAACATCAGATACTGGTAGGTATTTGGTAATGATGATCAAAATGAAGATTTTCTGCAATGTAAAAATGATTTCGAGTGTACAAACATAGACTTAGAAAATGAAGATGAAAATGTAAAAAGACCTAATTTTGGAAATGATAGTGTAAATAAGATAGATTCAGGAGAGTTAGGTGATGATGAGATAGAAGATGATATTTTGCATTTGAAAAGTAATTTTTTACCTAGGGGTTTAGTTCCTTTAGAGGACTTATTTGATTTTAATGATGTAGCTAAAAAACCGAAAATTGAAGCCAGTGGTCAAAAAGTAGAAGATTGTAATATAGGGACAGAAGAGAAACCCAGGATGGTGAAACTTTCGAAATCATTACCCCCTGAGTAGAAACTCAAATACATTGAGATTTTCAGGGAATATTCAGACGTATTTGCCTAGGGTTACGAGGACTTGAAGGCTTATGACACCAACATCATACAACATAGGTTTCCAATAAAAGAAGATAAAAAACCTTTCAGACAAAAACTTAGGAGAATCAATCCCAAGCTACTTCCCCTGATAGAAAAAGAAATCAAAAAAATGTACGATGCTAAAATCATAGTCCCGTTATGGTTTTCCAAATGGGTTTCAAGTTTGGTCCCAACACGAAAGAAATCTAGAGAAATCAAGCTTTGCATTGATTTCCGAAATCTGATTAAGGTCTCTCTGAAGGACAATTACCCATTGCCAAAAATGGACCACATATTACAATGGGTAATCAGATCCAGTCGAATCTCTTTACTGGATGGGTTCTCGAGTTATAATTAGGTCCGCGTTCACCCAGATGACCAAGACAAAACCGCTTTCACAACACCATCGGGTACTTTCCAACAATCGGGATTAGACTTCATCAGAGAAATACATCCTCTTTCTTCGGGCAAACACAGGTGGATTCTTACTACCACGGATTATTTTACAAAATGGATCGAAGAAATACCAAGCAGGCAAGCCACTGATTCTGTCATTATTAAATTTCTTGAAAATAATATCTTGTCTCGCTTTGGATGTCCTAGAAAAATTATAACTGACAATGCAACTGCTTTTCAATCTAAGAAACTCATAGATTTCTGCAACTAGTATCATATTGGCTTGGGACATTCCACTGCTTACTACCCTCAAGGAAACGAGCTGGCGGAATCATCAAATAAAACCCTGGTAAACATCATCAAGAAAACTTTGTAGGGAAACAAGAAGTTGTGGCATAACAAGTTGGTCTTCGCACTATGGGCCGACAGACTGAGCACCAAAAGGTCAATCGGTATGTCACCATATCAGTTGGTCTATGGCACATAAGCAGTCTTTCTCACTTCCTTAGGAGTCCCTGTCATGAAATTTTTGCAAGACATGCAAACTGAGCCAAACGACTCCCAAAGAAGGATCAACCAGATGATCCATTTGCACTAGTCCAGGGAAGAAGTATACAACAAGACCCAGGTAGTCCAAGAAAGCATTAAGAATATTTTTGACAAAAGAACCAAGGAAGATGATTTTAAGCTAGGAGATTTGGTACTGAGATGGGATTCCCGAAATGAAGACAAGGGAAAGCATGGAAAATTCGATAGTCTGTGGAAGGGACCATACATGATTCAAGCATTCATAGGAAATAACGCTTTCTTGCTAAACAACATTGATGGGACAGATCTACCAAGAGGACCTGTAAATTGCAGAATGCTGAAGCATTATTCACCGCCTTAGTAGAGACCTGAAGTCACACTTTCCATTGTACAAACCATTTTTTATTCTTCTTGCAAGTTTCTAAGTGAATATCTTTGGTCAGATGGTTGAAGCCCAAAGATAAGGCCCTAAGCCGCTGACCACTGTTTTCCATTTTTCGAAAATAAAACCAATCAAGCAACAAAGGTGACTATGGAGGAAGTTTCAGAACATCAAGAATCAAGATTCTTGGCACTTCACAAGGAGAGTACCATCCCCAGGTGGAGCCACTGTTATCACCCTATAATTTATAGGATCAACTGGTGATTGGAATGTTATCTCTTTAGTGTTTTTTGTTTGTCAAATGATTTTTCATTCTGCAAATAATTTGAGAAAAGAAAAAGAAAAAGAGGGAAAAGAAAAAGAGAAAAAGAAAAAGAAAAGAAAAAGAAAGAAAAAGAATAAAAGAGGGCATAAAAGAATTTCAATTAAAGCCCCATGCAATAACAATGACTTGGTTCATACCTTTCAAGCATGGCCAAGTTATTTTAAATTGATGTTGATAGGAATAGTGAATAAGCTTGGGTAAACTATTTAATCTTAGCCAAGTGATCTAGGTTAGTTAGTGAATAAATCTGGCCAGACTGCTTAATATTGGTTAGATAGCCCCAGGGTAGAGTAAGTTCTTAGTCCAACAGTTTAATATGGACTAATTGTCATAGGAAATTAGGTTAGAACATAGGGTAGTTTTCTTTATTTTCAATAAAACCAGCTCAATGATCAATGTTGGACCATGTCTTGGATGCCTAGAAGGTTGTTTGTCTAACCCCTTGGTGATATAAACATGTGAAAGCTTGAGGAAAACCCCCGGTACTCACTTATCCTAAGTTCTCTGGGCGCATATTCTTTTCGCACCCACATTTATGCGTCGCTCAGGTATCAATGGCTCAGATGATCGCACCCAGATCTACGGAGGACAAGTCTTTTCGGACCCCCTTGACCGTTCTACCTTTAAAAATGGGGGGGGGGGGGTCCAGAATCGCAGATAATGTATGCGCGCATCTGGACGGCCCAAGTTTCGATGCTTAGATCTACGGTTTGTATTGGATTCTAGACCCCCCTGTCCGTTCTACCTTTAATGGAGGGGGGGGTCCGGAATGTGTGTTAAAGAGCATGCATAGATCTGTGGTCAAAAGGACAGTGCGTAGATCGACAGCCCAAGGTATTTTTCAGACCCCCCCAACTTATCTACCTCTAACGGTGGGGGGGGGGGGTCCAGAATGGAATCTTACTCTGGCGGGCCCCCTCTCTATATGTGGCATGAATATACTAGTCCCAAATCCCACCGCCTCTTTCTATCTAACATACCTTGTCACCTCATGATGTCATTATCCACCTTTCCATAAGAGTCACATCCCGTAACTCTATCAGTCCTTCTCCCTCGTTCATTCGTGGCAAGTCCCCTCACCATGATTTTTTCCCCCAACCAATAACTGCCACATCACTCATCTGTATCCCTCAGTCACTGTCACCTGCCATCTCATATTCTAAATGACCCGTTGGCCATTTATTACTGGATAAATTATCTGTTAACCAGCTGACCTATACCCCGTTGCCAACGGATACCCGTTTACTCAAAATTACCCTCACTCTTCATTCCTTCACCATTTACCCACTCATCGCACCAGAGAATTTACCCTGTTTTCTTCTCTATTATAGTCAGTCGCCCCCATCTACAGTCATCCCCGCTAACGTTGTTTTATTTGCAGGTATTGTTACAGTAATGGCGAACAAAAGGAGAGGAGAATCTGCTTCTTCCACCTCTTTTCGACCTGGACAGGACTCCACTGGCTAACAAAGACTACTTAATCACAGACACTAGGTGTGATTTCAACTTTGCAGACCTTCAATCATGTCTTAAAGAAGTATTCCTGGACCAGAGTGACGAAATTGGACTCTAGGAGTCCAACCTACCCCTGTATCTCTTCCCCCAGATTCACCATTTCCCAGAGTTCGCCCTCAAGTGCCAAGCCCACTATATTCCCAAGAAAAGAGCCATCGTATCCTTATCTGAGGAATTTCTTTTCCTCATCATGCCAGAAACCATCGACCAAATGATGCAAATACCCGAGCCGACTCCGCCTCACCTTTTAACCTTGAAATCATTACAGATTTATACCAGAAGATGATGTTTCCTCAAAGAGCTCAAATATTTGAGCTTTTTCTTCCACAGTCCGTTCCGCTCCCCACTACAAATCCCCCTTATCCTTCCTCCATGTTCTCAACAAAAGGAAACCAGGTTATCACATCGCTATGCACCTTGTTGGGTTATTATTCAGATCAGTGGGATGAACCCATTATGGGATTTTTTTCTATTTTCTCCACCGATGAGAAGCCCACTACACAATTCGACTTCAGCAAGTTCCTGGCGGACAACATTCACGAGCAATTCATCAATTTCGCCACAGAAGGCATGTTTCGATATTCTTCAATACTGGCATACTTGTTCATGTTCTTCCAAATGGAAAAATTTGCTTTTTCTATGTAGAAAATGGATGGAGATGGAAGACCCCAGGCAGTAACCGCATGGACTTCCCTAATCAGACATAACTCCACGGAATTCAGTTTCAAGTAGTTCATCGATCAATTCTACCACCCAGTGGTGAGTATGCTCAACAGCAGAACCGAACCCAGGATTAATGACAAAGTTCAGCGGATCCTACATCTCTCGGATCATACAAAGACTGGTGATTGGTACCTGTACCAAAATCACACTGAGATCAGAGTCTATGGGTGCGAGTTGTCCCTATATAAGCTGCCCAAATACTTACCTGTCAGAATTTTTGCTCTGGAATACATAAGGCAGATGATAAACTCGGATGATATTCATTTTGTGTCTTTAAAGAAGAAGCAACAACTCAGAATCAAAGGGCAGATTGGGTCTTTCATCTGCAACAGTCAAGGCACTGGGGAGGAAGCAGATAGGCTACTGAAGGAAATGAAATTATTTGTGAGTTTCACATGGCACTACGATCCATGTGGGATCATTTCAGAGATGAGGATTAAAAACAAGAATATCTTGTATATCCACGAACCTAGGCCTGAGGTAGAAAAATTTGCAAACAAGACAGGATGGGAACCAAATACTTTGGTTGAAACAGAGCAACAGGACCTCCTAGTCACAGTATCACAGACAACCACACCACAGGCTCCAAAGGAGAAAAGGCCTGGGTAGGATCTGTCACCTCCTGTCACTGAAGTGTCATTAGAAGAATTTTGACTGCATACCAAGAGGCCAAAAACCAGTCTGGCTCCTGACCTAACTGGAGAAAAGGAAATTCCATCCACTACAGTGACAGAGGTTGATCGGTCGCTCCTTAGTACAAGCGGCAAACAGATCATAACCACAGTATTACCAAAGAAGCCTACAGACACTCCACCAATCAACCAACCAAACAAAACAGGACCAAAGCTGAGTATTTTTGAGAAATATGATCTGATCAAGAAAAAGAATCAAACTTTGACTAGCAACCCATACGCCCAATTCTGGAAGCAGACGTCGACTGCACAACATAGGCTTCTATTAGAATTCGACACTGAGAAGGGAAGAATGCACATGGAATTTCTCCAAGTGCAGGTACCAGACCCAAAGGTAATCACCGATTACAAAAGGGCCACTTTTGAATTCCAGACTAAGGAAGTGCATCCAGCTGATCAAATGGATCTGCACATGCAAACTGGAGAAATGGTTTTCTCCACATTAGCACATGCTTCCACTACTGCCTCCAGGTTATAAGTGTCTCTGAACAATGTCCAGACACAGTTGAAGATGCAGAAAATATCATCCTTTTCCAAGGATAACAGGATTAAGACGCTGGAGGAACTGGTCCTCAAGATCGGGTATGATTCCTCGAATGTGAAAGAAGTCAAGGAGATGATCAAGAAGAAAAACACAGACATAGCATATTTGAGGAAACAATTGAAGCTGCCACAAACAGTAGACTCGTAGACAAAGGAAATAGCAGAGACAGAAGGAGAAAGAGATCAAATGCTTAAGTTAATCATAAAGAAAAATGCACAACTGAAGGAAATGGAAGCTGAGATGGAGAAGCTAGTGAAAGAGAAAGATCAGTTGAAACCCATGGAAGTCATTCCATTGAGTGCATTCCACTCTCAAGAGTGAGCACAACGTCCCTAGCAGAAGTCCCATCGACGAATCCACTGACGTCTCTGGAAAAGACGATTGAATTGGCCAAATCTATGGAAGAGGTGAACCTGCAAGAGACAGATATTAGAAGGCTCAAAAAGGAGATTGAGAACCTTCAGGAACTCAAATATTCTTATCAAAACAACTTCTCCAAGGAAAAACAAGTGTCAGACCAGCTCAAACAAGAGTTACAATAACTCCAGAAGCAAACAGTGGCAGGTAAAACACTGACCGAAGTCAAAGAAAGTGTATGGACAGACATCACCAAGTCTGTGAAAGAAATATGGCCAATGATACAGATTATGTTTGAGAAAAATGAATTGTTGTAGAGAAGTAAACAAGCCATCGAGAATATCATATCAGAACTAGGAGAGATGCCCACACAGGCTAATGAAATCATCAAATTCTTGAATTCTAAAACCAGAGAGGAGCTGGAAGAGCTGAGAATTGAGGATAGAACAAAGACTATCCTTGAGGTCAAAAGAGTCTTGACCAAAAGAGGACTGATGTTACAGCTAGAAGAAAAGTTTCAGGCCATGGACCTAGGGGTACAAAGGTTTTTCAGCATGATTGAGGCTCTACACAAGAGAGGTCTTCCTGGTTTGAAGGTGATAAATGACAAATTGATGACACTCCCAGATTACAAAAAGAGACTAGCCAATGTGGCTAAGGATAGTTCGAAATTTTCAGAAATTCAAGGCATCATCACCGGAAAGGCATTCCTAGATTCACTTTAGTTGGACATCAGCATTCAGAATGAGATCCGGTACATCTTCATCACCAAGCCTACTTTCGCCAAGTACACAAAAATGGATGAAGTCTACCGAAGGTTACTCAAAGTCAGTGTTCCCAGTCATCCTCGATCGGAAGAGATTTGTGACCTGATCGAGTAGTCGATGAGCTATCCCAGCCCAGTCAACTATCTAGTTAGATGAGGTCATGTAGAGGCCTCACCAACGGTTCACCCAGAAAATAGCATGAAGTTGCGACACATCATCAAACAATTTCCTAGATTTCTGTAATTTGTTAACTTAGTTAGGCTAAAAATAGATTTACCATGTCCTGATCTTTAATGACATGATCGTTTGTAATTTTGGGTTATAAATACTTCACTTTTCAAAGTATTGAGGGTTGATCTTTACGCCCTGTGAGCTATCAGACTGTAATATTTTTCAAAGATCTTCCATTAATACAAAGAGGCATTTTTACAGGATTCTTGCGTGTATTCACTGGTGACGTTTTCATTTCTAAGTTAAATGTTATTCTCGCTTAGTTATCACACTGTTTGCTAAATGTAATCTTTGAAAGTAATGAATGTTATAGGATTTATCTTTGTATACCCTGTTTCTGACTTTAAAAGATTTTAGTGTTTCATCTTCTGATTTTACGATAAAGAAATTCTTAACTGCTTCTTTGTTGTAATTGACATTCTCACCTTTTTCTGTTATTCCTCATTTATGCTACTAAAAGAATCCATCGATTACATTATCTCTCCCTGTGAAAATTTTCTTAGCTTTCTGGTTTAGATTTTATTTCATGATACATAACCCATAGCCCAATGGATATGTAAACTATCTTAGCCAACCCGACAAACACTACAACAACAAAACCAACATATTTTATTTACCTAACCTAATATTTTAAATTTGAAACATATCTAAATCATATAGAGAGATCCCTCTTTGAAGTTTGTAGGGATAGATCCCAACTTCGAAGTGGTTGGATAAAGTTACCTCGCGTAGATTTCTTCTTTTCTGACAACCTCTAGGAAATTTGCAGAGCGTTAACACAGTCAAGGGAATCAAACAAGATACTATCAAAATGGAATCCGGTAAGTCTATCCATCTTAGTAATGTTTTATATGTTCTTGGGTTGAAAAGGAATCTAGTATATATTTCCTGTTTGGAAGAGAAAGGAGATAGAATAACTTTTGTGAATGGAAAATTTCTTGTATGGTATAAAGACTCCAAGATAGAAAATGCTAGAGTTATTGGAACTCGTGAAGGAAGGCTATATAAACTCCTAGGTCAGAATATGCAAGCCCTAGTATATGAAGAAATCAACCCTAGTGAGTTATTTCATAGAAGGTATGCTCACCTTCATTATCAAGCCTTTCCATCCTTGAAATAGATGGTTGTAGGCATACCATAATTATAGTCAGTACATGAAGGTGTGTGCAGAGGATGTGCACTTGGGAAGAACATTAAGAAACCTTTCCTAAGCAGTGAGAATAGATCCAAAGGGAGCTTAGATCTAATACATTCAGATGTAAGTGGACCTATGACAGTGAAGTCTCTAGGAGGATCTATTTACTATGTAATGTTTATATATGACTTCTCAAGAAAGAGATGGTTGTATCTGTTAAAGACTAAGGATGAAGTATTTAACAAATTCCAATAATTCAAGGTTGAAGTAGAGAACCTAAAAGATAAGAATATGAATACTATAAGATCTGATACTAGAGGAGAATACACCTCCAAGGATCTATTTTCCTTTTGTAAATAAGTTGGGATTAGGATGGAGCTCATTTTCCCTCAGGGTTCTCAACAGAATGGCGTGGCTGAAAGAAATAATAGAACCATTGAAGAATCAGTCAAGGAAATGATGAATGTAATAAATTATCTATGTTTCTATTGGGAGAGGCAGCTATGAAAGTTGTTTATGTTCAAAATAGAAGTCCAAATAGAACATTGAAGAACATGATTCCTGAAGAAGCCTTCTCAGGAAAGCATATGATTTTTTATGTTGAGCTTATGAACTTAATGGAAAAAGATTGGATTTCATATGACAGTTTAGGGGGAGTCTTCACATGATTGAGTGACTTTATGCACATAAACTACTTAAATGCTCATGTGGTCAAAGAAATATGAAATGAATTAAAGTGGAAACTTGGAATATGATAGGGTGATTATACTTATACCCTAAATTGTCAACCTTCTGGATGAAAAAGAAGAAGTGAGTGTCAAAAATAAATTGGTATCTTTATGAAATCCTGACACTCATAGTATTAATGATCTAGACAAAATAACAAACTTAACTAGAAAGATCCATATGGTAGATGGATATTTTGATGATATTTCTTAGATATAAATGTTGGTAGTCATTGTCATTATGTAGGCTAGTGAAATGTATTTTGTAGATGAATCATGGTAATGTTTTTGAGATGATTATTATCTTCATGATGTAACATGTAGTTTCATTTTGATGAAAAATAACCTTGATAAGGATATGTTGAAGGTATGCCATTATTGTTGATATTACAGTAGTTGTGGGAAGCATTAACCTCTATGTGTAACCTTTGATGAGACTAGAATATTTAGGGAAGAAGGAGAAGCTCTAAATAGTTGGTTAATAACCCTAGAAGACAAGTCAGCTCAAGAGAATAATTTATATTAATCTATTAGCCTCCAAGAGAAGAAGTCAACCCAATTAGGTCACTTGGAGGACTATAAATAGAGGGATCTTGAGCTCATTTTCAACTCACTCTCATAACTACATAAGGACCAGTGGTGCACATGACTGGAGGAGAGTTGCAGCTGCTGCAATAGTGACTTGGTCTTTGGTTATGGTTTGGGATTTTTTTAATGGTACACTAGATTTGGAGAGAGGTACGCTACATTGATTGGCTATTGGGTCTAGTGATTTCTTCCAAAATTATTATGTCTGTCAAGTTTAATATGCTCGGGGGTGTCCTTTGTGCCTATGGTTGGGTGTAAATATAGTAATATTGTCTATGGTGAAACAAGCACACCTATTATTTTAACAAGTTATGGGCCCACACCGTATTCAGACAATCTAACCACTGGAAGGTAGATTGGGAGAATTTTCTTAGTTGTAGTTGCAGTGAGATTTTTGCTGCAACAATGAAACCCTAACCCTCTTCTTGATGCACCTTAAGTGAAGTGCTTGACCTAATTCCTGGATATCCTAGTGCTCCCTAGCCAAGTGCACCTCTTGATACTCTCAGTAACCCAAGGCGTCAAGTTTTCATTTTTGGTCAAATTCAAAGGTTGAAGAAGTCAAAGTCAAAGGTTGACCAATTCAAAGAAGTCATGGCTTACTCTATGAAGTTAGAAAAAAATTTAGAAGGGGATTTAAAGTTTAGAGAATGGAAGACAAGGGACCTCATCCTTGCCAAGAATAAAGTCTTAGATATCATGAAAGGAAATATCATGGAACCATAGTTTGAAGAAGGAAAAGAGAAGGAACCTCAAAATGTTGCAACAATGAAGAAGGTCAAGGATAATGAAATTAATTATAGTATCATAGTGGACTCTGTAAAGGATAACTTGATACCCTACATTTCTCATCTTGACTCATGCAAGAAGATGTATGATGCCCTAACAAACCTTTTCTCAGTCATAAATATTGGACAAGTGATGAGTCTGAAGAATGAACTTCGTGACAAAAACATGAAAAAGGATGACACCATAGCTTCATACTTTGTGAGGATTTCTCAGTTGAGAGATCAACTACAAGCTATTGAAGAAGCCATCGAAGAAAGGGAAGTTGTGAACATAACACTCAATGGTATCTCTAGATCATGGGATGCATTTGTTGCAAGTATGAATAAAAAGAAGGAGTTTCCAACGTTAGAAGAAATTTGGACATGTTGTGCACAAGAAGAGACAATTTTAAACTGTAAGGGAAAACCTCAGAAGGAAGAATATGCTCAAGCATTTGCAACAAAGGTTAAAATACATGGAGGTAAGAAAATATATGATTCAAGAGAGACGTTAAAGAGAGATATGTAAAAGGTACAATGCTTTGAATGCCATGATTATGGCCACTACAAAAGGAACCTTCCTAAACTAACAAGGAAGAGAAAATAGAGACATCATGCACCAGCTTCCAATGATGAAGAATCCTCAAAGAAGACAAAGCATGATGAGTCATATTTCTTCTATTATTCGGCCCTTATTGGAGCCATTGAAGATGACATGTGGCTGATCGATAGTGGAGCTTCAAGGCATATGACAGGTGACCGTAAAATTTTATCAAGCATGAAGGAAAATGAGACACCTCATAAACTAGAGCTTGGAGACAAGAACCCTTATTCAGTCAAGGGAATCGAACAAGCTACTATCAAAATGGAGTCTGGTAAGTCTATCCATATTAGTAATGTTTTATATGTTCTTGGTTTGAAAAGGAATCTAGTATATATATCATGTTTGGAAGAGAAAGGAGATAGAATAACTTTTGTGGATGGAAAATTTCTTGTATGGTATAAAGACTCCAAGATAGAAAATGATAGAGTTATTGGAACCCGAGAAGGAAGGTTATATAAACTCCTAGGTCAGAATATGCAAGCCCTAGTATATGAAGAAATCAACCCTAGTGAGTTATTTCATAGAAGGTATGCTCACCTTCATTATCAAACCTTTCCATCCCTAAAATAGATGGTTGTAGGCATACCATAATTATAGTCAGTACATGAAGGTGTGTTTAGAGGATGTGTGTTGAGTCCATTTTTATGCTTTCATTTTGCTCTATAAACCATACTTTTGCCTCTTTATACATCCATTTTGCCTTCATTTCATTCCATATTTTCCATGAAATAGCCTATGCAATGTATATTTGTCATTATTTAGCTTAAGAATTGAGTTTTCTAAATTTTAGCATTAAAATTGAAAATTTATCAGAAATTACAGGATTTGACTAAATACCGTAAAAGCTCAGTGGTTTGTATACTTGCAGGACACCTGGGCAAAATATAACACTTGGGTCATGTTCCTTGATGTACAAGGATGTATAATGAACTATTATATTCGAAATCTGAGCCTTCCATATGTCCGGTCAATGCTGGTCAAACAAGGCCACTTCAACAGATAATGCCATGTTTCAGCCTTAAATCTTGGACAGTTTTGGATTTTCGTGGGATTTGACCATATATTGTGGATTTGGAGGAGGCATTCGACCCTCCTAGGATATTATAGATCTTATCATGATATTTAGGAGACTTATTAGCATTTTTACTTTCAAGACTCTTGTATAAATACTCTTAAGCTTAGACTAGTAAGACAATCTTGATATGAATGAAAAAACTTGAGAATTTGCACTCTTGAAGATTAGATCTGTGTTTTGTTCCTGTGAATTCTTATGATATGATGATTTGAATGCTATTGGAAGCTCTTTCTTAGCTAAGTCAACTCAAGTGTACTAGTGAAGCATTGGAGGGTCCCCATTGCCAAACTAGTACACTCTTTCTTTGTGTTCTTTTTCAAGTACATGTTTTAGATCAGATCTTGTTGTAGATGAGTTTTATCTTGCTGTAGTTAGATGAATTTCATAGCTAAGTTACATGATTAATGTTTTCAATCCTTACTCATATTGTGAATGATTTCTTGAATGAGAATTCAATGTGTAGTTTGACTTCAAGCATTAAGATAGTCTTGAATGCTTTTTGAGTTATTTATGCTTTCAGTACTTTGATTTGATTTGATGATAGTTGTTAATGACTGAATGAAAGAAGACAATGAATGCATCTCTTGAATAAGAGTTTTTTTCTTCTAACATTTGAAAGGTCTTAGAACTAGTTCGAACATGTCTTGAATGCTTACTGTTTTTACTCTTTAGAAAAACAAGAGTTGATTACTGTTATGAGATCTATGAAGATGACTTCTGAATAGAAGCTTAGCATCTCTTTCATATTCAGCCTTAGAATAGGTTTTGGTTTATCTCCATTAAAGATAAAAACTATCTCTAAATCCGTATACTTTGGATGTGCCTCTAAGTTTTACAAATATCGGATTGACAATCATTTGCACTCTAATTTACTTGGGTAGATTGGAGCCTAACATTTTGGCGCCATTGCCGGGGAGGCATATTTAGAGATATAAAAAAAACATATATACTCATAAAATAAAAAAAATATAGCATAGAAGTGATTTTAAATTATGTTTCTTTATGTCTAAACTTAGGGATGATAAAGGCGGATTTTTAAAACAAAACCCCCCCAAAACTAATCCACCATCTGTAGGAGCAAGAACATCTACAACTGAATCTACCACACCAACTACTGGAAATATTACTTTAGAAGAATTGGAAGAGAAACAATGTTCAGGACAAAGGTTAACTCTCATAGAAAGACAAGTTATATTGGCTTATGAAGTAAAGAAGAAACAAACACAAACAGAAATATCTTCTGTAGGAAAGCAAAAAGAAAAACAAACTATTTTTGAACAAACAGAACAACCTCTTTTTCCAATAGAAATATCTGACTGTACAACAGAAAACTTCTTTGAAATGTCAGAAGCTGATAGACAAGAAAGGGAGAGAATGGAAAGGGAATTAGAAAGGAAAATAAATGAAGAAAGAGGAAGGAAAGAACGAGAAGATAGAGAATCACATCGAGAGGAGGAAAGAGGAAATGATGAAGAAGAGGAAGAAGAACATACTACATTTGCATTTCCTATAGTTGACACACTAACCCTTTTAGGAGATGACATAAAAATGAAAAATATTCCTCCCTCTGTTCTTCCAAATTTCTTTGGTTTGACTACTAAAGACCCTGATTCTTTCATGTTTGAATTTGACATCGTTTGTAGAACATATGGATATACCAATGATGCTCAAAAACTTCGTTTATTTCCTACAACTTTGAAAGGATATGCATTAAAATGGTTCATGGGTTTGGGATAAGCAACCATAGTATACTGGGAAGACATGAAAAAGAAATTTATTACTAAATATCATCCTTATTGTAAGTCCAAAGACTCTAAAGAAGATATCTTTAAAATGACTCAAAGTGAAGATGAAAGCTTAGAAGAATATCTAGAAAAAATTCTTTATAATATGCATAAATCTAAGCAATCTAATCTTCCTTTGGATGTCATCCATACTATCTTTTTGAAGGGAATTTTAGATGAAAACTTGGAGGCTCTTAATTTAATGGGGGTAGGGGATATTTCTCACCTTCCTTTCCCAAAAATCGCTGAATTATGTAAGAAATACTCAAGAGGAAAAGCTAAAAGAGGAATAGGACAAAGAGATATTGTAACAAAGTCAACAAAATCAATTTCCAATGGTGTTACTAAAACAGAATTAGGAAATCTGTTTGAGAGCTTTAAAACTGATATTATGAACACATTTGGTTCACAACTTGACATGTTGAAAGCTAAACAGAAGCAAGAAGAACAAGATAAAGTATTAGCCATATGGTGTCCTACATGTAGAAAAAAACTTGCACCGAGAGAATGTCCTTTAAACAGAATTCAAGTTTGTGGATTATGTACAGATAATCATGCCACTGATGATTGTCCAAGGTTAAAATAACTCCAAGCTACTCACATATAAGAAGGACAAGGAATGGAATCTCTTTACTACCTAGCACCAAGGAAGCCTTGACAGCCACGTTTCATAGGTATGTCTCAAAATTTTGCTCCTCAACAATTTCCTCAGAATTTTCAAACTCCCATTCAGAATTCATGGAATGCACCCATGCCTTGGAAAACTTGGCCTCCTCAGCAGAGTCAAAACCAACCTCCTCAAGGTTGGCGAGGATATGCTCAAGGAAATCATCCATACCAATAGTGATACCAACAACCTTATCAACAACCATACCAACAGCCATATCAACCTTTTCCTTATCAACAGTTCCAGCAAAATCAGCCACAAAATTCATATTTTTCAGTCATCACAACCTACACCTCAACTAACCCAACCACAATAACTCCAGCTACCATCCAACCAACCTCCACCCAGACCAACTCAATTACCATCTCAACCAATCTCCAATCCTAATAATAAAGTGGAAAACCCATGTATAACGTTGAAGAAGGACCATCATATTCCATCTTCCCTCTTCAAAATATCCACTTGAGGTCTGGAAAAGTTTTACCAAAGGATTCTCCTGTTATCACAGAGAAACCAATCGAACAAGAGGAGATTCCTAGCACAGAAGAGCTATCAATAGACAATCAAATCCAGAAGGGAGAATCATTAAATATCCAAACACCTCCTTTCCCAGAAAGGTTGGTCAAAGAGAAATTACCAATATCTCTTCCTGATTTTGATGTCTTAGATGAATTAAGAAATGTCTGTGTAAAAATTCCTTTATTGCAGGCTATTAAGGATATCCCAATCTATACAAAAGAAATTAAGGAATTGTGTTCAAAGAAAACCAACAAAATAAGGAAAGATCCACCAACAATTCATGTAATTGGAAATCTAGCAGGCCTAATGTCAAATAACATTTCCATCGAAAAATACGTTGATCCAGGAATTCCAATGGTAACCATAACAATCAACCATTTTTCAATCTCTAAAACATTAATTGACTTAGGAGCAGCTATCAATGTGATGACATTAGAAATGATGAGACATTTGAATTTGCAAAATCTTCGACCAACCACTATGGTCTTAGAATTAGCTGATAGATCTAAAGTAGTTCCTGAGGGTATACTTGAAGATATCACAGTTTCTTTGGATTCTTGGGAGTATCCAGTAGATTTCCTAGTCCTTCAACCAAAATCTAATCTAGGAGGCCATCCATTAATCCTTGTAAGACCTTGGTTGGCCACAACTGATGCTTTCATTGGTTGTAGAACAGGGAATATGCTTATCTCACATGAAACTGAAAGGAAACAAATCACACTTTATCCTCCGGCTCAAAAACCTTCTGTAATAGATCAATTACCTTGGCTTGATGAAACAGAGCAACAACAGGAATAAGTAATTCAACCTATATTAAGTATTAATCAAGCCTTTGATTTTAGGGAGGAAAATAATGAAGATCTATTAGACTATTTCATTTCTGAACCAGATATCTCGGAAGAATTAAGAGACACAAAATACATTGTTGCAGATGAAATATTAGGACAAAATTTTCAAGAAAATTGCACAATTCATTCTTTAGAGTCAACATTTAATGACATTTTTCCAGTTATTTCTATGGAAAATACTCAAATAAAGATAATTGAAATTAGTCCTGGGAAATCTTTGAATATTGGCACAAATTTTGAACCACCCCAGGAAGAACAATTGATTGCACTATTGAAGAAATATCATAAAGCATTTTCTTGGGAATATACTGATATGCAGGGGATTCATCCTGAAACATGCACTCATCATATCTACACAGATGATAACGTAAGAGCTCTCAGACAACCACAAGGAAGAATGAATCCAATGTTGAAAGAGGTAGTCAAAGAAGAATTACAAAAAATATTGAAGGTAGGATTCATCTACCCTATCTCTGACAGTCAATGGGTTTCTCCATTAGTTGTTGTACCTAAGAAAAATGGGAAATGGAGAATTTGTGTAGATTATAGAGAATTGAACAAAGCAACGCTTAGAGATCATTTTCCATTACCATTCATAGATCAAGTCTTAGATTCACTAGCTGGAAAGAAATACTTTTCCTTCTTACATGGATTTAGTGGCTACAATCAAATCAATATAGCATTAGAAGATCAGGACAAAACTACTTTCGCATGCCCATGGGGCACATATGATTATAAGGTATTACCTTTTGGTTTATGTAATGCCCTAGCTACTTTTCAAAGAGCAGTCCTGGCCATTTTTGCTGATTTAGTACATGAATGTGTAGAGGTATATATGGATGATTTCTCTGTGCATGGTGATTCTTTTGAAAAATCTTTGAAAAACTTGGAAAAAGTCTTAATAGGATGCATAGAAACAAATTTGTCTCTTAGCAATGAAAAATGTTTTATGATGTTAACTGAAGGAGTTGTATTGGGTCATCATATCTCATCATCAGGAATAACAGTGGATCCTGCAAAAATAGAAATCATTGGGAATCTACCAGAACCAATAAGCCAAAAAGATGTGAGAAGTTTTCTTGGATATGCAGGCTATTATCAAAGATTCATTGAAAATTTTAGTAAAATAGCTTTTCCCTTATTCAAATTACTCGCAAAAGATATACATTTTCATT